>UESW01001834.1:271748-346987 GCA_900491605.1 Calamus simplicifolius
TTTATACCTCTCTACATTGCCATTCGAATCCCTCTTGGTTTTAAATATCCATTTGCAACCAATGGGTTTCTTTCCATGAAGCAATGGAGCGAGATCCCAAACATCATTGTCTTTCATAGACTTCATCTCATCTTTCATAGCATTGATCCATTCTTGAGAGTTAGAACTTTTCATAGCTTGTTGGAAGTTAATAGGATCATCTTCTGTCAAGTCAAAAATATCCTCATGTTCTTGGAGAAAGACTATAAAATCATCCGAAATTGTCTTTCTCTTTTCTCTCATGGATCTCCTTAATGGCACTTGTTCTTGAGGCTATTGAGTTTGTTCTTGAGATTGTTCATTAGGAACAATTTCTTTAATCTGATTGGAAAGAGTTTCTGCATCATCTTGAAGTTCCAAAATTACTCCTTGATCAATGACAGGAATTATAACCTAATCCTGATCATTGTTATAAGTAATGGTAGGAATCAGAATCAATTCTTCTTTAAATATAATGTCTCTAACCTGATTTCTTCCCTCAAACTCTATATCCTCAAAGAACGTTGCTATTTCCGATTCGAAAATTGCTTTGGTAGTGGGATCATAAAACTTAAAACCCCTAGATCGTTCAAAGTAACCTATAAAGTAGCAGCTTACAGTTCTGGAATCCATTTTCTTTTCATTTGGCCTATAAGGCCTTGCTTCAGTGGACATCCCCAAATATGCAAATGTTTAAACTTGGTTTTTTACCCGTCCAAAGCTCATAAAAGTTTTAGTGGTTGCTTTAGTTGGTACTCTGTTAAGAATATAGGCTGCAGTCTTAAGTGCCTCTCCCCAAAGTGACTCTGGTAAGGTTGAATGATTTATCATACTCCTTACCATATCTTTAAGAGTCCGATTTCGTCTCTCAGCAACACCATTCATATTTGGAGAGCCTGGCATGGTGTATTGAGGGACTATACTGCATTCCTTTAGGTATTTGGCAAATGGTCCTGAACATTGTTCACCTGATCCGTCATATCTGCCATAGAATTCTTCACCACGGTCAGATCTAACGGCTTTAATTTTTTTGCTAAGTTGATTTTCAACTTCAGCTTTAAAAGTTTTGAACATATCCAATGCATCGGACTTATCTTTAATGAGATACAAATAGCCAAATCTTGAGTAATCGTCTATAAACGATATGAAATATGTTTGACCATTCCAAGTAGCTGTAGGGAATGGTCCGCATATGTCTGTATGGATGAGTTCTAAGACATCCGAAGTTCTATTAGCTAGTAATCTCCTTTTGTTGGTTTGTTTCCCTTTAATGCAATTTACACAAATATTGAAGTCTGTGAAATCAATAGAATCCAGAATTCCTTCTACACAAGCCTTTCTATTCTCGTTTTAGAGATGTGACCTAATCGCTTGTGCCATAAGGAAGCAGAATTTTATTAGCTAATTTACGTTTTATACCTCTAAAAGAAACATGCAAAGTTTTATTAAATCGAGTAATAGTATCAAGCATATAAAGGTTATCATAGTAAGATAAGGAACCAGTACCAATAACAGTAGAATTTAAAGAAACACTAACTTTATTATTTCAAAAGAACAAAAGGATCCATATTTGTCCAATGTAGAAATAGAAATTAAATTTCGTCTAAATGACGGTACAACAAATGTGTTTCTCAATTCTAAATAATGTCCTGTTTTAAGTAATAACCTAAAGGACCCTATAGCCTCCACCTCTACCGATTCTCCATTGCCACATAGATGAATCTTTCAGCATCAATTGGAATTCGGTAATTCAGGCAACCCTACATGGAAACATTTATGTGAATAGTAGCACCAGAATCTAACCACCAAGTATTTCTAGGTACAGAAGTTAAATTAATTTCGGAACAAACCATAGTAAGAAAAGTACCTTTCTTTATACGCCATGCATTGTATTTGGTACAATCCTTCTTTATGTATCTAAATTTCTTATAGAAAAAACAACCATCCTCAGATTTCTTCTGCTTCTTTTGTGAAGGACCTTCAGCAGCCTTTTTATCCTTCTTTCTTTTCTTGCTCTTAGAGGAAGTGGCCAAATGAGCACTCTCAGTTTTCTCTTGCTTCAATCTCTCCTCCTTTGTACACAAAATGAAATGAGATCATTGAGAGACCATTTCTCCTTTTGGCAGTTGTAACTGACCTTGAATTGACTGAATTGTACTGGAAGAGAAATTAGCACCAAATGAACGAGCAAGTCCTCTGAAAGCTCTAACTTTAGTGCCGTAAGCTTAGAAGCAATGTGAGACAATTCCATAATGTACTCCCGAATGTTTTCTTTGCTTGTATACCTCATGGAAACTAAGCTTGCCAAAAGCGTGCTCGTTTCCGCCTTATCATTTTTAGCAAAACATTTTTTGATCTCATCAAGGAAACCTTTAGCTGTATTAATATCGGCCATAGTGCCTCGAAAAGCTTCTGGAATGCCTTTTTTATAATCATGAGACTCATGTGATTTGAACGCTCCCATTTCTCATATTCCCGCTTGGTTTCAGCAGTACTAGTTTCCATAAGAGAAGCAGGGTTCAGTCCTTAATGCAAGGTCCAAGTCCATACATCCAAGAACAATCATGACATTTTCTTTCCAATCCTTGAAGTTGGTCCCATTAAGCATAGGAATCGAATTAATGCTAGCAGATATATTAGAAGCAGATAATGTAGCTCAACAAAGAACAAAACATAAAAAATTATACTCACATCATACCAAAATAAAACATTGAATTTAATTTAAATCCCATCACAAGAAATCTACACAACATTAATATCTAGTCTTTGGACACCAATATTAACTTGTAAGTGATAACTTGGTATAGTAATCGAATACTAATAGTAAGTCCGATCAAGCAATAGTCTTCCTTTGGGACCGACCTATTGCCCACATGGATAATCCCTATAACTATCACATATTCATTACCACATATATGCATGCAATTTGGCCAAATTTTACCTTCTTTTGGGACCGGTTAAGAAAATGCATAAATTACATACATACTACCTGCTCTTTTTTTTAAATAAATTAACCTACACATGAGAGCTCACTTTGGCGAGATGATGCTTCAGTCAATCTATTCAAAAAAATTGATATACTTTAATTAAACTCAATGAAATTTTCTTGATTTTTTTTGATTTTTTTTTTGTGTATGGCAGTAATTTAATGCTTTAGTTTACCAAAAGTTTCATAATGGTAGTAATAATAGGCTATATGTAATTCAATTATGGGCAATTCATTACCGTAGTAATTCATTACTAAATCAGAAGATAAATATTTCCATTCACTTTAAAATATTTATTTCCATACATGGAAACCGGAGTTTTACAGTGAAATCAAGACTACTCTGTTTCTTGATATTTTGCAACGCAAGTACCATAAAGTCTTGATCTTGCCATGCATGTTAAGAGATAATTAAAGCACAAAAAAGAAGGTGCAAATAATTCTTAACTGGCCATAAAAGATAAGTCTTAGAAAGGCCATTAGTAACCACACCTTCCCTTTGGTGGTGGACTCCATGATATCCACAACTACCCTTTGCCCTTACATTGAAATCTTAATCCCTACGTAAATTGAAACCCCTCATATAGGAAAACTTATCCTTTCATAGGGACCTTTCCAAAGAGACGGGACCTTTCCGATTTTCGAATAAGCTCTCTTTACTAAAAAGATACCCATAACCTTTCCGAAGAGACATTTCCTATAAATCGTGTTCAAACCAGGGACCATAATCATTTGACTTTATGTAATCATGTTTCTATTCAGCCCATCATAAAATTAAAGTCATGTTATGGGTATCTACACATTGTGTTTCATATCAAAAATTAATCCTTAATGTCCAATTAACTTTATTAGATCACTATTATTGGACTAACATTATGATAATTAAATATACACATTTACATATGTTGGTCCACATGAGTATTTTCCAACAATCTCATCTACAGTAATTTGCAGCACAAATGAAGGTAATAGCTACGCTTTTACAATTTAGATAGATACATTAGAAGAATTTATTTTTCCATCGCTGAGTCACTCTCCAAAATACTATGTGAAGATACTGAGAGCGCATCAAACACAGAGAATTGCAGCTTAATCTCTGCCCAACCACATCAATTAGTCAGCTTAATCTCCGCCTCTGTGTCTCTTTCCACCTCCAAAAATGCTACAATCCCATGAATTCAGCCCATTGTTTCGGTGCCCCTCACATAAAGGAGAGAGAGTAGACAAATGCCCCTCCCCCCTCTCTCTCTCTCTCTCTCAGCTCAGCTTCCTCTCTTCTTGCTCTTCTCCTGCTCCCTTCTCATCTCCTTTCTTCCTCCCACTGAAGTGGTGAAAGAGGGGGAAAAAAGAAGAAAGCCATACCATGGCTCTGTTCTTCCACCCCCATTAGACCATTAGTAAAACAGAGAACTACTAAACAGAGAGCACACATTCAATGGGAGAGATTACTTTTGATGCCTGAGTTAATTTAAACGATGTTATCAAGATATGGGAGAGATTTACCTACTGAAGATTGCTGTCGAAGATGAAGAGAATGCCAACAATGGAGACTCCTTCCCCTCCCCCTCGGGCCCCCTCGATGACCTCTTCCTCATCGACTCCAAATCCTCCTCCAGCCCCTCCTCTCTGCCTCCTTCTTCAGCTCCATCAAGATCGCCTAAGAAACCCTAGAGAGAAGCACGGGTAGATAGATGGAACGGAGAAAAAAAGAATCGCATGCAGATAGATTAGGGATGCGGATAGAAGGAACGGGGAAAAAAAGAATCCATCACTAAATTAGGGATGCGCGCACGTGTAAGGGCGCGCGTAGCCAAGTGCAATCATGCATAGGTGCATGCAATGGCCAGGGCACAGGGTGTTGGGCATGCATAGACACGATGCAAGGGGCGTCGGACACAGGAAAGGTTGTGCGGCCAAAGGGATAGGCCGATTGGCACAAACACGCGTGGGCTAGAGCAAGCGTGCGTATACCGAGTAGCAGACGCGCATAGCGCGCACCGGGGAGGTGCGCGTGCGGTGCGCGCAGAGGGCGTGCGCACTCAGGTCAACGGATCATTCTGAGATTTGCGGTAAAAATCATGGGACGAAGCCTATCCATTGCCAGGCTGGCGGACACATGGCTAGAACGTGCATGGGAGGCGGTGCACGTAATAGGCATGTGCGGACGCGGCTTTTTTGTTATAATTTTTTTAAAAAAAATTATGAGTATAAATTTAGTAACGAATGGGCAATCCGTCACTAATTTAGTGACGATTGCTTTTTCGTCACTAATTTAGTGATGGATGGTGCAGTCCGTCACTAATTTAGTGGCGAATTGCTCTTCCAACTCTAATTTAGTGACGGATGGGGTAGTTCATCACTAAATTTAGTGATGGATTGTTCTTCCATCACTAATTTTATGACGAATTAGTGATGAAAGGGCAATCCATCACTAATTTTAGTGATGGATGGGATAGTCCATCACTAATTTAGTGACGAACTAGTGATGGATTGCCCATCCGTCACTAAATTTGTGACGAATTAGTGACGGATTGCCCATTCATTACTAAATTAGTAAATATTAACATACATTTTGCATGTTTCTTTGTCCATTGGCAACAAATTCTATACTTCATCATTTTGTGTATCAGAATTAGCAACAGTTTTATTTGGATGCAATTTTTTAACTGAGCAACAGCTACCTTTGTCTGAAATATATTGAGCACTTGCAGTAATTTTTAAAATTTCTCTCAACTTTGTATTTTCTTCATGAAGTTGACATAGCTGATCAAGTAATAATTTTCTTTCCTCAGCATCTTCTCTTTGTTCTTGGTTCAGTTTTCTTTGTTCTTCTAACAAATGTTGTAAGGGTTTGCTTGTTTTTGTTCTTTTCGAAAGATTAAAATAAGTTTTAGGGGTAACCATGCCTCCAACACCCCTTACTCAACCACTATGTTTGGGATTTTTCAATGCCATTCCTAGTATATCTTTTTATCCCGATTCTTGTATTGATCCATCTTTCACCTTTATTGTATATTCATCCTGATATGTAGACAAAATGAACCATACATTAGGAAGTTATCAAAGAATCTATAATTAGCTATTAAATGAACAATAATAGATTTACTTACAATCTTCTGTATGACTTCTTAGATGACTTCACTATCAGAACCATCACCTTTTGAATAAACAACTTTCCATACAACACTTCGTTCAATGTCTTCATCGATGCCTATCTCTTTTTTCTATAATTATTAGACAATGAATATATTAATAAAAAATTAGCTAATAATTACTCAATATTATAGAACTAAATATTCAACACTTACTATCTTTTCTTCGCATTAACAAATCCATGCCTAAATGAATGATGTGGATACTCATTGCTTTTTGCTCTTTCACTTTGCAACCTACTTCATTCCTAAAATTCTAAAGAATTATACTTGCTGATAAAGGCATTCCAAGCATTTTTTTATGAATGGGTAGTTCTTAGGAGGGTTGTCAAATAAGGGTCACCTATCCTCTAATGGATTCAAGAATTTTGTCCTCAACTTGAACTTAAATTATCTCCATTTTGTACAAGCATATGACAAAATATGTTTCTTTCCTTCAACTGGCACATTATAAGCTTTCTAGAAAAACATAGAATACATAAGAGCATACTAATGAAATCAAAATTTAATTAAAAAATTAAAAAAAACTCACCTTTATTTGAATCCAAATTTTGTTTTTCAATTCTTCAGGAACTGAAAGCTAATTTTTGAAATTAATAGGCACAGTGGTTCTGGCAATAACACCTAAATAACTTTGCATTTCCGTATTAACCTCCCTAAAGATTGTCCTCTTATATTGTAAGTCACATCCTTTACTTCTCCATGAGACCTAGCTTTTACTACTCTATGCATAGTTGTTGAACCCCTTTTTCTTTTGACCTTTTCTGCGCTTGACGTAGGTTCTTCATTCACAGTCAGCAACCTATACAATAAGAGTAAATTATCATTATTTTAATAAAAATTAATATATAAAAATAAATATAATAAAATAATAAAAAGCAAATATATGATTAACAAAGCTATTACTATTTTATATTAATTATTGGCAATCCAAGTACCCTCACTATCATCTCGCATATAAGTAGATGAGAATCATCCATAATATTAAAAGACTATATATTAGGCAATGATCTGATAACACAATGTTCTAATACCGTATCACCTAACTCATCATCATTTGAATAACCATTAAACATGTGCCTTGAGTTTAGAACTACAATCGACTAAGCTGGATCATTTTCATCTTCTACATAAAACACTTGCTGCGCATGAGTAGACAAAATAAAAGAATCTGACTTATGTCCGATTTTGATAAGATCAACCAATGTGCATCCATCTTCATCTTCTTTAACTCCACTAGAGCTCTTAACCCATTGACACTTAAAAACTATCATCTTAAATTCAATATAATCAAGTTTCCATATATCATGAAGAACCCCATAAAAGGACATGTTTGAAATTATCGGATTCTTGTCCTTCGAGCTAGACACTTGCATTGTTTTAGCAGTTAAGGTGACACCACTATTCTGAACACATTGGTATTATCACATTTTTGGGTGTGAAATCGAACTTCATTTATAAGATATCCATCATATCTTATCACTTGGGGTTGGGATCCATGAGATATCCACCTCAACGTATCAAAAATTACGTTACTAGATTCATTAATCTCAAACACAGCCTACATTCATTTTTAAGATTCAGCAACATAAATGATAGTTAAGTATAAACAAATGATGATCTCCTAGAAGATGCCAAGCACATAGTCATATACCTTTTCACACAACCAATTTATGAACGTTCGATTATGCTCATCCTGAAGCCACTTTTGTCTTCTTGTTTTATTTGGATTAGCTGCCTTCAATTCTTTCATATGTTACCTGTATGTTAGAACTTATTCAGTTATGACCACATACTTTAAAAATAAGAACATTTAATGAGACTCAAATAACATGTGATGGGTTTGACTTACTCTATATAGGCTGCAACTTCTGTTGTATTTTCCAACACATAAATGTATTTACTCTAACTCTTTTGCATCAGCTCTAAATACATGAGAACCAGAAAGTGGTTTTCCAATACTGTGTTGACCACCACACTCATTTCTCATTGATGGAATCCCAACAGCTTTCATATTTGACAAGTACTCCAACAATATTCTACAGCTTCTTCAGGAATATAACATTCTGCAATGCAACCTTCTGGCCTATTGCGATTGTGTACATATCCTTTTAAGATCTTTATGAATCTTTCAAAAGGATACATCCATCTTAAATAGACTGATCCGTATAACTGGCCTTCGCGTACAAGGTATACTGTTAAATGAACCATTATGTCAAAAAACAAAGAAGGATAATTCTTTTCCATCAGACATAAAGTCTTCACAAGTTCTTCTTATAGCAAAATGAGATTGCAAGTATCCACAACTTTGTTGCAAAGTGCATTGAAGAACAAACTTAGTCTAGTTATTGTAGATCTCATATTCTTATTCAACAATCCTCGTAATGCCAATGGAAGAATTTGTTGGATCAAAGTATGGTAGTCATGAGATTTTAGGCCATAAAGCTTCAATTCTTTCATAGAAACATAATTTCTTAAGTTAGAGCAGTATCCATCTGGAACTTTAAGTGCAGATAACATCTTGCAAAATTTGATTTTCTCATCTTAAAAAGTGTGTAACTTGCAGCAGGCAAGTATGTCCTTTTTTCATCCACTATTGGTTGTAGCTCAGTTCGAATTTCCAAATTTATTAGATCTAAACGATTGCTTAGTCCATCCTTTGACTTTCCAAGTATATCAAGAAGGGTTCCCACGATGCTCTTACATACGTTTTTCTCAATATGCATCACATCTAATACATGACGTATATGAATAAACTCCCAATATTCAAGATAAAAAAATATTGACCTTTTTTTCCATGCAAGTTTAGACTTTGCCTCTGAAACCTTGTTCTTCTTTTTTGATTTCTCAACATGCACTGTATTTGCTTGCTTTTTCCCATACACATAATTAATATTTCTGATCTTTTATAAAATTTCTGTTCCAGTTAAAGGTTTAGGCTCAACATCAAACTCTTGACAACCATTAAATGCCTTTTTTTCTCTTCTATATGGATGATTTTTGCGCAAAAATCTTCTATGACCTTGGTACATATTTTTTGACTATGTTTCAAGTATACACTCTATGTATTTTCAGCACAAATTGGGCAAACCAAATAACCTTTAACACTGTAGCCACTCAAAGTTTTATATGCGGAAAAATCATTTATCGTCCATAGTAATACGACCTTTAAGGTGAATACCTCTTGCAAATATACATCGTAAATTTCAACACCGACATCCCATAGCATTTTTAAATCATCAATAAGTGGTTGCAAGAAGATGTCAATATCATTTTCTGGCTGCTTAGAACCCGATATAAACAAGGTTAACATTATGAATTTTTGCTTCATACACGACCATGGTGAAAGATTGTAGATAATAAATATGATAGGCCATGTACTGTGATGACTACTTAAGGAGCTATGTGGATTTATCACATCTGCTGCAAGTGCCAATCGAAGATTTCATGGCTCACATGCAAAATCAAGCCATTTGTGGTCTATTAATTTCCATGATGCTACATCTGTTAGATGTCGAATGTAATTATCAACTTCTCTTTCACTAGAATGTCATATCAAATCTTTCGATATTTGATGAATACCATACATTCTTCTAAACCTGGGTATTGGGAGAAAATACCACAGAACTTTTGCCGACATGCCTATTTTTGGATGATTGGATCATTTAGGAATCTTTCATCTTGATTCAGAATAATTTGGACATACATCAACATCCTTGTTTGCATTTCTATACAAAATGCAATCATTTGGACATGCGTGTATCTTTTCATATTGCATTCCTAAGGCGCACAATGTCTTTTTTGCTTCATATATTGATGTTGGCATCAAATTTTCTTTTGAAAGCACATCACCCCAAAAGCTTAATAGCTCATTGAAACTTGCATTGCTCCACCCATATTTTATTTTAAAGTTGTATAATCGTACCAAAACAGAAAGCTTAGTGAACCCACTACAACCAGCGTATAAAGGGTGCTCAGCATCATCCAACAAGTCAATGAATTTCTCTGGATTATATTCAAATAGATCTCTGACTGCTTCAACCATTTCCACAGCATTAATATCATCATTGTATTGAAGACAACATTCTTCAGCATCTAAAGTATATTTATCTTCCTCAACATTACATATGTTTTCGCCATGCCATATCCATACATCATAACTTGAGTCGATACCATTACAAAAAAGATGATCTTTAATCACTGTGATATCATGAACTTTCATATTCCCACATTTTATGCATGGACATTGTATGGAACTAGGGTCACCTAAATTTCTTTTAACATGATTCAAAAAAACTTCGACACCATTCTTGTATCTTTTTGTATGTCTATCAACAGAATACCATGACTTATCTAATCTGTTTAAATTCAAAAAAATACTAGTAACTAGTTAATTAAATCAATAAATATAATTAATTTTATCTAACAAACTAATTAAATTTATCAAACCACATAGAAGTAAAAAAATTTGAAAGATGATAAGTAAATTAAAAAGATAAATATAACTTACGGTGGTTCAGCTTCCTTTGCTTTGTCATCAATCTCTTTGGACTTACTTTCCATGCCTGATGAATCTACCATCTATGTTCCTAAAATGAAAAAGATATTATGTTAAAAATATAAACTCTCTTTAGTCTTTTTATATTTAAAAAAAATCAACAATCACCTTATTTTTTTAAAAAAAAGAACTTTATCAATATAAATTTAAAGCACATGTTTGTGGGGCTTCTTTGATGATCTAGAAATAACAACTCACTATTCTATTATTCTACTATGTTAGAACCAGTTTCTGTGGATTAACAGCAATAAGCCACCTTCCTTCCCCACTGCCAAGCAAAAGAATATTTACAGAGCCTCAATAAAGGATTGGTCTTTTTATTAGGTTCAAATCTGAGACCTACTTTCTTCACATATGATGTAACTAACAGTGGTGATTGGAATTATAAGAGGTGAAAGAACAACAGTAAATCAATAAAAAGGTATATAAGAGCAGGGTGGAGCATGGTAGAGGTAGAAGAAAGAATATGACTAGCATCTCTCTACTTTATAAACTTTCCAATTAAGCCTTCAGAAAGCAAAAACCCTTATTTTCAAAAAAAAAAAAAAAAAAAGGGGTGAATGGGTCGGACCGAGCCCAGGCCCAGCCCCAATATTCCTCCCAGCCTGCAGCCTCTCTTGTTTCAGCCCGTGGTTCACCCGAACCAAGGGAAGGTGCTGGCGGCCAAGGGCTACCGCCACCTCTCCCGGGGCTACCTAGCCAGCTGTCGATGACAGGCCTAATGCCGGCCGATGGCGGCACCCCTTCCTTTTTTTCTTTCTTTATTTTCCTCTCTTCTTCTTCTTCTTCTTTCGCTCATCCTCCCTGAGCGGTGGCACGGCCGGCCTCCTCCGGCCGATCGAACCCCACCGAACGCCACAAGAACACCGGTGGGGGCTGCCGCCCATGGCCCGGATCTGGCGAGCCGGCGAGCATGCCACCGAGCTCGAGCCAAAAATGAAAGCCGGTTTGGCTCCCATAACATATTCTCCCTGAGCGGCGGGACGGCCGGCCTCCTCCAATTGGTCGAGCCCCACCGGATGCCGCATGGATGCCGGTGGGGGCTGCCGCCCATGGCCCAAGCTCGGCGAGCCGATGGGCATGCCGCCAGGCCGAGCCAAACGTGAGAGCTATTTCGGCTTCCGTAACTCCCCTTTTCCTTGAACAGCGGCACAGCCGGCCTCCTTCGGCCTGCTGAACCCCATTGGATGCCGCATGGACGCTGGTGGAGACTGCCGCCTATGGCCCGGGCCGATGAGTCGGCGGGCACACCGCCGGCCCCAAGCCAAACAGGAGACAAGAGGGCCATCCAACGCCCTCTCCCACATTGAATCAGCCAGCCTTTAGATTAAAAAAAAGTGAAAGATTATAGCATGCAGTTGAATCAGCTTGGTGAAGAGACAACAAACAAAACCCTAATCCCCCATGATGGTAGAGTATGTATAAATGAAACCCTAGTGGTGGTGGAGTGATGAGGACATCAGTTCGGACCAGAGTCGGGTCAGTCGAATCAGTCCTTGGATGTTCCTATACCAGCAACCCAGAGTCAGCAGGCCACGTCAGGGAAGACCACACCAGGTAATCTACGAAGGTCCAAGAGGTTGCAGAACAAACGGGCTTGAAATTCATGTGTCGGACTGGGCCCAAACTTGGCTGGTTTATGGAAACGGACTGCTGATTCAAAGTCATCGCCGTCGGCGATGAGCTGCTGTGGACCATCCGAGCTTGTCTGATAGGAGTTTGGGCCTGTTTTCGTTTTTAATGGCATAGTTGTAATTTTTTTAAACTTATGATGTTAGGGTTTTATCTCTTTTATTTAAGCTTGGCTTTGGGTGCCGTCAGAAGAAGAAAGATGCTATTTAGATGTTATTTTCTTGAATTCATATCAATGTTTTCTTTTCTGATTGAAAACAATTGAATTGAAAATTCAATTGATCTTCCTTTAAATTTAGGATTGTGAGTGATCAAATTCGAAATTTAAGATTCGAACCAAACCTGGACGAATTCTTTTCTCGCAGATTAGATCGTTCTTGAGTTGCAGGCATTAATATCGATCATGGAGTCTCCTCAGCATGGTGGCTAGTAGAGTCTCCGCAAATGAAATTGTAATCCAGAACAAACTACAGATGGAAAATGAAAGAAAGAAATTACTTGGGTATCGAAGGTTTCGTTTAGGAAAAGGGGGAAGCAAATTAGAAGAAGGGTAAAAAGATAAATTTTTAGTTTTATTAGACTACGTCTTAATTAAAAATGTAGTCTTTTTATATTATCAGATAATATAAGACAACGTCTTAATTAAAAACATAGTCTTTTTGACATATTATCAGATAATATAAAACTACATCTTAATTAAAAAAGTAGTTTTTTATATTATCAGATAATATAAGACTATGTTTTAATTAAAAATATAGTCTTTTTATATTATCAGATAATATAAGACTATATTTTTAATAAAAGATGCAGTCTTTTAATTTGTGAAAAATTATGAAATGTAGTCTAAAATATTAGACGGTATTTTTTACAAAAAACTTATTCTTTTTTCTAAAACCTACTGTAGTCTATTTAACTTTCTGTAATAATGAAAGCCCTTAAAAAGCTAATCCAATAATATTTTCAAAATATATTCTAGATGCCTTTAAAGTCACAATCAAAATATGGAGATTGATGACGCCCGATCACCTATGTTGAGCGCCGAAAAGACTGATCTGATCGCCGATGAGATTCTTGCCCAGCCGGATAACCTGCAAGAAGTCCCAAGACTGAAGGGGTTCTCGGTGGGGACCCTTCGATGCCCAAGTCAGCGATCGAGGTCACAGCTGAGGAAGAGCTCGAGAGAGCTCTTTTGGGGTGGAGAAAGCTCTAAGATAGAGTTTTTTCTGGGGTAATAGAATGAGAGGGTGCTTATGTTTTCCTACCTGAATCTCTTATGGACTTACTCTTTTATAGGTAGTTGGGACCTGCATGGGGATTAGCTGCATGACATTCCGCGAGGGGAAGATGTCGGGGACACGTGGGGGTTACGTGAATCTAGGGCTGATTGGTGGGTCTTGTCCCATTAGAAAGGGGAAGCCGGCGGTTGGTGGGCCAAGTCCCATCAGGTGGCGGAGTCAGCCGGTAGGTGGCTTGGTCCCATCGACGGCGTGGTCAGGCAGGCCTGATCGCGTCAGGCTGCACAAGTCAGAAGGTTGATGGTTCTAGCAGACATGGGGCCGACCTGAAGAAGTCGGGGCCACCTCGCTACCTTGGAGACGCCGGGACCGACGGGGCTGACCTGAAGAGGTCGGGGCTATCTCAGCTACCTTGGAGACACTGGGGCCGATGGGGCCGACCTGAAGAGGTTGGGGCTGCCTCGGCTGACTTGAAGATGCCAGGGCCGACAGGATCGACCCGAAGAGGTTGGGCTGCCTCGGCTACCTTGGAGATGCCGAGGCCGACCTGAAAAGGTTGGGGCCACCTTGGCTACCTTGGATACACCGGGGCCGATGGAGCCGACCTGAAGAGGTCGGGGCCGCCTCGACTGACTTGGAGATGCCAGGGCCGATAGGGCCGATCCGAAGAGGTCAGGGCCGCCTCGGCTACCTTGGAGATGCCAGTGCTGATGGGGCCGACCTAAAGAGGTCGGGGCCGCCTTGGCTGACTTGGAGATGTTGGTGCCGACGGGGCCAACCCGAAGAGGTCGGGGCCACCTTGGCTACCTTGGAGATGCCGGGGCCGATGGGGCCGACCTGAAAAGGTCGGGGCCGCCTCGGCTGACTTGGAGATGCTAGGACCGACGGGGCCGACCCGAAGAGGTCAGGGCCGCCTCGGCTACCTTGGAGATGTCGGGGCTGACGGGGCTGACCTGAAGAGATCAGGGCCGCCTCGGCTGACTTGGAGATGCCGGGGCCGATGGGGCCAACCCGAAGAGGTCGGGGCCGCCTCGGCTACCTTGGAGACGCATGGGCCAACGGGGCCGACCTGAAGAGGTCGGGGCTGCCTTGGCTGACTTGGAGATGCCGGGGCCGATGGGGCCAACCCGAAGAGGTCGGGGCTGCCTCGGCTACCTTGGAGACGCTGGGGCCGACGGGACCAACCTGAAGAGGTCGGGGCCACCTCGGCTGACTTAGAGATGCCGGGGCCGATGGGGCCAACCCAAAGAGGTTGGGGCTGCCTCGGCTACCTTGGAGACGCCAGGGCCGACGGGGCCAACCTGAAGAGGTCGGGGCTGCCTCGGCTACCTTGGAGACGCCAGGGCCAACGGGGCCGACGGGGCCAACCTGAAGAGGTCGGGGCCGCCTCGGCTGACTTGGAGATGGCGGGGGCAAACGGGGCCGACCTGAAGAGGTTGGGGTTGTCTCGGCTGACTTAGAGATGTTGGGGCCAACAGGATGTGTTTGTGCCACGTGGTTGATTTTGCCATGATTACCCCCATGGCTTTATTAGTTACATTATTAGCCATATCAGATGCCCCCCGCTCCTGAGCACGAAGGGCCATGTGTCAGCTGTCCTTTGGGCAAAAGGGGCGCAAAAATTCAAAAATTGATAACCAATTACGGGTGCCTGTAACGGCGGGTGAGCTGGCGCGGCTTCCCAAGGCGATGTCGCTTCGCAAATCTTCCATAATTATATGGTTGGTGGGAGCTGACGTCGGCTCTGGTGTCTCGAGCGGGTGCTTCTCGTAGGATGAGAAAAAGGAAGGCGCCATCATTGCCTCCCCGCTTTTCAAGCATCGTCATTGGCCGGGGATCCCGCTCCTCGGTGGAACCGAGGCAGCATGCCTCGGGCGTGGGTGAAATGGCCGGCGCTTGAGAACCTGGCGCAATAGGTGAAGGCCAGCAGTGAATTCTTGGGCGATGCAATTTGAAAATAGGGTATAAAAGGCACTCCATGGGCTCGGGGGAGAGCTTTACATCGTAATTGCTTCCCTGCCTCTTTCCTCCTTGAGCTCCCTTGCGACCCGAGACCTTCAGCCTTCGTCTTCTTACTAACTTCCAGGTTGGTTTCCATTCTTCACCCTTAACCTTTGATCATGGACCATAGGGACATTAAAGAGGGTAAGAGACCAGTGTTAGAGTCATCTCCTTCCCCTGGTGAGGACCACACTTCGACTGTCAGCCAAATGCCCTGGCCGCTAGGTGGGATCACGATCCACGACCGATCGGGGGCGAGTGACCAACCATCTGCCCAAACTCCCCCGATGAGAGCAGTTCCTATTTCCTCCCGTCATCCGGCATCTCCTCCGGTGGCTAGCATTGACCCGGCGGGGCCGGGGGGGATTGCTTCCACCATGACCCTGAAGAGGTAGAGAACCTTAGGGTCATGTATAGGGTCCCCGACTTTATCCATCTGTCCGTGCCGAGACATGAAGATAGAGTGAACTCCATCCTCCCAGGTCGGGTCGCTCTGTATGAAGAGTTCTTTCGATGCGGGCTGCGGCTTCCTTTCCATGCCTTCTTCTTGAACCTATTAAATAGATATAGGTTAGTGCCGGCGCAGTTGACCCCGAACTCGATTTGGATCTTCTGCGCCTTCGTCATTCTTTGTCACTTCCAGGGCTCCGCAGCCAGGTTATCTCTATTTCGAGCCTTTTACAAGCTCCATCGCCAAGGTGAGGGGGCCTGGTGGGTGTTTACCGCTAAGCCAGGTAGGGCCTTTCCTTTAGGTCTTCCATCCAAAATCAGAGGATGGAAATCTTGATTCCTTTTCGCCCATGTGGAGGGAGTGAGGACTAATTGGGGGGAACCGGACGTCAGCTCCAACGAGAATTTGGCTGTGAGTGATAAGGACGGGGAACTCTTCCGCCACTTCTCGTCCTTCCAGATTCCTTCCTACAAGGATCTCCTGTCCGAAGAGAACTTGTATGAGGCCGAGTTGGCCCCGGCAGTCGGTGAGCACAAAAACCCATTCCTCTCGCCCTCGGCTGGGCGTTGCCCTTATCCTATTTTGCCATTCATTGCCTCACCCCCCTTCTCTTCCCTTCTCTTTCTTTTTTTCTCTTTTTTATACTGATGTGTGTTTTTGTGCAGCAATGAGGATCCCTGCAGAGAAATTCGAGACCCTCACGCGTCAAAAGAGGCTGGCAGTTGGTGAGCAGGCAAGGCCAGCCAAGAGAGCATGGAGAGGAGCCCGTGTCGAACCGGCCAAGGTCTCAAAAGCCCCCGTAGCCCAGGTGCCTGCGGAAGAGCCGGTTAAGGAGGCACCGGCTGAAGGAGCAGTTCCCGAACCAGCCGGGGCCGAGACGGAAGAGGGGGAGATCTCGGCCACCACTGAGGTTGTCATGGTGGTTCTGGATCCTGAGGAGGAAGTCTCTTCCGCCACTGATTTAGCCGAGGCGGGGCAGGTTTCAATTGTTAGAAGCCCTCCGGCTCCCGCCGAGCCGAAGACAGAGAAGGTGCCCACCACAGCCGGAGAGGGGGTGGTTGCCGTTAGGGGTTCCAATGCCGGAACGAGGAGGCCCCGCGAGCATAGGGCCGAGCTGGGGAGATCATCCCGGTGATCCGCGCATTACCCGGATCGGTGGCCGATCGATGAGACGCTGGGGGGGCCAGCGCGGCCAGCGCCCGGGCTCTCTACCATGGAGGATGCTGCGCGAGCCGCCCTCCTCCTATCAAGGGTGCGTACCTCGACAACCGACGAGGAGATGGGGCGGTAGTCCCATGCCGCCGTCCTAGATATGGTGATGGTGAATGTGCTCCAAGTAATCTTTTGAACAGAGTCTCCTTTTTGACATACCTTGGTCAATCTGTGGCTGACGAATTCCTTTGGTGCAGCTGGCCAACGGGCCTTTGCCCTTCATGCGGCAGTGACCCATATAGGGGAGGTGCTCGCGCGCACCCTCGGGCAAGCCGACAAGTACAAAGAGCAGAGACGGGCGCTGTCTAAGAAGCTTACTCAGCAACAGGAGGAGGTCAAGGTTCGGGAGGAGGACCTGAACGGTCGGGCGAAGGAAGTGGAGTGCCGAGCTGAAATCGAAAAAGACCAAGCCACCGCGGCCGAGACTAGGCTGGCACTGATATTAGCCAGGCTGGAGGCGGCCGGCAAAAAGATCGAGAAGCTGACCCTCCAGCTCCATCGATCGGAAAGCCGGGTCGACACGGTCATGGACGAGGTTTGGGCCACCATTGAAAGAGCAGCCATGGCAGAGAGAGCAGCAGTTGATGCAAGCCACGAGCAGGCCGGGGCGGTGGCTCATGCTCACAAAGCCAACGCTCGCACCAAGGAGGCCGAAGGCAAGGCTTGGGAGGCCGAGGCGCAGGTTAGGGAGGCCAAGGCCGGGGCTGAAGCACGAATCCGTGAGGTCGAGGCCAGGGCGGAGGCACAGATCCGGGAGGCCGAGGCCAAAGTGACTAACGCCATCGCCGGTTTTAAGGCCTTGGCGGAGTTTGAGCAGGAGGTCATCGAGGCTAGTTTTAACGCCTATGTGAAGGGATTCGAACTTTGCAAGGCGAAAGTGTCCGCGGCCCTTAATATTAACAGCTCCGATCTTGAAAAGGTCCAGCCTGGGGATTTTGGCGAAGAACCGGCGGAGGAGGAAGAGGACAGAGAGGAGTCGGGGCCGAGCGAGCCCTGAAACAGCCTTGCATTTTTGTTTTATGCACTTTGTATTTTTTCCTTTCCTTTTGTAACTGACCCCAGGTCAAATTTTGTAATTATTCTAAGATATTCAATGAAAAGGGGAGTTATTCTTCAAATGCCTTACTTTCCTGCCTGTGAGTATCATGTATATTGGAGGTGCCATGGTAGATTCCCAAACTTAGGCTCGAGAGTGACTTGAACAAGTCCATGAAGATCCGTGCCGCTAACCAGGCCCCTGAACTTAGGGTACCGCCTAAACAGGCATGAAGTTGTCGAACTCATAGGGGTGGTGATTGGTTTTGAAGGCCACCCAGGTGGGCGAAGTCTGCCGGGGATGGCGCAGGACCGAGCCCTGACTCTGAACTGCCTTAGGGACTTGTGCACCAAGGCCAAGGCCGAGAGAGAGTCGAGGCGAGGCCAACCAGGACGAGGTCGGGGCGAAAGCCCAAGGCTGGCACCGGGGCGGAAGCGGGTGCCCACCAACCAATTAGCCCTTGGCCGCTGAGGTAGACTTAAAGCTGCTGAGGCAAAATCATGGTCATCAAAAGCCTTTTAAACCCCAGAGGGTGACCTGGGAGTTGAGGGCCCTCAGGTTCCTTTTGAACCCCGAAGGGAGATCTGAGAGTTGAGGGTCATCATGTTTCTTTTGAACCCCGAAGGACAACCTAAGAGTTGAGAATCATCAGGTTCCTTTTGAACCCCGAAGGGCGACCTGAGAGTTGAGAGTTATCATGTTCCTTTTGAACTGCCTCGAGTGTTTAGGAACCGCTGCGAGGGGCGACTCGACCGATTACGAAGCCTTTAGGGACTTGAACGACTCGAGGGCACCGTTGTACCGGAGTCAAGTGGTGTCCCATGGGCCGCGATGCCGGCGAGGTCCTTTTGAACCGCCTCGGGGGTTTAGGAACTGTTGTGAGGGGCGACTCGACCGGTTACGGAGCCTTTAGGATCTTGAACGACTCGGGGGCACTGTCGTGCCGGGGCCGAGTGGTATCCCATTAGCCGCGATGTCGGTGAGATCCTTTTGAACTGTCTCAGGGGTTTAGGAACCGTTGTGATGGGCGACTCGATCGGTTATGGAGCCTTTAGGGACTTGAACAACTCGGGCCGTGCCGAGGCCGAGTGGTGTCCCATGGGCCACGATGCCGGTGAGGTCCTTTTGAATCGCCTTGGGGGTTTAGGAACTGCTGCGAGGGGCGACTTGACCGATTACGGAGCCTTTAGAGACTTTGAACGACTCGGGGCATCGCCGTGCCGGGGCCAAGTGGTGTCCCATGGGCCGGGATGCCGGTGAGGTCCTTTTATGGGATCTGGTCTTTGGACACAAGGAAGAAACGACTTCGGTGATGAAGAAGATCCTTTATTGCTCACAGCATAAAGGGATACATCATTGATAATATCGATGGAGGTTATCCGCATTCCAGGTACGTAGGATGGGTCGGCCGTTGAGCTCTTCAATTCAGTACACTCCTTGACGGAGCGCCTTGGTGACGCGGTAAGGACCTTCCCAATTGGCAGACAGTTTGCCCCCCTCCATTGGCTTTGTTGACCCAATTGATGATTTTGATGATTAACAAAACTATTTGAGTATAATTTTTGAAGGCTCTGATGATTTTGATTTAGTGTTTCAGCCTATAAGACTATTGAAAGATCAAAATCAAGAGTTACAATGTGTTCTGGATCGAATCTAATGTCTAGGTAAGAATTGCAGACATTAGAGTCGACTCCGAGAATCACAGAGCCGACTCCGGAACTGGCACGGTCATTAGAGTCGACTCCGAGACTGTTAGAGTCGACTCTCACAGACGAAGCAGAAAGTCAATTTTTCTGGCTCCAACCTAGAGTCGACTCCGGGTAAGTTAGAGTCGACTCCGGAAAAGTTTCTTGTCGACCCCAGAAAAGCCAGAGACGACTCCGAAAAAATCAGTTTGAAATGCCTCGAGCTAGAGCCGACTCCAGAAAAGTTAGAGTCGACTCCAACCCACCTGGAACGAAAAACGAAGTTGCCAGATCAGCTCTAACGGTAACTTTTCTATTTTTGCTCATTTCTAACGGATATATTTTGATAGAAGGTACACTCCAACGGATAGTTTTATTCCAAAAGAGGTGTAAAAGAAATCTATAAGAAGGGGAGTCTATTGTTCAAAAAAAAAAAAAAGAGAGAAAAATGGAAAATCTGAAAAACAAAGAGAAAATCTGAGATAGACAAATCCCACTTCAAAAATCCGTGAGCTTGAATCTTGAAAGGAAAACCTTCTAGCTCAAATCCACTCCACTCCAAAAGGCTCAAGAGAAATCCAAAGCGTTCAAAATCAAAGTCTTGGAGGATTTCCCAACTTGGAGAAAGGAGATTCGGTTCTTGCTTTTCATCCCTTCTCAACTGCTTCAACCACGGAAGAATCGGAGCTGAGGCTTGATTCAATCCAGCAAGGAGAAGAAGAAAAGAAGAAAAAAGAAAAGATCAAAAGCCAACCTATCTACAAATCAGGCTTTTCTAAACCTTATTCTTAAATTTGTATATTTGCTCATTGAGGAGCTTTTGTATTCAACACAATACTCATCTTATTTTTGCCTAGTTCAATCTGGGGATTGAACTAGAGGAGGTAGTTTTACCTCGGTTAAGCTTGTTTAAGCTTGGGTTAGTTGTGAGCCCGTGAAAAACAACGTGTAGGGTTTTGTGCTGGTAAGCCCGAGTTAAAACCAGCTGGGTTCGTTGTGCACCCGGTAAAACAACAAGTTTGAGTTGTGAGCTTGGAAAACAACTCGGCTGTAATCTAGAGAGATTATAGTGTGGACCCAAGTGAATCTTGGGAGTGGACGTAGGTGTTGGATACACCGAACCACTATAAAATCTTTTGTGTTTGCCGTGCTATATTTTCTCTCTCTATCTCTCTTATTTGCTTGTGCATTGCTTATTAGTTAATTTCACTCACTTGCACATCTTGAGCAAATTTTAAATTTTAAAAAGTCTTAATTTTTTAAGAACCCAATTCACCCCCCCCCCTCTTGGGTTGCCATCTGGGCCAACAATTGGTATCAGAGCAAGTGCTCATTTAGAATTTGATCTCACGATCAAGGGCTAAAGATCCTTATGGCAACACAAAGTGGTTCATGTTTTGCTGAAGGTCATTCTACGAATAGACCTCCTTTATTTAATGGAACCAACTATTCATATTGGAAAGCTAGAATGAGAATATTCATTCAAGCTTCTGACTATGAATTGTGGGGAGTAATAATAAATGGACCTAGTACACCCACACACCTTATTGATGGCACTATTGTTCCTAAACCCGAAAGGGATTGGAATGATAATGATAGGAGAATGGCACAACTAAATGCTAAAGCCATTAATATCTTATATTGTTCCTTAGACTCAAATGAATTCAACCGATCTCAACATGTAATTCCGCAAAAGAAATTTGGGATAGGTTGGAAATAACACATGAAGGAACAAACCAAGTAAGGAATCAAAAATAAATATTTTGGTTCATAAATATGAATTGTTTACAATGGAACAAACTGAAACCATCACATGCATGTTCACTAGATTCACTGATATTGTGAATGGTTTGAAAAGTCTTGGTAGAATTTATACTAATGCTGATCTTGTTCGCAAAATTCTTAGGTCACTACCAAGATCGTGGGAAGCAAAAGTCACTGCCATCCAAGAAGCCAAAGGACCTCAATGCACTACCTTTAGAGGAGCTTCTAGGATCCTTAATGACCCACGAGCTTGACAATGAAGCAGCATGTTGAGGAGGAAACAAAAAGAAGAAAACCTTGCCCTCAAGGCTGCAGAAATGGAAGAGAGCAGCAGTGAAAGTAATGATGAGGATGATGATGAAACTGCTCTCTTGGCCAAAAATTCAGAAGATTTATGAGAAAAAGGCCCTTCCATAAAAAGAAATTTGGAGCAAGATTTGAAGGAGAAAAGATAAGAAAAAGGACAAGGAGAAAGAAAAAGAAAAAGCCCTTAGTATGTTATGAGTGTAAAAAGCCAGGGCACTTTAAATATGATTGTCCTTTGCTGAAAAGGCCTACAAGAAAAAGAAGAAAGCATACATGGCAACATGGTCTGATGAATCTTCTCATCGGAAGAAGAAGAACAAAAGGAAGTTGCCAATATTGCTTCATGGCCAACGACGACGACAACGAAATGAGGTAAGTTCTGAAACTCAAATGATGAATTTACATTTGATGAAATGTTTGAAGCTTTCAATGAACTTATGATTGATTTTAAATCTTGAAAAAGTATAAGTTTTGAAAAATGAAATATTAGTTTAGCTAAAAGTAAAAATGAATTAGCTTTAGAAGTTAAGAACTTAACTAATGAAAAAGAAGAACTTAGAAAGAAAGAGATAATCTTAATCAAGAAATAGATTTTAAATCTGAAACTAAAAACTCAACAAAAGATTTAAAAGATCAATTAGAAACTTTAGCTTTAGAAAAAGAACAGCAATTAAAGAAAATGACTCTCTTAAGAAAGATGTTAAAAATATAAAGACATTGTTGAGAAATTCACTTAAGCTCAACTAAACTTAACATGATTTAGATAGTCAAAAAGCTGTTTTTGACAAAGCAGGTTTAGGGTATAACACATTAAGAAAACAAAAATCTTTAAAGAATATTTTTGTAAAAGCCAACCAAAGTAATATAACTTGTTTTAAATGTAATGAAAAAGGTCATAAATCTTTGAATGCAAAACATAAATAATAACAACAAGTTAAATGTTAAAGCAAAGAAAATATGGGTTCCGAAAGGAACAATTTTTGTTGCTACTAACCATGAAGGACCCAAGAAAGCTTGGGTACCTAAACATAAAGTTTGATTATGTTGCAGGAATGTCTTGTAGCCAAAAGATCAAAGAAAAAGTGGTACCTTGATAGTGGCTGCTCAAGACATATGACGGGTGACAAAGATGAATTCATCACCCTGAAGAAAAGAAAGGTGGAGTTGTGACGTTTGGCGATAACGGTAAAGGTCAAATTATGGGCCTTGGTAAAGTTCGCATAACTCCATCTATATTATTGATAATGTACTTTATGTTAATGGTTTAAAGCATAATCTAATTAGTATAAGCCAATTATGTGATAAAACTTTAATGTTTCATTTAAATCTTCTATTTGCACTGTAACTAATTCTATTGATGATAGCATTGTTTTTACTGGTTATAGACATGGCAATGTTACTTAGTTGACTTAGACAAAATTATCTGAAAGTAGTCATTGCCTAATTGCTGACAATGCTAACATAAATGAAATTAGTTGGTTGTGGCATCGTAGATTAGGTCATGCAAGCACACACCTTATTTCAAAACTAATTAAAATGGATTTAGTTAAAGGTTACCTAAACTAGATTTTGAAAATAATAAAATATGTGATGCATGTCAATTTGGAAAACAAACTAGAAGTTCTTTCAAATCTAAAAATTGTTTCAACTTCTAGGGCTTTAGAGCTACTTCACATGGACCTTTTCGGACCAACTAGAACCACAAGTCTAGGAGGAAAGAAATATGGTCTAGTGATTGTAGATGATTATTCTAGATATACTTGGGTAATGTTTTTAGCTCACAAAGATGAGACTTTCTCGATATTCCTGAAATTCTTCAAGAAAGTCACAAATGAGAAAAACACTACTATAGTATCTCTAAGAAGTGATCATGGAACAGAATTTGAAAATCACTTATTTGAAAATTTCTGCTGAAAATGGAATTAATCATAATTTTTCAGCCCCTAGGACTCCACAGCAAAATGGTGTAGTTGAAAGAAAAATAGGACTCTAGAAGACATGGCCCGTACCATGCTATGCGAAAGTAACCTACCAAAGTATTTTGGGCGGAAGCTATTAACACAGCATGTTACATCTTAAATCAGAGCTTTAATAAGACCAATATTAAAGAAAACACCTTATGAATTATGGAATGAAAGAAAACCAAATATAAAATACTTTCATGCATTTGGATGTAAATGTTTCATTCATAATAATGGTAAAAACAACTTAGGAAAATTTGATGCTAAATCTGATGAAGGAATTTTTCTAGGTTATTCAACAACTAGTAAAGCTTATAGAATCTTTAACAAGAAAACCTTAGTAGTTGAAGAATCCATTCATGTAGTTTTTGATGAATCTTTAGCATCTGTTCTGAAAAGATTGATGATGAGGAAGATACAAACATAATTGAAAAAGATCTTGAAAAACTTAATATTGAAGTATCTTCTGATCATGAGCAAGAAGCTAAAGATGATGATTCACATAAGGACGATGATGTCAATATTGATCATAATGATATAGATCTTCCAAGACTGGAGATATGCTCATAGTCATCCCAAGGAATTGATTATAGGTGATCCATCTCAAGGAATAAGAACTAGATCATATGAGAAATATTAGTAATCATCTTGCATTTGTATCACAAATTGAACCTAAAACTATAGAAGAAGCTGAAAAAGATAATAATTGGATGTTAGCAATGCAAGAAGAATTAAATCAATTTACAAGAAATAATGTTTGGACTTTAGTTGAAAGACCTAAAAATCATTCAGTAATAGGATCAAAATGGATTTTAGAAATAAACTAGATGAAAATGGCATTGTAATTAGAAACAAAGCTAGATTGTTGCAAAAGGATATAATCAAGAAGAAGGTATTGATTTTGATGAAACCTTTGCACCTGTAGCTAGATTAGAAGCCATTAGGCTATTACTTGCATTTGCATGTCATATGAACATTAACTTATTTCAAATGGATGTTAAAAGCGCATTTTTAAATGGATTTATAAATGAAGAAGTTTATGTAGAACAACCACCAGGTTTTGAAGATCACGAATTTTCAAATCACGTTTTTAAATTACACAAGCTTATATGGTTTGAAACAAGCACCTAGAGCTTGGTATGATAGGTTAAGTAAATTCTTAATTGAAAATGATTTCACAAGAGGAAATGTTGATAAAACATTATTTTTGAAAAGAAAAAGTAAAGATTTACTTGTAGTACAAATATACGTTGATGACATTATTTTTGGTGCTACTAACGATTCTCTATGTCAAGAATTTGCAAGTTAATGCAGGGAGAATTCGAGATGAGCATGATGGGAGAACTCAACTTCTTCCTTGGACTCCAAATCAAACAAAGCAAAGAGGGTATCTTTATCAACCAAACAAAGTACACAAGAGAGATTCTAAAGAAATTTGGTATGGAATCAATTAAACCCCTCGGAACACCAATGAGTCCTTCATGCAAGCTGGACAAAGATGAAGAAGGTAAAAAGGTTGATCAAAAGTATTATCGAGGTATTATCGGATCCCTTCTTTATTTAACAGCAAGTAGACCAGATATTATGTTTTCTGTATGTTTATGTGCTAGATTTCAATCAGAACCTAAAGAATCACACTTAATAGCTGTTAAAAGAATACTAAGATACTTAAGTGGAACAAAAAATGTAGGTTTATGGTATTCTAGAGACTCCACATTAAATCTAATTGCATACTCAGATTCTGATTATGCCGGATGCAAGTTAGATAGAAAAAGCACAAGTGGTGCATGCCAATTTTTAGGAAGTAACTTAATCTCATGGTTTAGCAAAAAGCAAAATTCGGTTGCATTATCTACTGCGGAAGCAGAATATGTTGCAGCTGGAAGTTGCTGTGCTCAAATCCTATGGATTAAGAGACAACTTGAAGACTATGGTATCACACTTGATAAGACACCCATAAGATGTGATAATACAAGTGCAATAAATCTTACTAAAAATCCAATTCAACATTCAAGAACAAAGCATATTGAAATAAGATATCACTTTATAAGAGAACATGTAGCCAATAATGAAATTTGTCTTGATTATGTGAATACTGAAGAACAACTTGCAGATATATTAACAAAACCCTTAAGTGAAGAAAGATTTTGTTATCTTAGAGGAGAATTAGGAGTTTGTGATCCTTTGGAATAGTTTTCTGAAACTCTTAAGGACATCTATCTAGATTTCATCATTTTCTTGAAAAATCTTGATATTTCAATAAGGAAATCTATCTAGATCTTGATTCATGTTTCCCCAATTGCTAAAGAACTTTAATCTATAATTTGATGATTAATTTGAATAGTTTCAAATCTTGAAACTCAATTTTTTATCTCTGAAACTGTTAGAGTCGACTCTGACAGTTTGCGGAGTCGACACCTGAGTTTTTGATTTTCTGTCTAAGTGATTAGAGCCGACTCTGGCTTTTGTGGAGCCGACTCTAATACGAGCGCTGACAGACTTTCTGGCTCGGAGCCGACACCCAGTTTTCGGGAGTCGACTCTAAGTCGAGTTAGGTCAAAAATAAAAAGGCGGAGTCGACCCCCAATCATTCCAATCGTCTCCTAAACCGTTCCTAAGAACTCCAAAACTTTTCCAACTTCCCCAAATCCACTCAAAACCCCTGATTAACTTCCAATCCTCTCAATGGCACCAAAGAGGCGTGGATTCGTCGCTGGAGCATCCGTTCCAACGAGAAGACGCACGGTTCGAAGGCAACCATCGCCTTCTTCCTCTTCGGCCACTCAAGAGGATTCTCCACCTTCACCCTCATCTCCTAAGGTTGATCAATTAGCTGGTAAGACCATTACCACTGGGAGAAAAGTTAATTTTGATTTATTTGAATCGGAGGGTTTTCTATTGGAAGAAATTTAAGGATATGGGATGGGAGAAAGTGTGCTCACTAGATTTGCCCACATATCCGGCATTGGTAAGAGAGTTTTATAATGGATTAAGCAGAGGAGAAGGAGGTTGATAAGCACAGTGAGAGGAACTAGGGTTATGGTAACAACTGAGATTCTTGGAACCCTATTAGAAATGCCCACTGTTGGTTTAATGGAATGTCAACTCAATGACAGAAGTGGTGCACTATCAAGGATGCTAGGAAGAGATGTGACTGAGTTCGAAGAGATCTTTGCAAATCAGTTAAACCTAGAACTCAGATTATTGCATAATATATGTGGTAGAATCTTATTTCCAAAAATAGGGAGATTCGAGTATGTCTCGGAGCGAGACGTTCTGATGATGGACTGCATTATACTGGAAGGCCAGTCAATTTAGCTGGCATGATGATAGGTTACATGGCAGAGGCAGCTACTAAGAAAAGATCAACACTGCCATACGGTATGATTCTGACTTAGTTTTTAGAAGCCAGGGTGTGCTCATCATGGAAAATGAACCATTAAGAAAACTGAGACACACTGATTATTACAGCATTCTACTATTCATAGAATGGGATTTAAGAAAGTAAATGGTGTTTGGATGAGGAGAGAGGAAAGAACAGATAGGGATGGTGCAGAGGGAACCAGACTAGAAGAATCCCGGACCATCTACTGCGGGACCATCAGTCCCTGATTCATCTTTGCGGGACCTTCGTCTGCTGGACCTTCGGAGGCCGGACCGAGTTCTATTCCATCACCTCCACATCAGCCTATACAAATTCTGGAAGATTTCTAATGAACAACTTGATCAGTTAAGAAGCTTACTTGCTGAGTATGACAGTCACAGATCAAATGAAATTAATCAATTGAAGGATGACTTTAATCAGTTAAAAGAAGAATTAAATTCGAGACTGGACATGCTATCCTTTACCTTAGGCAGTTCTGTAGAATCCTTTGGAGCTGAGCTTCACAAGATCTTCGAAAGGATGGAAGGCATTGCCGATGGATCAGGATCGTATGTTCATGCAACGGGTCAATTAAAGAAGGATATTGACCTTGCAGTCTCTCAAATCGAAGCTAGCTTGAAAATTTTAAGAAATCACAAAAAGATGATGTAATGGAGATAATAGGTCATCTAAAGAAAATTGTATTCAAGCACATTTGATCTTGTTTTGAGTTTGATAGCTTGTACTTAGGAAGTTTTTGATTATCCAATGTATTTCATTTTGAATGTAAATGAATCAACTGATGTAATGGTTCTTGCATATGAAATACAATTTCACTTTTTCAAATTTTGATTGATTGGATTCCTATGCTTTATTGAGATTATAAATTTTCTTTACTCTCCTTATTGCTAATAACAAAAAAGGGGGAGAGATAGTTGTGTATATGCAAAGAAAGATTGAATAGATATGCATAAAGCATAAAGAAAGAAAGAAAGGGGGAGAATTAATTGTTTATGCAAAAGAATTGAAATGATTAGTTACAATTTAATGTTTATATATAAGAAGCTACTCAATGCAGGGGGAGCTTAACAAAAAGCTCATTTACAATTTATGCACATTAAGTTTAACAATTCAATATTAATGGATTATATTGAACTCATGTGCAATTTTAAAGTTTACATTGAACATTGGCATCAAAACCTTAATTTCAATGTTTAAAGTTAAAATGACTATAATCCTTAGTTTGATTGAATTTTTGAATGCATATACTCAAAGTTTTTGTTATCATCAAAAAGGGGGAGATTGTTGACCCAATTGATGATTTTGATGATTAACAAAACTATTTGAGTATAATTTTTGAAGGCTCTGATGATTTTGATTTAGTGTTTCAGCCTATAAGACTATTGAAAGATCAAAATCAAGAGTTACAATGTGTTCTGGATCGAATCTAATGTCTAGGTAAGAATTGCAGACATTAGAGTCGACTCCGAGAATCACAGAGCCGACTCCGGAACTGGCACGGTCATTAGAGTCGACTCTCACAGACGAAGCAGAAAGTCGATTTTTCTGGCTCCAACCTAGAGTCGACTCCGGGTAAGTTAGAGTCGACTCCGGAAAAGTTTCTTGTCGACCCCAGAAAAGCCAGAGACGACTCCGGAAAAATCAGTTTGAAACGCCTCGAGCTAGAGCCGACTCCAGAAAAGTTAGAGTCGACTCCAACCCACCTGGAACGAAAAACGAAGTTGCCAGATCAGCTCTAACGGTAACTTTTTATTTTTACTCATTTCTAACGGATATATTTTGATAGAAGGTACACTCCAACGGATAGTTTTATTCCAAAAGAGGTGTAAAAGAAATCTATAAGAAGGGGAGTCTATTGTTCAAAAAAAAAAAAGAGAGAAAAACGGAAAATCTGAAAAACAAAGAGAAAATCTGAGATAGACAAATCCCATTCAAAAATCCGTGAGCTTGAATCTTGAAAGAAAACCTTCTAGCTCAAATCCACTCCACTCCAAAAGGCTCAAGAGGAATCCAAAGCGTTCAAAATCAAAGTCTTGGAGGATTTCCCAACTTGGAGAAAGGAGATTCGGTTCTTGCTTTTCAACCCTTCTCAACTGCTTCAACCACGGAAGAATCGGAGCTGAGGCTTGATTCAATCCAGCAAGGAGAAGAAGAAAAGAAGAAAAGATCAAAAGCCAACCTATCTAAAATCAGGCTTTTCTAAACCTTATTCTTAAATTTGTATATTTGCTCATTGAGGAGCTTTGTATTCACACACAATACTCATCTTATTTTTGCCTAGTTCAATCTGGGGGATTGAACTAGAGGAGGTAGTTTTACCTCGGGTTAAGCTTGTTTAAGCTTGGGTTAGTTGTGAGCCCGTGAAAAACAACGTGTAGGGTTTTGTGCTGGTAAGCCCGAGTTAAAACCAGCTGGGTTCGTTGTGCACCCGGTAAAACAACAAGTTTGAGTTGTGAGCTTGGAAAACAACTCGGCTGTAATCTAGAGAGATTATAGTGTGGACCCAAGTGAATCTTGGGAGTGGACGTAGGTGTTGGATACACCGAACCACTATAAAATCTTTTGTGTTTGCCGTGTATTTTCTCTCTATCTCTCTTATTAATTGCTTGTGCATTGCTTATTAGTTAATTTCATCACTTGCACATCTTGAGCAAATCAGTTTAAATTTTAAAAAGTCTTAAATTTTTTAAGAACCCAATTCACCCCCCCCCCCCCCTCTTGGGTTGCCATCTGGGCCAACAGGCTTGGACACCTCAGTTTTTTTTTAAAACCAGATCTCCAGGGCGAAACACTTTGGGACGGACCTGGGCATTATAATACTTGGCCGCTCATTGGTGAAAAGCTGTCATACGCAGCCGTGCCCGATCGTGTGCTTCATCGATGAAGTCGAGGTTAGCTCTCAGCTGGGCAAAGTTGTCTTCCTCACTGTAGGACTCCACGCGTGGGCTTGGCAATCCAATCTCCACAGGAACAACCGCCTCGGACCCGAAGGCTAAACTAAAGGGGATTTCGCCTGTCAGAGCCCTTGGGGTTGTGTGGTAGGCCCACAGTATGCTAGGAAGCTCCTCCACCCACCGACCTTTGGATCCATCCAGCCGAGTCCTGAGCCCCCTGAGGATGGTGCGATTCATAACATCGGCTTCCCCATTGGTCTGTGGGTGGCCGATGGAAGTGAATTGATGGTGAATGTCCAGTTTATTGCAGAAAGTCTTGAATGTAGCATTGTCGAACTGGTGGCTATTATTGGTGATGAGAGTGTGAGGTAGGCCGAAGCAGCATATGACTGATTTCCAGAAGAAGGCTTTGACTTTGTTCTCAGTGATCTTGGCCAGTGCCTCAACCTCGACCCACTTAGTGACGTAATCGATGGCGACAATCAGGAACCTCCGTTGTCCTGAAGCCGAGGGGAATGGTCCAAGGATGTCCATCCCCACTGGTGGCTATTATTGGTGATGAGAGTGTGAGGTAGGCCGAAGCAGCATATGACTGATTTCCAGAAGAAGGCTTTGACTTTGTTCTCAGTGATCTTGGCCAGTGCCTCAACCTCGACCCACTTAGTGACGTAATCGATGGCGACAATCAGGAACCTCCGTTGTCCTGAAGCCGAGGGGAATGGTCCAAGGATGTCCATCCCCCACTGGGCAAAGGGCCACGGAGCCGAGAGTGGATTCAAAGAGACAGAGGGTTGGTGCTGGATATGCGCATGGCGCTAGCAGTCGTCACACTTCTGGACCAACTTGGTGGCATCGTCCCTCATGGTAAGCCAAAAATACCCTTGACGGAGGGCCTTTTGGGCCAAGGACCTGCCCCCCAGGTGATTCCCGTAGACGCCTTCATGAATTTCTCTGAGGATGTAATCGGCGTCGCCAGGTCCTACACACTTGAGCAGGGGGTAAGAAAAAGATCTCCAGTACAAGCATCCGTCCAGGAGGGTGAATTTGGAGGCTCTCTATTTGAGTAGCTTAGCTTCATCACGATTGTCAGGAAGAGTGTCGTCCGTGAGGTACTGAATGTAGGGATCCATCCAGGTTGGCTCCTGGGTCAGTGGGAGGACCTCTTCTTTGTCTCTATACTGGGCCTTTCCGGGTGCTCGATGTAGGCGTCCCTCGTGAAGCCATCGGCGGAAGTGGCCAACCAAGAGAGGGTGTCGGCCTTGGCATTCTCACTTCGAGGGATATAGCTGATGCTAAAATAAGTTAGTGGAGAGACCAAGAGCCGAACCTTATCCACGTACTGGGCCATGGTAGAGTCACGCGCCTCGTACTCTCCATTGATTTGCCCGGAGACGAGTTGTGAGTCAGTGAAAGCTCTGAGGCATTGTATTCCAAACTCCTGAGCGAGCCTTAGTCCTGCTAGCAGGGCCTCGTATTCGGCCTAATTATTAGTGGCTTCGAATAGGAACCAGAGGGCACACTCCACCATCTCTCCATCTGGGCCCGCAAGAATGAGGCCGGCGCCGCTTCCTTGGGAGTTTGAGGCGCCATCCACATGAAGGATCTAGGACTCTCCATCGTTATCTGACTTGGCAACGGGCTGCTCCACGGGAGCCCCCTCGATCGACTCCTCTGCCCAAGTGCACTCGACCAAGAAGTCGGCCAGGACCTGGGACTTCAGGGCAGGCCGAGCTTGAAAGGAGAGATCGAACTCTCCCAGCTTGATGGCCCATTTAGCTAGTCGGCCCGAGGTGTCTGGTCGAGCCAGGATGGCTCAGAGGGGCTGGTCCGTGAGCACCACAATAGGATGGGCTTGAAAATATGGGCGGAGGCACCGAGCAGGGACGATCAGAGCAAAGATGATCTTTTCTGTTTTGGAGTATCTAACTTTCGCATTGTGAAGTACCTTGCTCACATAGTACATAGGTCTCTGGATCCCATCGTCGTTAAGACGCATCAGAACAGAGCTAACAGCCTCCGGGGAGGCGGTAAGGTAGAGAAAAAGGTTCTCTTTGTCTTTTGGCTTTGATAAGAGTGGCGGGGAGGACAGGAATGTCTTCAAGCCGTCGAAAGCCCTTTGACAATTGTCTGTCCATTCGAAGCTATTCACCTTCCGCAGGGCTTTGAAGAAGGGCAAGCATCGTTCGGCCGACTTGGAGAGGAAATGGCTTAGGACCGCCACCCTCCCCATGAGCCGCTGCACCTCCTTCTTGCTAGATGGCGGCCTCATATCGAGGATGACACTGATCTTCTCGAGGTTCACCTCAATCCCTCGCTGGGTTACCATGAAGCCTAAGAACTTGCCCGCTGTAACGCCGAAGGCACATTTTTTAGGATTCAGCTTAACTTGGAAACGACAGAGGTTGTTGAAAGTTTTCTTTAGGTCGGAGACGTGGTCGGAAGCACGGGTGCTTTTGGTCAACATATTGTACACGTAAACCTCCATGTTCTGGCCTAATTGATCTTGGAAGATTTTGTTCATCAACCTTTGGTAGGTCACCCCTGCATTCTTAAGGCCGAAGAGCATCACCTTATAACAATAAATGCCTTTCTCCGTCACGAAAGATGTATGCTCCTCATCGGCAGGGTCCATCTTTATTTAATTCTACCCGGAGAAGGCATCCATGAAGCTGAAAAGTTCATGGCCGGAGGTGGAATCCACCAGCTGGTCGATCCGGAGCAGGGGAAAACTATCCTTCGGGCATGCCTTGTTCAAGTCAGTGAAGTCAATGCAGATCCTCCAGCTCCCATTTGCCTTTCGCACCATGACTACATTGGCCAGTCAGGTGGGGTAATGCGCCTCCCGGATATGACCGGCGCTGAGTAGCTTATTGACTTCTTCATCAATGGCCTTTTTCCATTCGAGAGCAAAGCTTCTCTTCCTTTGGCGGACCAGACGACACTTTGGGTCAATATTGAGCTTATGGGTGATTACCTCCGGAGGGATGCCGGGCATGTCGGATGCTGACCAAGCAAATATATCCAAGTTGGCCCGCAGAGAAGCCAGGAGATGATCACGATCTTTTGGAGGGAGGAGCCCGCCGATGCGCACAGTCCTTGTCGGGTCATCTCTGAGGGGAAAGTTAGGAGCCGTTCAGCCGACTTTCCTCCTTTGCTGGACTCTCTGAGGTTAGGCACTTCCGAGGCCGACTTGGCCTCCTGAGGGCTTGATGCCGTGTGATAACAAGGCAAGACCGGGCTGACCTCGCCCCGCATCTCTCCGATACCTCCATTAGTGGGGAACTGCATGAGCAAATGTCGGGTGGAGATGATTGCGTCCAACAAATTTAGGCTTGGTCGTCCGAGGATGGCATTATATGCCAGAGGGACCCGTACGATCAAAAACTTTATGATGACTGTGCTCTGGCATGGTGGTGTTCCGGCCGTCACAGGCAAGGATACTTCGCCTTCGACCCTCACCGAATCCCCAGTAAATCCGACTAGAGGGGTCGCCACGGGCTGAAGAGAGTCAAGAGACAATCCTATCCTAACAAATGCATCGTAGGTAAGGATGTCAACTGAGCTGCCACTATCAACTAATATCCTTTTTATAGGGTGTTTGGCGATCGTCATGGAGACAATGATGCCTTTATTATTTACATTTTCAACAACTGCTAACCCCCCAGGAACTACATTGTTCAACACCTCCTCTCCTCTCGGCCGCTTAGATGAAGAAGCCACTCCCCAAGACACCATCCCGACCGTCCGCTCCGTGGAGGTGTTGTCGATGGTGGCTTGAACGAGCGGGGGCCCCATGAGGGCGCCAATGGCGGTGGTGCCTTCTGGATACTTTCCGAGGTAGCCCTATTGGATGAGCCTCGATGGCGCGCTTCAAGTTGTAGCAACTATTGGTGTCGTGGCCATAGTCCCGATGGAAGCGGCAGTAGCAGCTTTTGTCGCGAGGGGTGCCCTTCTTCATGGGAGAAGGTCGTTAGAGATAAGGCTCGCCTTCAATCTCCATAAGGATATGAGAGCAAGGGGTAAGAAAAGGTGTGAGCTCGCCCTCCTGAGGGGTGAGACTTCGGCATTCATGGTCCAGCCGGCGGGACGGTTCGGGCCGCCGGGGTGAGAAGGTCCACTTGGCTCCGACGGGCAGGCTTGCGGCTGGATCCCCTCGAGGACTCTCGGCGGGTGAGGTCGGCCTCATCCACACGGATGTACTTCTGAGCCCGGAGGAGGTCGGAGTAGGAGCCCGGGGACTTCTTATCCAAAGAGAAGGTGAAGCGGGATGGGAGGAGTCCTCGCTTCAGGGCTAACGTTGCCATCGCATCGTCCAAGTGATAGACTTCAAGGGCGAGGTCTTGAATCAGGCCACAAAATCCCACAGCGACTCCCCCTCCTTTTTTCGTACGGAGAAGAGGCTGTCAGCGACCCTCGGGATCCGTTGGCAAGCATCAAAATGCACCAAAAAGGCCCTTTCCAGCTCTCGAAAGGAATCGATGCTGTGAGGGGGCAGGCGCGTGTGCCATGCACGGGCGGCTTTCTACAGAGTAGAGGGGAAAGCCTTGCATAGAAGAGCGTTCGTAGCACCCTGGACCTGCATCATGGCCTTGTAGCTCTCGAGATGATCGAGAGGATCTATCGTACCATCGTACAGATCTATTTGAGGGAAACGGAACCTGGAGGGTATGGGCTCCTCCAGTATCCGGCGGGTGTAGGGAGGACGAGTATCATACTTTTCCTCTGATTGGTTGTTGATTCTCCTGGTGAGTTCGTCCAATCGCCGGCGGTATTCCTCCAAGCGATCCTCCACCTGACGATTGATCGTAGGGGTCCTCCTAAGTGGCTCGAAGGAGGAAGAAGAAGAAGATGTGGAAGGATGCGGAAGATAAGATTTCCGCTTCAACTCCTCCTGACATCGTGGCTCCGATGGAAGCTTACTCGGGTCACAGTCGGGGGATCGTGGCTTCTTGGGGGGCTCACGACGGGGCTTCCTAGGGGAAACCTGGTGACGACCGGTCTCTCTCTAAGGAGAGCCTCCCCTTGCCGATTGTTGACTAGCAGGGGGAGCGGTCTGATGCTGGGTGGCCATGGACTGCTGCTCCTGAAGTCCGTGGACCATGGTAGTGAGAGCTTGGACCTATTGGGTAAGGGCCACCAGTTGATCAGCTGGGGTAGCTACGTCTGGTGGTGGTAGGCGACAGGGGGATCAGCAGCAGGGAGGTTGGCGTCCTGCTGCCTAGTTGATGGGGGATGCCCCCTAGGGTAACTGGCAGAGGCGTCTTGAGCCCGCGTCATCACCATTACTAAGGGAGGAAGAATGAAAAGAATGCTGCAGGGTTCGTATCTTCCTTTCTTTTCCTACTGCCCCCCTTCCTGGCGTGCCAATCTGATGACGCCCGATCACCTGTGTTGAGTGCGGGAAGACTAATCTAGTCGCCGATGAGATTCTTGCCCAGCCGGACAACCTACAAGAAGTCCTGAGACCGAAGGGGTTCTCCGGTGGGGACCCTCCGATGCCCAAGTCAGCGATCGAGGTCACAGCTGAGAAAGAGCTCGAGAGAGCTCTTTTGGGGTGGAGAAAGCTCTGAGATAGATTTTTTTCTGGGGTAATAGAATGAGAGGGTGCTTATGTTTACCAACCTGAATCTCTTGCGGACTTACTCTTTTTTAGGCAGTTGGGATCTGCATGGGGATTAGTTGCGTGACATTCCACGAGGGGAAGATGTCCACGGGACACGTGGGGGTTACGTGAATCTAGGGCTGATTGATGGGTCCTGTCCCATCGAGAGGGGAAGACGGCGTTGGTGGGCCAAGTCCCATCAGGCAGCGGAGTCAGCTGGTAGGTGGGTCTGATCCCATCGACGGCATGGTCAGGCGGGCCTGATCGTGTCAGGCTGCGCAGGTCAGAAGGTTGATGGTTCTGGCAGACGTGGGGCCGACTTGAAGAAGTCGGGCCACCTTGGCTACCTTGGAGATGCCAGGGCCGACCCGAAGAGGTCGAGGCCGCCTCGACTACCTTGGAGATGCCGGGGCCGATGGGGCCGACCTGAAGAGGTCGGGGCCACCTCGGCTACCTTGAAGACGCCGAGGCCGATGGGGCCAACCTGAAGAGGTCGGGGCTGCCTCGGCTGACTTGGAGATGCCGGGGCCGACGGGCTGACCTGAAGAGGTCGGGGCCGCCTCGGCTACCTTGGAGACGTCGATGCCGACGGGGCCGACCTGAAGAGGTCGGGCCGCTCGGCTGACTTGGAGATGCCGAGGCCAACGGGGCCGACCCGAAGAGGTCGGGGCCACCTCGGCTACCTTGGAGACGCCGGGGCCGACGGGGCCGACCTGAAGAGGTCGGGGCTGCCTCGGCTGACTTGGAAATGCCAGGGCCGACGGAGCTGACCCAAAGAGGTCGGGACCACCTCGGCTACTTGGAGATGCCGGGACCGACGAGGCCGACCTGAAGAGGTCGGGGCTGCCTCGGCTGACTTAGAGATGCCGGGGCCAACGGGGCCGACCCAAAGAGGTCGGGGCTGCCTCGGCTACCTTGGAGACGCCGGGGCCGACCTGAAGAGGTCGGGGCCACCTCGGCTGACTTGGAGATGCCGGGGCCGACGGACCGATTCGAAGGGCTCGGGGCCGCCTCGGCTACCTTGGAGATGCCGGGGCCGACCTGAAGTGGTTGGGGCCGCCTCGGCTGACTTGGAGATGTCGGGGGCCAACGGAGCCGATCTGAAGAGGTCGGGCCGTCTCGACTAACTTGGAGATGCCGAAGGCCAATGGGATGTGTTTGTGCCATATGGTTGATTTTGCCATGATTACCCTGTGGCTTTATTAGCTACATCATTAGCCATATCAGAGATCTTTAATAAGCAGGCGAGAGGTGACATGAGCTCGACAAAGGCATCCTATTGAGAATATGATAGAAAAGGTGTAACTGCTGGTAGATTTTGGGCTAACATGGTTTAAAGAGCTAAGACATATAGGGAATGCCCAAAATTTTTAAGGATGAAATCGATTGATTGAAAGAAAAATTCTCCAATATAAAAGTCTCCTTGGTTGAGGAAATAGATGCAGGAAGGCATTCTCTAATTGAAAAGTTTCTTATCAAGTATCTTGCCGGATGTTGCAACTAAGGAACTGAAACTTAGATGGAATTTGAAAAGAGAATTCAAGATCCTTACTCCGAGGGCTATGTATTGTTTAAATTGGAGAAGATAAATAAGGAGTAGGAAGCATCTTAGGTGGTGATGGGGTAAATCAAAACTTTGAAAAATTGAAGATTAAATTTTAGGCCAAGAAATCATGTAATCTATTTGCTTCTATGTGGTTTTGCTTTCTTGATTTACTGATGAAATTTTGGAATAAAAAGTTATGACTAGAATTGCATCAAATACATTCAAATTCCCCTTTATCTTGATGATTGGAGAGCAAATTTGAGCAATATTGGCCTTGATTGTGTATATGTTGAAGTGGATATAAATAAGTCTATCAAATCTGGGACAAAATAGCCAATTGACTAGCTAGTTCCCTCCTTAGTTGTTGATTTACAAAATCATATGTAAAATTTCTTTGTCCATGATATGGTGCTAAGAAAATCTAGGATATTTGAGTATCTAGCATCAACAACATATTATTGATCTGCAATATCAAGTAATAAATATTATTTTTTAAAAAATAAAAACAATAACTGTAATTAATGCCATGTGATTAGATAACTTACCACAATTTATGTATTAAAGAAGGCATATAAGAGTTTGCATTGGAAATAAGTTTTTTGTGCATGTGATTGCATTGTAAAAGATTCTTGTGCCATGAGCTATCCTTTCTCATCCCTTGTATATCATGATGAAAAGCATGTCATAAAAGCAAGCTACCAGATTGCTCTGTCCCTATGGCGGAGCTTTATGCTGTGTGGGCTGGTATCTTCCACGCCGTTCGGAGGCTCCATGCTCATAGCCTGTTCATTGAAGGAGATTCTCTTTCTGTCGTTCGGTGGATTCAGGCGGGAGATGGTGACCATTCTTCATCCAATCCCCTTCTTCGTGATATCTGATCGATTCTAAGTCAGACCCACAGAGTTCACATCCGGCACATCTATCAGGAAGCTAATTCTATGGCTAACGGCAGTGGTGGCTCATCATTCGGATTTTTGGATATGTAATCAGGACGACTCCTGTCCTGTTGTTCTTAAGCAGATTTTGTATTATGATATGTGTGGGTTGACTCGCACGAGGTTAGTGTGATCGCCCGCTTGTATTAAAAAAAAAAAAACAAAAGCAAGCTACCATTACATTAATTATGCCTATATACGATCGACCTTTTTATTATAAAATGATACTTGCTTGTTTAGAGTACTTTCATTCCATCAATGACGCTGTAAAGTCTTTTATGAGTAAAAAAACAAGTACATAAATCTAACATTACAATGAATATGACTAGTTTAAATATTAAAATCAAAGTGTAATCAATATCTTAAACTAAAACATATAAATAGGTGCTAGGATATCTTACGTACCTTAAAATAAGTGAACTAACTAGGATTTCTAGGACATCACCTTGATCCTTGCGGTAAATAGTTTTAGCTCCCAATTTTTATATAGCAATCAAAAATCTCTCAAACCAAGCAAAAACCATTTTAATTGAGTGATGAAATTAATCCATTATAGGTCTTTGGCTTTCTTTATGGTTAATTATATATAAAAACATCGTAGCTCCCTCTTCCATGGATGCATTATTTTTGTCTTATGAGAAATGCTATATTCTCAGTCTATCACACAAATTTAGAAATACATGCCTTTTCATATGAAACATTTTATAACATGCTATTGCATTTCTTCTAAGAGCTCCATAACATATGTTTTTCATTTTGACATTGAAGTCCTACATGAAATTTTATGCAAACACATCTTATAGCATTCATCGACAAAGTTTTACAAGTAAAAAGGTCTTCAAGTTTATCATTTAAGCTTGTTGAACTTTTTAAATTAAAGCTAACATTCATTGTCAAACCTATATATATAAAAATATAATTACAATGCAAATTGGTAATACTTACATGAGTGTATTTTCATATACAAACTCAGAACTTTTTCAATAATGACATGAAATCTAAACAACTTCACTTAATAGTAACACAAATTCAATGTAGCCATACATTAGATTTGAAATTGCAGTGTGCAAGTGGAGAGAGTTGAGAGATTTGACAAAGAAAAAAAGAGCATGATAAGAGAAGAGAAAGGTTATGTCCAGAAGGTTGGTGGGGGGGGGGTGAATAGAGACATGAATTATGAGGAGGAAGAGAGAAGCATAGTGATGGTGTTATAGCGATCGAAAGGTGGGGAAAAAATAGAGATAAAAAAATAATTAGTGAGAAGAAAGAGATAATTGAGATTTGAGACTTGGATTGCAGATGGGAGAGAGGATGTAGATGTGATAAGATTGTCTGATCATTAAGATGGTTCGTTATAATGGTGCTTTTTCAAGTTTTCAATCGTTTTCTAATTTTTTTTTCTTTATTTTTGAAAAATGATGGAATCATTCATGAGACAATGCTCCATGGCTTTAGGAGATTTGACTTAAAACCTAAGTCTTGCATATCATAGAGTTTAGGATTATTTTTATAGGTAATTTGGAAGTCTCTTTGTATTCATCCACTCCTTAATGGATGACTTTAATGAGCTGAGTTCTTGAATGAAATGGCATCTTTTGTGGAGTCCTTACCAAGCATGGTTGGAGTCCATAGAATTCCTCTCAGATTGAGCCCAATCAATTATAAGTTAGTTAATATCTTAGATGGCAGCTTTAATCAAAGTCTCCTAAATTGAGCTTTTATTTTTGAGAGAATACATGTAGTGATTTGAACAAACAAGATATGCCAACTTTTGGCCTATCATTTGTCAATATCAAGAGCCTTGCCAAGCTCTTACCGCATTACTTTGCATCCTTGTTATAATCGTATATTTGTGGAACTAGTGGTCCTTCTTTTTTTCCTTTTTAATTTTAAGTAAAAGGATGATCAATGGGTAAAGATTAGACAGAGTTGATTTAGGGCTTATTTAAACGGTCATTTTAAAGGCTAGCAGCAAAATCTTCGAATAATAAATTCTATCACGCGCGCGAGCTGCGACAAAAATTTCGTGATTCCGGTCCCTTGGTGGCTGATCTCCGACGAACGTCGGTGCCGGACTGCTGAGCTTCAAGAGGACGATGACTTCTCCATCGAATGTTAACCCAACGGCCTCGAATGGAGGCAGGACCTCGGCAAGAGCTTGGAATCATGGGGTCAATAGCCGGTTTGAATGGGTGGCGTCTTCACCATCTCCGACGGAAGTTGCAGCCCTGGAGCGGCGGTTTCTGGATGTTATCCAGCTTTCAGCCCAGATTATGGAGGATGAATCGACTGATTGGAGGATGAAAGGGGTGATTACGCGAAGCCTGTCGTGCTGGGTTCCAACTGAGGTGATTGTGCGGGAGTTCCATCGAGCGGGGATTTCCGGTGAAGTGGAGTGCGTTAGCTTGGCCCACCGCCACTATCTCTTCCGTTTCTTTGATCCTTCAGCTAAGGAGATTGCTCTTGGCAGGCCTTGGATGGCTAACGGGCAGCTGCTAGCATTGGAGGACTGGTGCCCTCAATTCGTGCCTACGGAAGGGTCCCTGTCTACTGCCCTGTTATGGATTCGGCTGCCTGCTCTTCCGATAGAATACTGGTCGGAGGAGATTGTCAGATCCATTCTCTCTGTTGCAGGTGATTTCCAATTCATTGATACTGCGACAAGGGAGAGGAAGAGGGGGGGTTTGCTCACGCCTGCGTTCGGGTTGATCTGATCAAACCCCTGCGGCCAGGTGCTAGGGTGCGTGGCTCTGTTCTTCCCTTCTAGCAGCAATTTGTCTATGAACATCTGGAGGGTATTTGTGCAGCCTGTGGCTCGGTGCATCCTGCTGGCAGTTGCCCTCCTTCCCTGTCTGCTGCTCCTTCCTCAAATGATTTGGCATTTAGGCCTTGGATGGCTGCCCTCCGCTGGCGGCGTTCCATTCTGACTCCGGATGCATCTCCTTCTTCGACGGTCCAGCATCCTGCGGCTGCGTCTGATGGCTGGCAGTATCCGAAGAAGCTTGCCCGTCGACAGCCTAGGCGGAGGGTTGCTATGGCTGGTTCTTCTGGTGAAGGCAGTCGGGGGCTAAAGTCGGGGACGATGCAGGAGCTTGGTAATGCTGGGTGTAGTGGCTCAGAGGGAGGGTATGTTGCTGTGCCGGTGTCCCAGTTGGCTGCTTTGGCTGTGAAGGGGAGTCTGAGTGCCATGCCGGTTTCTTCTGATGTGCCGGTTTCTTCTAAGGCCTCTTCAAAGTCTGAAGCCAACCTGATGCAACCCTCTGCGATCTCTGTGGCTAACCCTTTTGCTCCTCTGGGATCCCACATTTCGGCTGGTAGGCCGGGGGGCAGTAAAGAAGCTAATATGGGCCCACTCAAGCGGGCCCGTCCAGTTGAACCTTAGGCCCCAAGGACAGTATCCAAAACTTTGAAAGGAAAAAGAAAAATCCCAGGGAAAAGCGCAGTGCATTCCTCCTTCACCTTCCCAGTGCCCATGGTAGGGATAAATGGGCCTGTGACCTTCCTGGGTAATGGGTCTAAGGTTTCCTGGGCTTTGGAAGTGCATGCCATTGATGGTCCCTCTGAGGACTCCCAGCTGATGCAGATTGAGAGTCGGTCCCACGACTCCGTTGTTTCTCTACTTAAGAAGGTCGTTCAGTTGAAGGCCTCAGTAGAGGTTATGGATAGTCTGGATCAGCAACCATCGAAAGGAGCGACTCCTGTTAGTTGTTCACCTGAGGCTGAGATGTCAGGGGATGTGGAGGACCCCCCCTCCTTCTGAATGAAGATCCTTATATGGAATGTCAGAGGAGCCCTGAAACCTTCGTTTCGCTTCTCTTTTGGGAGGCTGATGCAGCTTCATCAGTGTGATATTTGTGTCTTGCTGGAGACTCGCTTGTCTGGCGATAGTCTGACTTTTGTTAGAAGACAGATATCTAGATCCTGGTCTTCTTTTGCAATTGAGTCTGAGGGCTTATCAGGTGGCATCATGGTGTTGTGGAAGTCTGCTGATATTCGAGTGGATGCTTTTCACTTTTGTGGCCAGCAGGTTGCCCTTGTTATCTCTGAAGGTTCGTCGGCCCCGTGGCTACTTTTGGGTGTTTATGCTAGCACTGATTTCAGGATTCGTCGGATTCTTTGGGACGAGATTCTGACTTTGCTTTCTCAGTGTATTCCTGCCCTGTGTGCTGGGGACTTTAATTGTATTGTGACGGCTAATGAGAAGAGAGGGGGCAGGCAATTTATGGAGACTGCTGCTATCTCTGAGTTTTGGACTTTCATAGCCTCTGCTAATCTTCTGGATTTGGGGTTCCAGGGTGCCCAATTCACCTAGTGCAATAATCATTGTGGCTCTGCCAGAGTGTCAGAGCGGTTAGACATGGTCTTGGCCACGACCAATTGGATTCAATCCTTTCCTTCTACCACTATCACACATTTTTCTAGGATTGCCTCTGATCACTGCCCTATCCTTATGTTGCTGTTCAGAGGAAGGGCCAGTTTAAATTTGAGAAGTTTTAGACTTCTTATTCAGTAGCTCGCTCCTTAATTTCTCAGGTCTGGCATACTCCGGTTAGAGGGAGTGCTATTTACATCTTATCTCGGCATCTTGAGTTGGCAAGGCGCCGACTATCCAGATGGAACAGGGAAGAGGTAGGCGACATTGCCATGCAAATTAAGTAGATTGAGAACACTATTGCTTCACTCCAGGACAAGGAAGATCGGTTTGGCAGTCTTCATGACTCGGACCTTAGTTCGCTGCGCTCCAGCCTTGCTCTCCACCACTCCCTCCTCTGGCAGCAGAAGACCTATTGGAGGTAGAGATCCCGTGTTCAGTGGATCAAGGAGGGTGATCAGAACACTAGATTCTTCCATCAGGCTACATTAAAGCGCCAAGCGGCGAATCGGATTCGGCGGCTTATTGATGAGGAGGGTAATGCCCATGAAAACATTAAGGCTATTGAGGACCAGCTCATTCAGTTCTTTCGCTCCCGGTGGACAGAGATCTGGGGGGTCGGGCTCCCTGTGTGTCCAGTATCTTCCCCCCTTAGGATCACTGAGGCATAAAATGACTATCTTACTAGGCCTATTTCCTCTGAGGAGATTCGGGAGGCTTTATGGAACCTTGGTCCTGATAAAGCTCCGGGACCTGATGGGTTTCCCCCCTTCTTCTTTCATCACTATTGGGCTATTGTGAGACAGGATGTTCTGCAGGCCATCCAACTTGTTTTTCGGGCCAACTCCGTCCCCCCTAATTGGAATCGGACTCTTATAGCCTTGATCCCAAAACGGCCGATTGCTTCCAAGCCTCAGCACTTCTGGCCTATTAGTCTTTGTACCACCTTTTATAAGATTTGCGCTCGCCTCCTAGTTTCTCGGCTAAGAGTGGTTATTCCTCATATTATTTCTCCAGAGCAGGGGGCTTTTCTTAGGGGTCGGTGCATTTCTGATAATGTCCTCTTAACCCAAGTGGTGATGCATGACCTCCATAGAGCGCCTTCTCGACACTGCTTGATGGCTATAAAGATGGACATGGAAAGAGCTTATGATAGAGTGAGCTAAGAGTTCCTTTACATAGCTCTCTAGGAATTTGGGTTTGCTGAGTCTTTTATTGCCTGGATTAGGGCTTGTATCTAGCGGCCATCCTTTTCTATCATTATCAATGGTGGCCAGACGGACTACTTTCATTCTGCTATTGGTCTCAGGCAGGGCTGCCCCCTCTCACCCTTCCTATTCATTCTTTCAGTTGATGCTCTTTCTAGGTATGTTCCGACAACCCTTGCGATGAATTTGCTTTCGATGAACTTTTTGATGCCTTTAATGAACTTGTTGGGGATTTTAAAATCTTGAAAAAGAAATTCAAGTCTTTGAAAAATGAAAATTTAACTTTCAATAAAGAAAAGGAAAATCTTAATAATGAAGTTGAGAAACTTAAATCTGAAAATGAGATTTTAGCTAAAGAAAAAGAATCAATCTCTAATGAAAATGATAAACTAAAGAAGGAAGTTGATAAATATAAAAGTATTGTTGACAAATTCACTTATAGGTCAGAAAAACTTAATTTATTGTTAAGTAATCAAAGAGCTATATATGATAAGGCTGGTTTAGGATATAGGCCAAATTTGAAACAAAAATTTATCAAAAACTTTTTTAAAAAGGAACAAAACCCTGATAATTTTACATGCTTTAAATGTAATCAAACAGGACACAAATTATATGAATGTAAAATTCTGAAACCAAGTAAAAATCTGAATATTAAAGGAAAGAAAATATGGGTTCCGAAAGGAACAATATTTGTTGGTACTAACCATGAAGGACCCAAGAAAGCTTGGGTACCTAAACATAAAGTCTGATTTCATTGCAGGAATGTCTTGTGGCCAAGAGATCAAAAAGAAAGTGGTATCTTGATAGTGGCTGCTCAAGACATATGACGGGTGACAAAGATGAATTCATCACCCTAGAAGAAAAGAAAGGAGGAGTTGTTACATTTGGCGACAATGGCAAAGGCCAAATCTTGGGGTTTGGTAACATTCAAATAACTCACTCCACATTTATTGAAAATGTACTTTATGTTGATGGTTTAAAACACAACTTAATTAGTATAAGTCAATTATGTGATAAAGGTTTTAAAGTTGCATTTGAATCTTCTTTATGCACAGTAGCTAATCCCATTGATAATAGCATTGTTTTATTGGAAATAGAAATGGCAATGTATATATGATTGATTTGGACAAATTGTCTACAAATAATCATTGCTTAGTTGCAAATAATGCTAATATGAATGAGACTGGTTGGTTGTGGCATCGAAGATTAGGACACGCTAGCACACACTTGATTTCAAAACTAATTAGAATGGATTTAGTAAAAGGTTTACCTAAATTAGATTTTGAAAATAACAAAATATGTGATGCATGTCAGTTTGGAAAACAAACTAGAAGTTCTTTCAAATCTAAAAACATTGTTTCAACTTCTAGGCCTTTAGAGCTACTTCACATGGACCTTTTGGACCAACTAGAACCACAAGTCTAGGAGGAAAGAAATATGGTCTTGTGATAGTAGATGATTACTCTAGATTCACTTGGGTAATGTTTTTAGCTCACAAAGATGAGACTTTCTCGATATTCATGAAATTCTTCAAGAAAGTAACAAATGAGAAAAATACTACCATAGTGTCTCTAAGAAGTGATCATGGAACTGAATTTGAAAATCACTTATTTGAAAGTTTTTGCAATGAAAATGGAATTAATCATAATTTTTCTGCCCTAGGACTCCACAACAAAATGGTGTAGTTGAAAGGAAAAATAGGACTCTAGAAGACATGGCCCGTACCATGCTATGTGAAAGTAAATTCCGAAATACTTTTGGGCGGAAGCTATTAACACAGCATGTTACATCTTAAATAGAGCCTTAATAAGACCAATTTTAAAGAAAACACCTTATGAATTATGGAATGAAAGAAAACCCAATATAAAATACTTTCATGCATTTGGATGTAAATGTTTTGTTCATAATAATGGTAAAAACAATTTAGGAAAATTTGATGCTAAATCTGATGAAGGAATATTTTTAGGATATTCAACAACTAGTAAAGCATATAGAGTATTTAACAAGAAAACCTTAGTAGTTGAAGAATCCATTCATGTAGTTTTCGATGAATCTTTAGCAACTCATTCTGAAAAATTGATGATGAGGAAGATACAAACATAATTGAAAAAGATCTTGAAAAACTTAATATTGAAGTATCTTCTGATCATGAACAAGAAGCTAAAGATGATGATTCACATAAGGACGATGATGTAATAATCATAATGATGTAGATCTTCCAAGACTGGAGATATGCTCATAGTCATCCTAAGGAATTGATTATAGGTGATCCATCTCAAGGAATAAGAACTAGATCATACATGAGAAATATTAGTAATCATCTTGCATTTGTATCACAAATTGAACCTAAAACTATTGAAGAAGCTGAAAAAGATAATAATTGGATGTTAGCAATGCAAGAAGAATTAAATCAATTTACAAGAAATAATGTTTGGACTTAGTTGAAAGACCTAAAAATCATTCAGTAATAGGATCAAAATGGATTTAGAAATAAACTAGATGAAAATGGCATAGTAATTAGAAACAAAGCTAGATTGGTTGCTAAAGGATATAATCAAGAAGAAGGTATTGATTTTGATGAAACCTTTGCACCTGTAGCTAGATTAGAAGCCATTAGGCTATTACTTGCATTTGCATGTCATATGAATTTTAACTTATTTCAAATGGATGTAAAAAGCGCATTTTTAAATGGATTTATAAATGAAGAAGTTTATGTAGAACAACCACCAGGTTTTGAAGATCACGAATTTTCAAATCACGTTTTTAAATTGCACAAAGCTTTATATGGTTTGAAACAAGCACCTAGAGCTTGGTATGATAGGTTAAGTAAATTCTTAATAGAAAATGATTTTACAAGAGGAAATGTTGATAAAACTTTGTTTTTGAAAAGAAAAGGTAAAGATTTACTTGTAGTACAAATATACGTAGATGACATTATTTTTGGTGCTACTAACGATTCTCTTGTCAAGAATTTGCAAAGTTAATGCAGGGAGAATTCGAGATGAGCATGATGGGAGAACTCAACTTCTTCCTTGGACTCCAGATCAAACAAAGCAAAGAGGGAATCTTTATCAACCAAACAAATACACAAGAGAAATCCTAAAAAGTTTGGTATGGAATCAATGAAACCCCTCGGAACACCAATGAGTCCTTCATGCAAGCTGGACAAAGATGAAGAAGGTAAAAGGTTGATCAAAATATTATCGAGGTATAATCGGATCCCTTCTTTATTTAACAGCAAGTAGACCAGATATAATGTTTTCAGTATGTTTATGTGCTAGATTTCAATCAGAACCTAAAGAATCACATTTAATAGCTGTTAAAAGAATACTAAGATATGTAAGTGGAACAAAAAATGTAGGTTTATGGTATTCTAGAGACTCCACATTAAATAATTGCATACAGATTCTGATTATGCTGGATGTAAATTAGATAGAAAAAGCACAAGTGGTGCATGCCAATTCTTAGGAAGTAACTTAATCACATGGTTTAGCAAAAAGCAAAATTCAGTTGCATTATCAACTACTGAAGCTGAATATGTAGCAGCTGGAAGTTGCTGTGCGCAAATCCTATGGATTAAGCGACAACTTGAAGACTATGGTATCACACTTGATAAAACTCCATAAGATGTGATAACACTAGCGCAATTAATCTAACTAAAATCCAATTCAACATTCAAGAACAAACACATAGAAATTAGATATCATTTTATAAGAGAACATGTAGCAAATAATGAAATATGTCTTGATTATGTTAACACTGAAGAACAATTAGCTGACATATTTACAAAACCTTTAAGTGAAGAGAGATTCTGTTATCTTAGAGGAGAGTTAGGATTTGTGATCCTTAGAATGAATTTGAAACCCCTAAGGAAATTTTATCTAAGATTCCTTCAAATCCTTGATCTTTAAGGAAATCTTATCTAGAATTCATATCTAATTGATCCATTCATATTCAATGATTATTTATCAATTTTCATGATCAAATTCCGGACACATTTCAGAAATTTCATGTTTTTGCTCTGAAATGGTCTCGGAGCCGACTCGGTGCGTATCGGAGTCGACTCCTGGTTTCGACTGAAACTCTCGGGTCGACCCCTCCTCGGCACGAGTCGACTCCAAGTCGGGATGGTTTTCTGTGACTGTCCGGAGTCGACCCCTGGCTTTGCGCGAGCCGACTCGAAGTGGTCCCAGGTTGATTTATCTAGGGCAGAGTCGACTCGCCGTTCATTTCAAACTTTCTAATCTCTCAAAATACTCTCTCCACAATATCTCCAACCTTCCAAACTTCCAAAATCCCTGATTATTACTTCCAATCGACCAATGGCACCCAAAACCAGAGGTTCTAATCTTGCTGCGGCCGGTGTGAAGCGGAAGCGAGCCGTGAGGAAGACGGTGAAGCGTACCGTGCGTGAGCCGTCTCCAAGCACGGATTCCTCTTCATCAACCCCCAGTGCTTCTCCAGCTGCTACTACTTCCCAGGTAGATCGTTTAGCAGATAGAATCATAACAACGGGTAGAAAGGTGGATTTTGAATCTTTGAAAAGAAGGATTTTTATTAGGGAGACAATTGATAGAGATGGGATGGGAGAAATATGTTCACTGGATTGCCCCACTTATCCCTCTCTAGTTAAAGAGTTTTACAAGAATTTGTCTAGAGGAGATCATGGTCTCATAAGCAAGTAAGAGGACATAGGATCTCTGTGACTGTTGAGCTTCTTTCTAGACTTTTGAATTACCCTTATCTGGACTGCCACATTTCTTCAGAAGACCGAAGTCCCGCTCTTGCTAGATTATTAAACCGGGATGTTGTCGGATTTGAAGAGGTTTTTGCCAACCAACTTTCATTAGAACTGAGATTACTTCATAACATTTGCAGTAGGATACTTTTTCCAAAGATAGGCAGATTTGACTATGTTCTGAAAGAGATATCTTTGTGATGGATGCCATTGTCACGGGCAAACCTATAAACCTTCCCAGCATGATTCTTTGGTACATTGCAGACTGTGGAGGAAAAAGAAATCTAGCCTGCCCTATGGAATGATTCTCACAAAGATTTTTCAAAGCCAAGGAGTTGTTATTCTGATAGTGAGCCAATGAGGAATCTAAGACATACAGACTTTTATAGCTTGGCCACCATTCATCGAATGGGTTTTATTAAGAAAAATGGTATGGGAGAGGAAAGGATTAATAGAAGAGAGAGCTACGGATGTTGAGCACCTGGACCTTCTATTAGACATCATCACCTGCACCTCCGAGCCCTCCTACTTCAGCACCTGCTCCTACTCCAGCTCAGTCACTTGATCAGCTTCATCCTCTACTGCTGGCTTTTCAGATCATCAATTAAAGCAACTTAAAGCACTATTTGATGATCAGTCAGAAAGCTTAAATCAGAGTTTGAATCTAAATTTATGAATTTAAAGAGACTCTATATTCATTGGATGATCGAATCACAAAAATTGAGTCTACTCTCAGCACCTCATCAATGTCTTTAAGTGGAGATCTCAAGAATATTTTTGAAGAGCTTAAGGATATTTGCGGAGATGGCGAGACCTACTCTAGATGCAATGCGGAGCTTCAAGACAAGATTTTGACTGCTTGCACTTTTGTAGATGAAAGATTAAAAGACTATGTAAAAATTCAATCAGATGGAATGAAGAACATAGTAGATCATTTAACTAGGATTGTTAGAACTCATTTCTGATGTATTAGATTTTTAATCCTTGCTATGTATTGAAATTAATGTAATGTTTACATTTTGATATCAATGTATTAGACATTTTGATGTATTAAACTCTTTTGATGAAATGAAATGTCAATTTTGATTACTCAATGTATTTCTTGGTATGAATGAATGTTTATGCTTCTCTACCTTTTTGTTGATAACAAAAAAGGGGGAGAGTTTTATATAGTTTTATGATTGAATATGCATATGAGAAAATCAAATTAATCAATGAGATAATTAATTGAATGATTAAGTTTCATAGGGGGAGCTACCTCATTCAGGGGGAGCCTAAGCCTATTTATGAAATCAAAATAAATTCACAAATCAATCATGCATAAACTCAATGTTTTTGTCATCATCAAAAAGGGGGAGATTGTTGGAAGATTATTGAAAAATTATATGCCCAATCCTTTTGATTTTGATGATTACTAAAAGCCATTGAGTACATTAAAAGATGTAATGAGTTTATTTAAATGAGCAATAAATTTATTTTGAACAATCAATGAGAATGATAAAGTTTGACATTAATCATTTTGAAAGTAACTTTAAGCTCAATATTTTAAGCTTTCAAAAAGAAATTTTATAATTCATAGATTGATCAATGAGTTTTGGAATACTTCTTGAATTAATTCTTAATGTCAATTTTATTGAATTCAAGTCAAAAATATGAATTAAAATGAATCTGGAACGATTTTAAAGTCAATCAGAAAAGTTTCTGATTTTTGATACGTTCCGGAGCCGACTCATGAGTTTCAGAGTCGACTCCCCAGAGAACAGAAATGTGTATCTGTCTCGAGTCGACCCACGTAATTTCACGAGTCGACCCCTGATTTAGTCGAGCCGACTCCTAACTGTGCGAGTCGACTCCGCTCAGACACCAGAAGAGTGTTTTTCTGAGCACTTCGCGAGTCGACCCCAACCTTTTATGAGTCGACCCCCGACTTTCAGGAGTCGACACTTTACTTTTGGTGAGTCGACCCCTAAACTTTACATTTCTATTTTTAGTATGACGAGCTCGAGCCGACTCGGGAAAAGCATGAGTCGACTCCAGCAAATCTGGGCAAAATTTTTACGATGACAACTCAGCTCCAACGGTAAGTTTTTTGATTAACGGCTATTTTTCTTTGTCTCTAACGGCTATATTTTGCAGAATCTATAAATAGAGAAGCTATTTTCAAATCAAATGAGACGAAGAGAGAAATTTATTTCAAAGAAAAAGAAGAGAAAAATCGAAAAAACAGAGCTTCAGTTGAAAAAATCCGAGATTCAAAATAGAGTGAAAGAAAGAGTGAAATCAAAGGAAGTTCCTTCTGTGTTCAAGCTCAAATCCAAGGAAGCTTCTGAAGAAAATCCAAGTGCTATTCAAGAGTATTTCAAGATTTTCAACACTCAAAGAAAAGAGGGAAAGCCCAAATCAACTCCAACACATCTTCCGTGAAGAATCCAAGCTGAGGCCTGGTTCTACACCTCCAAGGAGTTGAAGAAAAGAAGAAAAGCTCAAAGCCAACCAACTGCAAATCAGGCTTATCTAAACTCTATTCTTACATTAGTTTATCTGCTCATTAAGGAGCCTTGTAACTAAACAAACATATTTCTATTCTTTGTGTCTAGCTCAATCTGAGGGATTGAACTAGAGGAGGTAGTCTTACCTCAGTTCAAGCTTGGTTAAGCTTGGGTTTAAGGTTTTTGTGCTGGTAGCCTTTGAAAACCAGCTGGGTTCGTTGTGCGCCCGGAAAACAACAAGTTTGAGTTGTGAGCTTGTAAAACAACTCGGCTGTAATCTAGGGAGATTATAGTGTGGACCCAAGTGAATCTTGGGAGTGGACGTAGGTGTTGGATTGCACCGAACCACTATAAAATCTTTGTGTTTGCCGTGATCTATTTCTCTATCTCTATCTCTGTTTATTCACTGCAATTTATCTTTGCTTTGCATTGTCTCATTCATCTCAAGCTAAATAATTTAAAAGGCTAATTTTTTAAAGAACCCAATTCACCCCCCCCTCTTGGGTTGTCATCTGGGCCAACACACTTGATGGCTTGGGATATTGTTTGTATGCCAATTTTGGAGGGAGGACTTGGGATCCAATCCCTCACTGTGAGAAGGGAAGCTTTGACTGCTAGGCACGCTACGAGATTCCTTCTTGATCCAGATTGCTTATAGAGCTTATTTTTGCGTGCGAAGTATGGTGATTGGACCTCTTATACGTCTTCCCACTCTACTCGTGCCTATTCTTTTTTCTGGAAAGAGGTGTGTCATCATGCTCCAACTAAGTTATCTCATGTCTCGTGGATGATTGGAGATGGAGCTTCTGTTGATGTGCTTAGGGATATATGGTTGGCTGATCTACCATTGTCCCGTTGGCCTACCTTTGTGAGCACTGACATTACTAGTGGCATGAGAGTTGCTGACTTAATTGCTCAGGACTGCACAACCTAGCATACCTCCCGCGTTGCTGCTTTCTTCGGGGTGGAGCTATCCCGACGTATTCTTTCCATCCCTCTAGTTGCAGACTGTGCATCGGATATCAGACTATGGAACAGATCCTTCATGTCTCGCGCTCCGGTTAGGGATCTTATACAGGAGTACAGGCCACAGTCTAGGCAAAGGCTGCATATCTCTTGGATTTGGAAGCTTCCCATTCACCATAGAGTGCGGCTGTTCATTTGGAAGCTTCCCATTCACCATAGAGTGCGGCTGTTCATTTGGAAGCTGGCTTGGGACTGCCTTCCCACTTGCTCTCTACTCTCGGGTAGGGGCATGTTGATCCAACCTACGTGCCCTTTATGCGGGCTGGAGGAGGAGACTGTGGATCATGCTATTTTTACTTGTGACTGAGTCAGAAGGGTCTGGCAGATAGCTAGCTATCAGTCCTGGGGTGATAGCAGTGGTCTTGGTCGCACTTCTTTTATGCGGGTGATTCGGCAGGTCGAGCGAAGGGGCAACCATCGGCTGTGCTCTATGGTTGCTTATATTGCTCATGAGGTTTGGCTTTCTCGGAATAGGCATATTTTTTCGGATGTGAGGGACCCTCCCCATAAGATTCTTAGGACAGCTCTGTCCCTCTATGCTGAGTACATGCTCCATCAGTCAGGCATTGATAATGATAGACATAGTATTTGGGATTCCCCTGCTGCCTCGGCAGCGCATCGGTATACGGTCTTTATCTCCTGGGAACTCCCCCCACTAGGGTCTGTCAAAATCAACTTTGACGGCAGTGTTCAAAGCCGTTTGGCTGGTTCAGGTTTTGTGATTCGTGGATCGGATGGGGTGATGATTGCAGCGGGTGGTTTTGGTTCTCTTGACCTGTCAATGCCACTAGCCGAGTTATATGTGGCGTGGGCTGGCATATCTTATGCTATCCGTACTCTGGGCATTCGCCGTCTTATCATCGAGGGGGACTCTATTATCATGGTGCGCTGGCTCCAGCAAGATTCCGGCGATCCTATGCCTACCAACCCTTTGTTATGCGACATCAGAACGATGTTCCAGTAAGCCTATAGTGTCCAGATTCACCATATTTACCGCAACGCCAATTCAGCAGCTGACTATGTTGCTTTCCGGGTTGCCCATCACTCTGGTTCGTGGCTCTGGAGGCCGGGTGTCTTATGTCCTACGGTTCTATCTCAGATTTTGTACTCTGATATGTTGGGCTTGACTCACGCTAGACTGGTGTGATCGCCCGTTTGTAATAAAAAAAAAGGCTAGCAGCCTATCCATGCAGCCCTCTCAAGCTATGGATAAAAATTTAAATTTAAGAATAAAAAATATATTTAATAAAATAAGATAAATATATCTGTATACATCAACAACACTAATGTTTTATACATTAGACATCAAATTATTAAGTTTAAGATAAGTCAAAGAGACAACTTGTAATGATCAAACTATTAACGCTGGCATGGACCATGTCATAACTTGGGTGGATTATCTTCTCCTTCATCACCTTCTACACCTCCAGTCTCCTCGCAGATTGCTACAGGACTTCCGATCCCATCGCTGGGAGGAGGAACTACACCTACATGGATGCAGTGATATCCAACTTAGGTGCTTGGTTCTTCAGCCTCATTTTTGCTGTTGCAACGCATCTCTTCTGAAACATAAATTTTAAAGAGACTATTGTCTTTGCATATAGGTGGAGCACAGTTTAAGTTTTGCGGACTCTGTTAATATGTCAACTTATTTGGAGTTACTATTGGCTACACCATCACATCATCCATAAGTGCAGCGTAAGCTCTTGCACCTTCTTCTCCACCAAGGTCACAGCATTCTAAAGTCTTCCCAAGATCCATCCTTCATCCCTTCCTTAAAATCAAAAGATTTTGGGTTTTTATGGTCCAGTTTAATAGTACAAGCTAGGGTTAAGGTTGTTGGGAAGTAGTCATATGTTCAAAATTTTAATGCAAGCTTTTCCGCAACAGAGTTGCCCCTTCACCATCATCCAAATCTTCAAATGGAGTTAATAATTTATCTAAAATATCATTGACCTTTTTCTTCTTATCAGTCACAGAACCTGGTAAAAGAAATAAACATTCACTTAGGAAACCAGCACCGGAGGTAACAAATGAATAGTAGCAACATATCTAACATACCTTATCTTTCTGTAGCATCAAGGTATTCACTATTTGTTTTCCTAAATTGTGAGATGTTAGGTTCATCAACTGTTCTAGGATGCAAAATATTACTTGACTCAGCAATGGTCGAAGTGTTGGATGGGCTAAAAGTTCTTTTATCAGAAATTTCTTCTTGTGATCCCTTGAAAATCTCAGCAATATCAACTTTAGCAGGAAAATGATGTTTGTAGCTTGCTGTCTTCATGATACATAAACAAAAGCCATAGCTTGAATTAAAGATATTGTTTAAAAGAACACTCCAGCCATGATTGTGACAAGCATGGCAGAATCATTTAAAAGAAAACACCACAAAACTAATGCATTTTGCACAATGATAAAGATGAAATTAGTGTATAGACATTCAATTATTTCACCTAGAGATGTCCTGAATAATTGGCTAAGTTTACATTATATTTTTGCATTACTTTAGGTAGTGTTTGAAATAGAGAATAAGAAAGGATATTCAGGAGAATAAGAGGAAATATTCAAGGAATATTCCCTTTTATTTCCAAAAGCCATAACTATAAAGGATAGCTGGGAATAAAGTTAACCAGATGAATAATCCATGGCTAACTAAGGTAGTGTTTGATAGAAAAAATATTATCCATGGATAAATGTACGGGATAGAGTTTGTCCCCCTGACTATCCCTAGAGATATCCCTTGGCTATCCCATTGATCATATCAAATGCAAAAAGGTAAATCCATAGGATAACTTTTTTTTACTCTTATTTGGAGAGATAACCATCTATTCCTGCATTTTCTAGAGAATAAATTGAAGGGATATCCCATGGTTAACAATCATGGATTATCCCTTTGGTTAACTTTATTCCCAGCTATCCCTTATAGTTATGGCTTTGGAAATAAGAGGAGATATCCCTCTGGATATCCCCTCTTATCCCATATTTCAAATACTACCTTAATGAATAAAATTAGACAACTTTCAGCTTGCTATGGTAACCGCCTTAGCAAACAGCAAATGCTATCCAATACGATGAATATCATCAACCATTTATGACAGGCCCAATAAAATCACAAATGCATGCATCTTTAGAAACTAGTAGATCAAATAAATACTTAGAGAACTCATCTCCTTCAAGACTGGCATTGGCCTTGTACAATTGAAAGGATAAGCCGAGCAAATAATATAAACAACAAATAAGCTTCCAGACCTCTTGCTAGACAATATAACATTTGTCTGATGTACAACCCAAGAGTCACCATTAAAAGCACTGCAGCAATGTGAAAGGCATTCCATTATATATGCATAATGTATATTACCTTAAAAAAGCACAGTCATTACCTTTCACCATCTCTGAAGTCAGGCAGATAACGTGCTTCGAAAGTAAACCATGGATAGCATTCACACCTCCCAAAACTTATCAACAGCAAACAGCATTTTGACTTCTCAGCATATCTCAATATTAAAAATAAGCCGATTTCTCAAAGCAAGGTCTCCTAAACAAAGATATAAATCGAAATAATGTGCACACGTTTTGCTTAAAGACCTTATCAGCAGTTTAGTTTGATATCCTTGATTAAAACTTACCACCACATCGGGTAGATTAATTGCGGCATGGCAACTGGCAGACGGAAAACCCCATGTTCCTCCCATACCAGGTTGCGGTATACCCGTGATGAGCATGGCATGCGAAAAGTAGCTAAGGATCTCAGAAAACCGAATTGCACGAGCAACAGGATCATAATATCGTCCATAGGAGCACTACTGAATATTTGAAAGTCTCGTTACTAAACTCAAATCCAGAAGTACAGAGTCATCCTACATAAATGAAACTTGATGGGCCAGTTGATCCCATAAAAAATAAAATTTTTTGGACGGCCCCAAAGACCGATAGCCCCAAAGGCCGACGGCTTCAAGACCGTCGGCCCAAAGGCCGACACCTCCAAGACCGGCACCGCCAAGGCCGGCACCTCTAAGACCGTCGGCCCCAAAGGCCGACAGCTCCAAGACCGGCACCTCTAAGGCCGACACCTCCAAGACCGGCACCGCCAAGGCCGACACCTCCAAGACCGGCACTGCCAAGGCCGGCACCTCCAAGACCGACGGCCCCAAAGGCCGACGGCTCCAAGGCCGACGGCCCCAAAGGCCGACGGCTCCAAGACCAGCACCTCCAAGGCTAGCACCTCCAAGACTGACGGCCCCAAGGCCGACACCTCCAAGACCGACAGCCCTAAAGGCCGGCACCTCCAAGACCGACGGCCCCAAGGCCGATACCTCCAAGACCGATGGCCCCAGAGGCCGACAGCTCCAAGACCGACGGCCCCAAAGGCCGGCATGATGAGGACATCAGTTCAGACCAGAGTTCGGGTCAGTCGAACCAGTCCTTGAATGTTCCTGTACCAGCAACCCAGAGCCAGCAGGCCACGTCAGGGAAGACCACACCAGATAATCTACGAAGGTCCAAGAGGTTGCAGAACAAATGGGCTTTAAATTTTATGTGTCGGACTGGGCCCAAACTTGGCTGGTCACATGGAAACGAACTGCTGATTCAAAGTCATTGCCGTTGGCCATGAGCTGCTGTGGATTTTGGCCATCCGGGCTCGTCTGATAGGAGTTTTGGGCCTGTTTTCGTTTTTAATGGCATAGTTGTAATTTTTCTGAACTTATTATGTTAGGGTTTTCTCTCTTATTTAAGTTGGTTTTGGCGGCCTTCAGAGGCAGAGAAGAAAGACGCTGTTTTAGATTTCCTTTTTTTTTTCCTCTTGAATAAAGATGAATGTTTTTTTTTTTTCTGATTCAAAACAATTGAATTGAAAATTCAATTGCTCTTCCTTTAAATTTCGGATTGAGAGTGATCAAATTCGAAATTTTCCTATTTTCTTGTCAAGATTCGAACCAAACCTGGACGAATTCTTTTCTCGCAGATTAGATCGTTCTTGAGTTGCAGGCGTTTTGAATATCGCCCTGCATCAACTTGGTATCAAAGCCTTGATCCATTCCTTCCATTACACCTTGATCCATTCCTTCCATTACCATCTTGATCCATTCCTTCCAAACCCAAATATCAACCCTAACCGAAATTTGATCCAATCGAGCAGAAGAACAATGATCAATCCCTGAGAGACGTCTGAGAGATGCTATGCAAGACGCCATGCGAGACCAGCACCAGGTGATGCAACAAATGATGCAAACCATGCAGGCGATGATGGCGCGGCTGGAGGTGCAGAATCGTGCCCAACCCCTTTGCGTGGAGGAGCGTGATGAAATTGATGAAGGTAGGGAGAGGGGTTTCGAAAATCTGGAGGCACCACCAATTCGAAGAGGGCAACAGAGGCCTGATGTTGGACTTCCAAGGTATGTCGATCAACCTCCCTATTTCGAAAATCAGAATCGGTGGGAAGCAGGCTTCAGGGTCGAAATTCCAGAGTTTAAAGGAGGAATTAACCCAGACGAGTATGTAGATTGGACCCTTCAGGTCGATGATGTTTTTCGTCTGAAGGAGGTGCCCTTAGACAAGCAGGTACCGCTTGTCACAATTCGATTCAGAGATAGGGCTGCTGCTTGGTGGCATGCGCAGCACTATCGTAGATATATGGATGGGAGACCTCCATTAGCGTCATGGGCAGCGCTAAAGCAGGAGATGAACAAGGAGTTTTTGCCTCCGAACCATGAGCAGATTTTGTATTCGAAGTTGCATGGTTTGACGCAAGGTAGTCGGAGCGTCGAGGAGTACACAACTGAATTTTATCGATTGGTTGCACGAAATCGGTTGATTGAGGCTGAACCGAGATTGATAGCCATGTATCTTCATGGCTTGCGGCTGCCAATCCAAGATGCACTGGCTGTGCATCGAATTGATAGCGTAGGAGATGCGCATATGAGGGCTCAGGCAGTGGAAAAGAGCTTGATGAGAAACAGGGGGTTTTAGAGCAAAGGGGGTTTTACTACGGGCCAGAGTTCAGGGCAGAATTCAGGGGGCAAATTTATGCCTCCAGTAGCGAGGCCGCAGGCATCAGTACCTCCAAGACCAACAGGGTCGAGTGGAACCTCAGGTTCTCAGGCGAGAGTGGGCAGCAACAGGGCTAACATTCGGTGCCATCGGTGCCAGAATTTGGGGCACTATGCCAATGAATACCCCAAGGCGCAAGCTCAGTTGTATATGGAGGATTATATGGAGGACGAAAATGGAGGAGAGTTCCCTGAGGATGAGGAATTTAATGATGAGCTGTGTGTTATTGATCCGGACCATATTCAAGGGGAGAGCTTGGTGATACGAAGAATGTGTCTGGCGCCGAGATCAGATGAGGATTGGCGTCGGCACGACATCTTCACAACGAAATGTTTTGTGGCTGTCAAAACATGTCGTGTTATCATAGACTCTGGCAGTTGGGAGAATGTGATAGCAGAGGAGGCTGTGAAGAAGCTGGGGTTGCAGACAGACCCTCACCCACATCCATATAAGCTCGGTTGGGTGAACCGAAATGCAGACATTCAGGTCAGCCGAAGGTGTAAGTTGTCACTGTGTTTTGGTCCTCATTTCGAGACAACTATTGAGGCGGATGTTGTTCCAATGGATGCTACTCACATCATACTGGGGCGTTCATGGCAGTTTGATAACAGGGCAGTATACAACGGGTACACCCACAGTTATATGCTGCGTCCAGATGGGAGGAAAGTTATTTTGAAGCCGCTTCAGGAAGTGAGTGGACAGAATACAGTAATTTGTTTACCAAGCACAGAATTCGATGCGAGTTTGGATGGAGAGGATGTTTGTTTTGCTTTGGTGAGCAAGTCAGGAGACTTCGGCGTGGAAGAGGAGCAAAGGCCAAATATGATTCCTGAGGAGTTGGTGTCTATCTTGGAGGAATTCCGAGATTTGTATCAAAGGAGCTACCGGCCGGATTACCACCTCTCCGAGATATTCAGCACGGCATTGACCTTATTCCGGGCTCAGTGTTGCCGAATAAGGCTCATTATCGAATGACACCGCAGCAGCATGAGAATTGAGGAGGCAGGTCCAAGAACTTTTGGACAAGGGGTTCGTACGGGAGAGCATTAGCCCGTGCGCGGTGCCAGCCCTTTTGGTACCGAAGAAGGATGGTACGTGGCGCATGTGTGTCGACAGCCGCGCGGTTAACAAAATTACTGTGAAGTACAGGTTCCGATACCGAGGTTGGACGACATGCTTGATCAGTTGAGTGGTGCTAAGGTCTTCACGAAGATTGATTTGAAGAGTGGGTACCATCAGATAAGGATGAAGCCTGGAGACGAATGGAAGACAGCCTTCAAGACTAAGGAAGGGCTGTATGAATGGTTGGTAATGCCATTCGGGTTGTCCAACGCGCCGAGCACGTTCATGCGCGTAATGAACCAGGCTTTACGTCCATTTCTTAGCTCATTTGTGGTTGTCTACTTTGATGATATTTTGATATACAGCAGGACAGCCGAAGAGCATGTGGGCCATGTGGCACAGGTTTTGTCAGTGTTACGTGAGAACCAGTTAGTTGCTAACCCAGAGAAGTGCATTTGGATGGTTGGGAGACTGATTTTTCTGGGGTACGTTGTGACTGGAGAGGGGATTCTCCCAGATAGGAATAAGGTGCATGCAATTGTGGAATGGCCAGTACCATCAACCTTGACAGAATTGAGATCCTTTTTGGGTCTTGCAGGGTTTTATCGCAGGTTTGTCAAGGGGTACAGTGAGCTGGCTGCACCTTTAACGGAATTGTTGAAGGGAGCCAGATTCGGGTGGAATGATGCCGCACAGGAGGCATTTGATGGGCTGAAAGTCAGATTGACCGAAGCTCCTTTATTGGGTCTTCCTGATTTTGATAGAATTTTTGAGGTGGATTGTGATGCTTCGAAGACTGGAATTGGGGCAGTGCTTAACCAGGAAGGAAGACCAGTCGCATACTTCAGTGAGAAGCTGGGAGGAGCTAAACTGGCTTATTCGGTTTATGATCTGGAATTGTATGCCATTGTGAGATCCTTGCAGCATTGGCGCCACTACTTGATTCAGCGGGAGTTTGTACTGTATTTAGACCATCAGGCGCTGAAGTTCTTACAGGGTCAGCATAAACTGAGTTCAAGGCATGCGAAGTGGGTGAGTGCCTTGCAGGAATACACTTTCAGCATCAAGCACAAGTCTGGTACGTTGAATAGAGTGGCTGATGCTTTGAGTAGGCGGAGCTTGTTGATTGGCGCTATGCATGTGTACACTCTCGGCTTTGAGAGTGTACGGGAGGACATTCGTGTGGATGAGCACTTCAAGGAGATTTTGGCCAAAATTGAGGCGGGGGAGCGAACTGATTTCGTTCTCCATGATGGATATTTGTTTCGAGGTAACTGCTTATGTGTTCCGGATACTCTTCGTGTGTTGATCATCCAGGAACTGCATAACCAGGGTCACTTCGGAAGGGATAAAACAGCCTGGTTGATTCGGCAGCGGTTTTATTGGCCTGGTCTTGACCGAGATGTCAAGGCTTTTGTGAAGAGGTGCAGGTTGTGTCAAGAGTCGAAGGGGACAGACACGAACCAAGGTATGTACACGCCTTTACCTATCCCAGAGGCACCATGGCGAGATGTTTCTATGGACNAGATGTCAAGGCTTTTGTGAAGAGGTGCAGGTTGTGTCAAGAGTCGAAGGGGACAGACAGGAACCAAGGTATGTACACACCTTTACCTATCCCAGAGGCACCATGGCGAGATGTTTCTATGGACTTTGTTGTAGGATTGCCGCGGATAGCAAGGGGACTGGATTCGATTATGGTGATTGTGGATCGGTTCAGTAAGGTGGCGTGTTTCTTGCCATGCAAAACCACTTTTGATGCGTCAAAGGTTGCTGACTTATATTTTGCTTCAGTGGTTCGGCATTTTGGTATACCGGCATCCATAGTGTCAGACAGGGACAGCAAGTTTATGGGACACTTCTGGCGAGAGCTGTGGAAGAAGTTGGGCACAAAGTTGAAATTCAGTAGCCCTTATCATCCTCAGACGGATGGACAGACTGAAGTTGTCAACCGTAGCTTGGGTAATCTGTTGCGGGCAAATGTGCATGAATTCAGGAGCTGGGATTTGTGTTTGCCGAAGATTGAGTTTGAGTTCAACTCTTCAGTGAACCGTTCTATAGGGTTTGCTCCGTTTCATATACTGTTTGGGTTCTTGCCAAGAGGTCCTTTGGATGTTCTGCCAGTTGAGATGCCAGAGAAGGTGAGTCAGAAGGTCGAAGATAGAGTGTCTGACTTACAGGAGATACATGCGACTGTTAGAGCCAAATTGGAGCAGACTTACGCCAAATACAAGACGAAAGCTAATCAGCAGCATCGGCAACAGTCCTTGAAGTGGGCGATTTGGTATGGGTTTACTTACCGAGGGAGCGGTATCCACAGGGAGCTTTTACGAAGCTCAAGCCGAAGAAGGTAGGTCCATGCCAGGTATTGGAGAAATTTGGTGACAATGCCTATCGGGTTGAGTTACCAGATGATGTCTTCATCTCGGATGTATTCAACATTCGGCATCTGACCCCTTATGCAGGAGATAATTCAGCTTGAGGTCAAGCTTTTCAGAGGAAGGGGAGAGTGATGAGGACATCCATTCGGACCAGAGTTCGGGTCAATCGAACCAGTCCCTGGATGTTCCTGTTCCAGCAACCCAGAGTCAGCAGTTGGATGTTCCTGTTCCAGCAACCTAGAGTCAGCAGGCCACGTCAGGGAAGCCCACGCCAGGTAGTCTATGAAGGTCCAAGAGGTTGCAGAACAAACGGGCTTGAAATTTCATGTTTGGGCCGAGTGTATGGAATTGACCCGACTTCGTTTTGACACTTTGGGTCAATCGAATCCGGTCAGCTACTGTGTCGTACTGGGCCCAACTTGGCTGGTCACATGGAAACGGACTACTGATTCAAAGTCATAGCCTTTGGCGATGAGCTGCTGTGGATTTTGGCCATCCGGGTTCGCCTGATAGGAGTTTTGGGCCTATTTTCGTTTTTAAGGGCATAGTTGTAATTTTAACTAAACTTATGATATTAGGGTTTTATCTCTTTTATTTAGGCTTGGTTTTGGGGGGCTGGAGAACGGCAGAGAAAAAAAGATGGATGATGAAAATTAGATGCTATTTTCTTGAATTCAGATCAATGTTTTCTTTTTTTTTTTCTGATTCAAAACAATTGAATTGAAAATTCAATTGATCTTCCTTTAAACTTCGGATGTGAGTGGTGGTCAAATTCGAAATTTTCCCCTTTTCTTGTCAAGATTCGAACCAAACTTGGACGAATTCTTTTCTCGCAGATTAGATCGTTCTTGAGTTGCAGGTGTTTTGAATATCGCCCTGCATCACCTTATAGACATGGAGTGAAGGTAGAATTAATTTAAGACACTTGAATGCTTGTAAAGTCTTATGATTAAACGGACCGCCTTGCGGCCCGACCCGAACTCAAGCCCTACCATTAGCCATGAACTTGTGCCTCGGTCCTTGCTAGCACGCCAAGGATCGTAACCGTGGCTCGCCCTTACATGGTAGGGACCTTAGTTGCCTAAAAGAAAATTGGTTTAGTTATAAATAATTTAAATGGTTGTTATTAACCTTAGTTGTGTAAAAGAAATAATTTAGTATATATTTAGTAATACTAATATAGTTTTATTTTATGGTTTTCTTTAATGGTTTACCAGACTTTGTATAAGTCGGTCAAAAATGAGCGAGGCTCGCTCGTGGATGTATGCAAGGATAAAAGATGGCTTGCTTAATCCAGATTTTCTGAATGGAATGGAAGAATTTATCGCATTTGCATGTAGCCAACCTGACTGGATGGATGGCCCTATGATTAGGTGCCCAAGCAACTTCCACAGGTGTTAGATAAAGCCTACAAAGATGTTGAAACTATTAAGGTGCATTTGTGTAAGAAGAGGTTTGTTCCTGATTACTATGTTTGGTACTGTTATGGTGAACCAGAGGATATTCCAGCAGCTGTTATAGGCCAACAAGAGTCAATTCCCGTAGATGAACCATTTGTGAATTTAAACACATATGAACAAATGGTGATGAATGCATCGGGTATGAATTCAATCAGAATACATTTATGGAAGAACCAAATCCAGATGCACAGCAATTTTACGATATGTTGTGTGCTGTAAATCAAGAATTGTATCCTGGTTGTGAGGGTCATTCCCAGTTTTCTACAGCTGCTCGAATGTTGAATATTAAGGCAGAACATCGATTATTAGAAAAGGCGTTCAATTCTGTAGCTGGGTTAATTAAAGAATTTTTTCCAAATGACAATGTTGCAGCAGACAGTTTTTACGCAACAAAGAAGTTGTTGCGTGGGCTTGGGCTCCCAGTAAATAAGATCGATTGTTGCTTGAACAATTGTATGATATTTTGGGGTGAAGACTCAGAGCTGAGATGGTATAAGATTTGTGGGCAATTGAGGTACAAAACAGTGATGGAGGAGCCAGTACAAGTAGGAGAAAAAGTGTGCCTTACAAGAGGATGCATTACTTTCCCCTTACCCCACGCCTACAGAGATTATACAGATCTGAGGCAATAGCTGCTGATATGAGATGGCATGCCGAACATGAATCTAAAGAGGATGAAATGCGGCATCCATCAGATTCAAAGGCTTGGAAGCATTTCAATGAAAATCATCCTGATTTCGCTGAAGATATAAGGAATGTGAGATTAGGTCTTTGTACCGATGGCTTCCAACCATTTGGTCAAGCGGGGCAACAGTATTCATGTTGGCCTGTGATACTGACTGTATATAACCTTCCTCTGTGGAAGTGCATGAAAGATACTGCAATGTTTTTAACCGTTTTGGTTCCAGGACCATCAAATCCAAAGGAAAAGATTGATGTCTTTCTGCAACCGTTGGTGGCCGAATTGAAAATGTTGTGGGAAACAGGAGTCATAGCCTACGACATTTCTATGAAACAGAATTTCATCATGAGAGCTGCTTTGATGTGGACAATAAGTGATTTCCCGGCATATGCAATGTTGTCTGGTTGGAGCACTGCTGGACGTCTGGCATGCCCTCATTGCATGTATGATTCGGATGCATTTACATTGCAGAAGAGTGGTAAGCAGTCATGGTTTGATAACCATAGGAAGTTCTTGCCCCCAAATCATCCTTACAGGCGTAACTTGATCGCCTTCCGGAAGAAAAGCAGTCACAAAATTCGTCAAACCGGTTAGGTCCGGCACGGATATATTTGATACTATAGAGCATTTGGGGTTGATGTATGCATGGGAACCAGATGCAGATAGAATAAATGGCCGTATATGTAAAGAACATAACTGGAAGAAGCGAAGTATATTTTGGGATTTGCCTTATTGGAGCACAAATCTCATCCGGCACAACTTGGATGTTATGCATATCGAGAAAAATTTCTTTGATAACATATTTAACACGGTGCTAAACATCCTGGGAAAAACAAAAGATACTGCAAAGTCAAGAGAAGAACTTAATCAGTACTGCAGAAGAGGTGATTTGAGAAGGAGTGCCGATGGGACCTATCCTAAAGCATGTTACACTCTTGACAGAAATTCACGAGAAGTTTTATGTAACTGGCTTAGAGGGTTAAAATTTCCAGATGGTTATGCCTCAAATATCGGTAGGTGTGTGGACATGCATAAGCTCAAGTTGTTCGGCATGAAGAGTCACGACTGCCATGTTTTCATGCAACGATTATTACCTATAGCTTTTCGTGAGTTGCTTCCGCAACATGTCTGGAAGGCAATTACGGAGCTCAGCTTGTTCTTCAAGGAGTTATCTGCCGCAGTCATTACTTCTGCATCCATGGCAAGGCTTGAGGAGGAAATTCCAATTATTTTATGCAAGCTGAGCGAATATTTCCTCCCAGTTTTTTTGACTCAATGGAGCATTTACCGGTTCACTTGCCATACGAAGCGAGCATAGCTGGTCCCGTGCAGTATCGCTGGATGTATCCTTTCGAGAGGTAAATATATACATCATTAAGATATGTTGACATTTTAAATATTATTTCATTGCAAGAAAATTGTTAATTTTTGTTTCAACTTTACATATAGGTATCTTAAGAAGTTAAAAAATAATGTGCGTAATAAGGCAAGGGTTGAAGGTTCTATATGCAATGCACACTTGGTCGAAGAAGTTTCAGCTTTTGCCTCGCATTACTTTGAGGGTCACGTCCACACGAGGAGCCGAAATCTTGGTCGTAACGATGACGTATGTGTGGACGAAGGAGAACCTAATGACGGTAGAATATCAATTTTTAAAGGTATCGGCCGTTCATTTGGTGGGCAGAAGAAGAAATCTTAGCGATATGGTATAATGCAGCACATTATTACATCCTAATGAACTGTAGAGAAGTCGATCCATATATTGAGTAAGTGTATACTTCAATGCTTAATTGGAAATTTAAATTTAAATTATAATATACCATAATATTTAATTCTAACATAGTTTTCATCCTTTTCATCCCATAAGGATGTTTTGTGATAGACAACGACAGATGAATCCCGACATCAGTCAAGTTGCAATTGGGCAGAAATTAGAAACGGAGTTTGCTTACTGGTTTTATGAATTTGTGAGTAGTATCACTCAATCAATTTCAATAATGGCTTTATTTTTGAATTGGATGTGAATAGCTTATTAATTTATAGGTAAACGGTCCATGGTCCACAACCGACAATATTTTCATTAAATGTCTATCGCAATGGCCATTGAAGACCGTAACAACCTCTACTGGCTATTTTGTAAATGGGTACAAATTTCAGATTGAACGATTAGCAGCTTCAAGAGGCACGCAGAACTGGGGCGTGTGTGTTAAAGGAGAAAGTGTTGGAGCAAATATGCAGGATTATTATGGAAAGTTAGTAGAGGTGGTTGAAGTTGAATATCCCGGTTGGCCTATGAAACGAACCGTATTGTTTCGTTGTGATTGGTTCGATAGTTCCTGTGGGCAAAAGGGTTCATAACGACTACAATTTGGTTGAAGTGAACCATCGACGAAGATTGCAGAAATATGACCCATTCATCCTTGCATCCCAAGCTCAGCAAGTCTTTTACTGCGGATATCCAAGTTTGCGCAACGACAAGCGAGATTGGTGGGCCGTTTCTAAAATCGTCCCACGTTCAACAATCGTATTAGAGGAGAGTTCATCAAGTCAATCAGCCGAGTGCCCTGCATTTCAAGAGGATGAGATGGAAATGCATGCAATTGAGGACGACACAAGGGCTCCTGAAACATCACTTAGAGATCCAAATGGTGATGTCCAAGAAATTGCGGATGCAAATGTTCGGTTTCCTTCCGATGATAATGAAACTGAATCGCAGTCCGATACGGCATCGGATGTTGAACCAACATTTCACGAAACAAATGACACCGATTAAACATAGAGGTTTTTTAAAATTTAACTTTTTTTTATAAGTGTTAAATTTTTACATAGTCAATCATTAATCGTAATTTAATTGTATGAATCTTTAGTATTTTCAGTATGATGGGCAGAGGTAGATCTACCGACGACAGACGGAGTGAGCAGGGACGTAGCCCTGCTGCATCAGATCACATGAGCGTCGGAGATGGAGAGTTCGGATCTCCAGCAGTCGCACAGCCTTCGATCTCTCCAGCAGTATTACCATCCAGCCGATCGGCACATACCTCCGAGAGTTCTTCCACCATCGGCCGCACCGTACTTCGACTTGATGCTCAGGGGCTGTAAGTATATACTAATTAAAAATATATGTTTATGTTTTTAAGTCAATTACTTATAAACATGCATTTTTTTAACAGATTTATTGAGCAGCATCATGTATCCAGCCACATCAGCGCCGTATTTCAGAGGCGTGCAGATCCCAGTGGCTACGATTGGCGCCACGTATCTCCAGCCACGAGGGAGTTTTATTTTTCTGAGTTTCAGGTAAACTTATTAAATACAATTTATCACTGATATAAAATTTCTTAATCTTAATAAATTCAGAAACTAACTGTTTATTTTAATGCAGAAAAAGTTTACGTGGGATCCTGCCAGCCATGATGCCATTAGGGCAGCATGGGAGGCTCTGACGGGACGCCGATACTCCGACATGCTTCATCGTTGGAGGTCATCGGGTCAGCGTCCTGCGCACGTGCCAGAGGGTATTTGGCACGAGTGGCAGCAGGCCTGGCAGTCCGATGGCTGGCGCAGGAGGTCCGCATCAGCCAGCACGAACCGCCGATCTGAGAAGGGCGGTCCTGGCACGGGTCTCTCCCGCCATACTTCGGGCTCCATTTCGATTCAGGAGCACAGACGGCGTATGGTAAGAAAACATAAATATTTTAATTACTATTTTAGTTATTTACAAATATTTGTATTAATATCATTTTTTTATTGTTATAGTCTGAGCAGGAGGGCGGAGATCCTGGTGAGTTTCGTCTATTCAGGGCGACACACACCAGGAGGGACGGTTCCTGGGTCGACACGCGATCACGGGAGGTTGCGGTAAGAAATTAGATTTATGTAGTATCTGTTTAATTTCTAAAATTTTATTTCGAGAAATTTATTAACTCATTTATTGTTGATTTCATAATTTAAAGACACGAGTCGAGGAGCTTCGCTCCCAGGCATCGCAGGTCGACTCTACTGATGGGGAGACGCCCGTCGAACTCTCAGCAGAGGAGAGTCGGCGTGTGTTTTTGGAGGCTGTTGGTGCCCAGCCGCGAGACCGCAGGGTCTATGGTCTGGGCACTAGAGCTTCTACATATTTTTCCCATCAGGCCTCCAGCTCGCGAGTTTCTGGTGATCTTCCTCCCGAGCGTTTAGACGACCTTCGGAGATCTATTGCAGAGGAGGTTCGGCAGGAGGTCGAGCAGGATTTCGAGGATCGTATGCGAGGCCGGGATCAGGAGATTGCAGACATGCGAGATGAGATGCATTATTTGCAGGATATGGTTAGCCGCTTGTCGCAGAGTCTCCAGCCTCCACAGCCTCCACGTGATCGCTCAGATTCTTGATGTTTTTTTTTCTTTTTTTATGTTGTACATGAAAACTTCAAAATTTTAATATATGAATTATTTTGAAATTGAATGATTATTGTTTGGATCAATATGAAAGAATGTTTCGATCAATATTTAAATGTAACGAAATTGTATTAACCGTTTTAATTTTTAATTTTTATTTTTTTAAAAAAATTTATTTAGCGACGCATTAGCGACTGAAATTGCATCGCTAATATTTTAAAATATTATTATTAAATATGCGATGCAATGACCTGGCGTCGCAATAATTTAAAAAAAATTTAATAGCGACGCATTAGCGACTCAAATTGAGTCGCTATTATATCTAAAATATTTTTAATAAATATTGCGACGCAATGACCTTGCGTCGCAATATTTTAAAAAAAATTTATTTGCGACGCATTAGCGACTCAAATTGCGTCGCTATTATCAAAAATATTATTATTAAATATTGCGATGCAACTAAATGCATCGCAATATTGCGACGCAATTGATGCGTCGCAATATTTAATAATAATTTTAAATATATTAATTAATTTTAAATTTAGCGACGCATTTGGATGCGTCGCAATATTGCGACGCATGTTGCGTCGCAGAGAGTCGCAATATTGCGACGCAATTGCGACAAATGGATATTGCGACGGACATCTGAGCGACGCCGTCATTGCGTCGCTATTGCGTCGCAATAGCATGTTTAGCGACGCAATTACGATGCATTTGGGCGTCACAATATTTTTTTTTCTTGTAGTGTGAGATGAAAATGAAAGTTTTTAACAGGATGTTTTTCGTGTATCTGCTACTTATGATAATTAGTTGGGGTTCTCTAGCTCTTTATGGAGCGCTACATAAAGACTAGTAAAACTCTATCCGATTACCACAAGTGTGCAGGTGTGCTGTCGGTGGCCCCAGAGAGGGGGGGAGCTGACAAAATGTCATCATGCTCAGATAATATTTCTCATGACATCCTCAGACAGATTATTAGATTACATTCACAATCGATAGCATAATCATCAATACTACCATTATACTCATAATTCTTTCTAAAATACAAGTCTTTCATTCATTTCCAAATAAGTCTGACACATCACTATACCTCACTGTATATATACATATACATAAACATAAAGGTCACCCCACACTAACTCAATATACAAAGTAATTATCTATACACTCTTATGTCCAAGCAAGCTTCATCTGCTAATGGTCCGGTCCCGCTTATCCTTCGATCTTGGCAGAGAGACTCACTGATTTGAAAGTAAAAGTGTCAACCATAGAGGGGTGAGACTTAAGTTCCAGTGACTAGATAGCCATCTAACCATAGGAAAATAAAGAACCACATCATCATATGAACTACAATAATATTGCATAGTATGAGTAAATATGAAATTCACCTTTGGACATGATATCAGAAAACATAAAATGTAGCTTATTCTTCAAATAATATACATTTTAAACTGAAGTATCATACTAGTACTGAATTACTCTTTGAATAACTCATTTATATAAAAATCAATGCATGTTGTAATACTTTATAAAGCATATATATGAATATATATGTATCCTCATTATACAACCCATACTTTCTTTGCTCAACTCTCTGATCCCCACTAGGATCTATCTTTGCCCATTGGCTTCTCTTTTAATCTCATCCCCACTGGGATATGCATTTGGCCCACTAGCCCTTTATAAAACTAAAAGCAAGATTTTTTCAAAACTTTATAATGCTGGATTATGTGTGAAACCTCCGAGATACCATCTTATAGTCGTCCTCCTGCAGGTATACTCTCATCGGGTACGTGACTGGCAACAGGATCCCCACACAAATAGCATCCCTTATCTATGCGATTCACCCAGCAAAGTGATTTGTTCCTTAATCCTGAAACCTCGGGTTTTCTCTCTATCCCCATGGGCTATATAATAACCAGCTCCACTGAGATATGATTCTTGCCTCTATGGGCTGCTTATAATCTGCCCTACTGGGCCTGGTCTAGCATGCACTCACCCTTGATTTCAGAGTTCATCGTACGATCGAATTGCAAGAAGGTGCCGGCTCAATAGTAGTGTGCAATGCTCATGTTACAACACAATTTAAAGGATGATCTGCTCCATAGCTGCATGATACTCAGTATGATATATACATCAAAATATGTCATTTATATAGCTTTATCATGCAAATATGCCATGTATACATCAACAATCCCCTCATCGAAACTTATGCTTATTTCTTTATGCTTAAGACTCATTCTCAAAACTCATGCATCAAAATATCTTATACTAAGTTCTTATTTTTCAGATTTAAAATATACATAATACTCTACTAAATATAACATACCATAACTAGGTATTAATATCATTATACTGGCTCAAATTAACTTTTCATTGCTAGATGAGAAACCCACTCACCTCAGCTATTTACTCTTTTAACTGGACTCAACTCTGGTATTTTGTCTCCCGAGAATAGCCCTCTTGACCTACATCAACATATAGACACGATAGCTATTAGGGTTACCTGCACACGATTTTTTCACGAAACTATGTATGCATACATGATTTAACCTCTAATATCCTATTAATTTCTTCCACCCTTTCTCTACTCAAGATTACATCTACTATCATCTCAATATACAAGAGTCTAAGAAAATCTAAAGCCAAATAAGATCTAGGAAAGCTATAGCTTACCTAGAAACAAGCACGAAACCTCAAGCTTCCCTTTCCTTCCCTTCTGCCTTTCTCCTTTTTTTTCTTCTTCTTCTTCTTCTCTCTTCTCTTTTCTTTCTTTCTTTCTTTCTTTTCTTTCTCTGGCTGAACTTACATTTCCCTTTTTCTTCTGATGACTTGGGGGCTAAAGCACTTAAAAGGGGTTGCTTAGGGGCTAAGGAAGGATAGTGGGTTTTAAATGCCCTGGTGAAATCCCTATGTTATCCTCTTAAACTCCTAATGCACGCTTTTTGAAAAATACATGGCTCACACATATCCATGATATTTTGCCCATAGATTCTCTTTTCCAATTTGCCCTTAGCACATATAGCAAATAACCTCAGTGCCTTTTCCCATTTTCCCTTGAACATATAATTTTTTTAATCAATTTATAGCTCATATTATCATTTTTTATTTAAATTGATACTTTTGTATAACATTTCTAGGAAAAAAACTATACCAACTTGAAGAGCTCAATTTTAGAAATTCAATAATTTAGACGGCACTCAAATCAGACTTAAAACAGAATAAATATAAAATTTTAAAGATTTAACCTAGAAAATCTTCCGTCTTGGAGCCGGCTCGAGCAGAACTTAGAGTCGACTCCAGGAGAAATTAGAGTCGGCTCTAGCAGAAATTAGAGTTGGCTCTAACGCGAAGTAGAAATGCAGTCTTCTATTTTTCAATTAGAGTTGGCTCTTCCTTCTGTAGAAGTCGACTCTAAAGCATGCCAGAAGTTCTATACCGTGTCAGAGTCGACTCCACACCAATTAGAATCGACTCTAATTAATTACTAAAAACATCATATAAGGGCAAAACTCAAATCAAATTTGATTTTTCTTATGATTTAAGCCTATTAAAACTTAAATCTCTCAAATTCTCAAATTAACACCCAAAAATATACTCATTTACACCATGGATCTTTCCTTCTTACATTTATTAAGTGGTCAACACACCCACACACATTAAAACCATCTGACTTTTATTTCAAATAAAAATGCTATTAATATTAGTAAAATTACAAAATTTTTAGGATGTTATAGTTCAGGCATACTTTAGTAGTAATATATTCGGGGTTTAATCTAGTTTCGTATTTTTGGGATACTGTATCCCTTGAAAGTCTTCATTGCTCGGAGATGATCCAAGTTCTATATCCTCGGGGTATTGTATCCCTTGAAAGTCTTTATTGCTCAGAAGTAATCCAAGTTCCATATCCTGAGGCACCGTATCTCTTTGATGTTCTCATTTGAAGAGGTGAGCCCCTTGCACCAAATCCTTTCAAACTGGTTCTTCTCTTCGCTTGGCCATACCTAATAGGATCTAACATGGGCAATCATTTTAACAGTGCTAGCCATCAGTAGGTACTGCACTGGTAGTTATCGTTGCAGCCCATCATCCTGAGCAGTAGGAGAGACAGGACGAGGGGATTGCGGCCACTGCATTGAGTCGTGACGAAAGAATACTGGAGGTAAGGAGCGAGCCCAACGGGATCTGGGCAGGTTCCTATCTCCTTCCCTCCGCGGTGCCGGTTCAACTTCTTTATGGTCGGGCGATTGCGGGAGCCTGGTGGCTTCTAGTGGATTGGGCGGAGGGACCACCGGTAGGACCATGATGAATGTTCCACCAGGAAGCTGCTGAGTGGGTGCAACGGGAAGAGAACCCTCCTGAAGCCCCTGCTCTAGCTGGAAGAGAAACATCACTTGTTGGACCAGCATGGCAAACTGGTCCTGGGTGACTGAGGCTGCTAGCGGTGGAGGATCCTCGGTCGATGACGGCTACGAGGGCACTATGTTGTTTGTGGGATCAGGTCTTTGAAAGGTGGTCTGATCGTGGTTGCTCTCTTATGGTTGGCCATTGAGGAATCATCATTCTTGTCAGGAACCTTATCTCCTTGATTATAAGTTTAACGAGACTTGAAGCACTTCCTCTAACGCCAATCTGTTGCTGCTAAAATCCGTTATTCGGCTTGGTGGCGGCGCACGTTGGGATTCGGATGGCGCTTTTTCGTCCGGGTGGACCTGCAAGGCAGTCTTTATGCAGGAAGCACGGGGGTGGTCCCTGTGAAAGACCCTTCGATGCCCAAGTTAGTAGAAATCTTCAGCAATCAGATGAGAGAAGAAGGCTCCACCAGAAGGATCTTCCTTCTTGAGATGATTTTTTAGGAGCAATGGCCTTTGCTAGAGTTTTCTTTGGGCTTAGATTGACTTTGAGAGAATACCCAGAGGATTCTGGGACTTGGTATTTGTACGTTGCCGAGGAGGTGAGCCATTACCTAATTTTTTGGGTACATTTTAGGGAGTTGCTATCCAATAAGGCTGGAATCCTAACGGTTACGGTGATCGACAGTTGATAAAGCTGATGGACGCTTTATCAAAAATTTGGAATCCCATTGATTATGAACGGAGTGTTGTATTTGACTCCCATTTCTGTTTTGAAAAGTTCATTCCGCGATCCTTGCGATCAGGGTAGTTCATCCTCTAAGATATTTGGCGTGGTTTGAAGCAGCAGTGACGCTTACATTGAAGGGTGAGGATCAATCTTAGCGGGGTACTAAGATAGCTTGGTCCTTTCACGGCACTGAGATAGCTCGGCCTTGCCGAGGTTCGGAGATAACTTGGTCCTTCCGACGTACTAAGATAGCTCGGCCCTGCCAAGGTTCGAAGATAGCTCGATCCTTCTGAGGTACTGAGATAGCTCGGCCCTGCTGAGGTTCGGAGACCGATTCTGGTGTCGGCGACAAGATCGATGATGACGTCGGTACTAACTCTAGAGTTGGTGAGGGGACTGACTGACGGTGTCGAAATCGACTCTGATGTCGGCACTAGGATCGAATCTTATTGTCCGTTGGACCATAGTCCAGTCAATTCAAACGTAGCTTAATCCACCAACTCAAAAATAACTCGATCTTTGTTAACTCGACATTTGTTATCGAGCATTTATTGATACGGTGATAATTTTTTTCCGCATCAACACTTATATTTTTACTATACATGCATATACTACCATTGTACATACTTAAATATCTCATTACACACTCTTATATTTTCACTGTAAGCAAACTTATTCTATCCTTATTTACATTTACATTTTCACTATATACGCTTATATCATCATTGTACATACTTTAATTTCCCTTGTACATATTTAAATTCTCTATGTACAAACTTATATTTTCACTATATATACACTTATCTTATCCTTGTATGCATTTAAATTTTTACTGGATACGGTTAACTATCATTGTACACACTTGAATTTTTCTTGCACTTACTAAATTCTCTTTGTACAAACTTATATTTTCACTTTATATACACTTATCTTATCCTTCTACACATTTAAATTTTACCATATACTGTTATACATCATTATACACACTTAAAATTTTCTTGTACGTACTTAAATTCTCTTTATATAAAATTATATTTTTATTATATATGCACTTATCCTATCTTTATACATACTTTTTTTTTTTTTCACTATAGGCACTCATACTATCATTGAATATACTTAAATTCCTCCTATATATACTATATTTTTACTATATATATATAATCTCATTTCTATACATACTTAATATTATCACTATGCACAGACTTATCTTTGTATGCACTTAACTCATCTTTCTACACATTTATATTGTTTGTATATACATTATATTCTTATTGTATATACCTATATTTTCACCGTATACACAATTATCATATTTTTCACTATATACACATATATTTTCCTCATGTACATACCTATGCTATCTCTATATATGCTTATTTCATCTCTATATACTTATATTTTAGCTATGTACATGTTTATCTTATCTTGGTATATACTTATATTTTTACCATATATACTTGTATTATCGCTGTCATATTTAAAAATCTTTCTATGGTTAAAAATAAAATACTTATTTTTAAATAAGAGGAAGGTAAAAAGTATTCGGAGTTAAGAAAAAGGGCCAAAGGGCCAATATGAATTAAGAGTTACATCAATATATTTGGAAGGGCTGATCGTCAATACCCTTGTTTTGAAAAAATAATAAAAAATTCCATCAAATATAATCTGGAATATCAGTTGAGTCAAACCAAAATGTTTATGTTTTGTTACCCGAAATAAATATTTTTTAAACATACAGCAGACCAAAATTACTGCAAGAATCTATGTTAATTTTAGTAAACACAAAATTCAGAATTTGAATAATTCCAGTAAATATTTAAATGAAATCTTAGCATATTCCGGTGAGAAGATGCTGAAAGTTTCATGTTTCGGTTTTCAGAAAATTTCAGCAAGAAAATTTCTGGTTTTATGCTGTTATACAATAATTTGATATGGTTCCAGGTTTCCAAA
>UESW01001835.1:0-35203 GCA_900491605.1 Calamus simplicifolius
GAAACCTCCAAGGTGGTTTAAGACCTATAGTTCTGATGACTCTCGAGTCAATCTCTGGGCCGGCCGAAGAAACCCCCGAGGTGGTTCAAGACCTATGGTTCGGTGACTCTCGAGTCAACTCTCGGGCTGATCAAAGACACCCCGAGGTGGTTCCAAAAGGCTTTCAATGGTCCTGCGATCATCAGGTCACCCCCAGGCTGGCCGAAGAAACCCCCAAGGCAATTCAAGATCTATGGTTCCGACGACTCTCGAGTCAACCCTCGGGCCGGCCGAAGACACCCTCAAGGCAGCTCCAAAAAGCTCTCGACCGTCCTACGATCATTAGGTTACCCATGGGCCAACCAAAGAAACCCCTGAGGTAGTTCAAGACCTATGGTTCTGGTGACTCTTGAGTCAACCCCCAGGCCGACCGAAGAAACCCCCAAGGCGGTTCAAGACCTATGATTCCAGTGACTCTCAGTCAACCTCTGACTGGCTGAAAAACTCCCGAGGCGGTTCCAGAAGATGCTGACGGCTTCAGCAGCTCTCAGGACACCCCCGGGCCGGCTGAAGAAACCCCCAGTGATCTCAAAAGCTTTCAAGCTTGACTCAGCAGTCCACGACCAGTATCAACACCCTAAGATCACTCCAACGAATGCCTAAGGAGCAGGAGTGGGCTCAGCCATCCCTAAAAGATCTATGCAATCCTCAAGCCAGGCTACTAACTCCCAGGATGAGTCAAGAAGGATGGGACGAGCCCTATCAAGCCTAAAGGCCGAGGCCAAGATATGAGTGCAAAAGATAAGGGTGCTATAAAAAGCTAAGTACACTATGCTTAGACAAAGTATTTTTCCATTGATATTTAAAAATGTCATACAAGAAAACGGACCTAGGTCGCTTACATCAAAATAAAAAGAAAAACGTAAAAGCCTATGGCTTGACGGGTCCCGATCCGTCTTCGATGCCATCCCTCTCTAGCTCCTCATCTTCTTTGGGATCTCCAGGTTGGAGGCATCAAGTCCGGCAATCTTGAAGACCTGAGAGATTTTCCCCTTGCAATGTTTTTAGCCTTTGAAATAGGCGTTGATGGCTGTCTCACTCATCTTTATGGCAAAATCAGTGGAACCTTTGTAGCGCTCCATAGCTTCTCGAGCTTGGGCCTCGGCAGTGGTCATCTTCTCCTAGGCAGCCCATGCATCCATCTCTGCGATGACCACCTTCTCCTCAGCAACCCGAGCCTCAGACTCTGCCCTCGACCCGCTCCTCGGCATCGCTCAGCTTAAGGAGGATGTCTTCCAACTTCTCCTCAGTGGGCCTTAGCCTTGCTAAGGCCTCCCCTAATTTGGCCTCGAAGATCCTAGCCTTCTTCTCGGCCTCTTCCAACCAAGCTTCCCAGCCACGGTTCTCCTCCCAGGGGTTCAAAGCTTGCCAATAGTCGCCTCCTGATGCGTATCGTAGTGCAACGATTAAAACACCTTAATTTCACTAATCTTAGGTAGAGTAGCGAGAGTAAGGGAACGAATCTATAGAGACTTTGAGTGATTATTTTAAAATAAATTTATGTAATTAAAAAATAAATAAATAGATATTAGTAGTAAAAATAATTAAGATATGATCTATCTTAATTAGAGTACGATCCGTATCCGTAGATCACGATCCATCCCTTTTAAAGAATAGATCAGTCAAAAACTATTTACACTTGAAGAACATTCAATAAAAATTAAACATAAATAAATACTTTATTTCATAGCATCCAAAAGAGTACATTAAAATTAAAATTAAAAATTTTTCTTTTTTGACATCTACAAGAAGGCAACAACATTGAAGATGGCTCCGAATTTGCTAGTCGAGCTCCTGGGTCTGCTCTGCTTCTTCTGCTTCAAGGCCAAACTCCCTAGGATTCTCTGTTTCTTCCCTAACTTCTCTGTTTCTTTCCGAACCGATCTAGAGACTCCTTTGTTTCCTCCTCTCTCAGCCTGCTCCCCATAAATTCTCTCCTCCTCTCTTCGCCTTCTTTTTCTTCTCTCTCAGCCAGAGCTATTTATAGATGCCCGGATGTGGAGAGAATGCGGCTTCTATTCTAGATCAGTTTCGATGCCCGAACGCGGAGAGAATGCGGAGAGAGCACAAAAGCAGCGGGCGATTTTCCTTCTAATCCAAAATTTCAATTTTAAATTTGAATGTCTTCAATCCAATTTAATTCTTGATTAGTTAGCAGAATGATGGAATTGGAGGAGAAGAAAATATGATGAATTTGTGTGAAAATTCGATGAACTCGGCAATTGGTTTGCCAAGTTTGCTTTGAGATTCATGCAATTGAAGATAAATCCTTATAAATTCAATTTTGACATTATTTTAAGTCTGATTTGAATACTGTTTGCATTGTTGGACTTCTAAAATTGAGCTCTTTAAGTTGATCAAGTTTTTTAAAAATATTATATAAAGTAATCAAATATTAAATAATAAAGATAATTTAATCTATTAATTAATAGATTAAATTATCAAGCATATCCATATTTGTTATATACAGATATAGATACGAATCGAATATTAAGGTAGTGTTTAATACAAAAAATGTATCCTTGGATACTATTATACAAAAAATTAGCACACTTAATTTTGCATTAAATTTTGGTGTCAATTTGGAACAAGATATCCTATAATACCAACCAATGTGCATATTCTTTATATTGTGGCACTACAAATTAAATGAGAAAAATGAAATCAAGATGTCACAAAGAAGCAAAAAGATTAATAAATTCCTAATTATCTATCAAAAAGAGGAGAGAGATTATATGATTCTCACCAGTTAATCCAATACAAAGTAACCAAAACCAAAATAAAGATAAAAAATTGCGTTGGTTTCCACAAGAAACTAAAGCTGGAGTAGCATCACAAAACAAGTTCATAGTCTATGTAAGATGCATAAGAATTTTGGCATACCAGAGGAAGAAAGCATCTAGAAATACTTCAAAAGTACAAACAGCTCACTAAAATGTCACTTTTAACAGCACAAGAACTACAATCAAATAAAAAAGACAAGAATATAACAAGAGTATACACCCAAACTTTATGCTAAAGTATATGTATTTTAACTTGTAAGTACATAAATTTTCTAGAAGAAAAGTATAAACAAGAAAAGATAGATACGACACTAATTACCTTCAAAATCAGACCTTTTAGAGAGCAACCCTTCATCAGAAACAGATACATCAAAATGTTTTGTGGCTTCCTTCGCAGTCAGTCTGGTTGTGTCTTCCCCAAGCATATGCTCAACCTCCATAACCTCCTCATCTGTAGCAGGCCAAAGTGATTAAGTTGGTATCTTGAATGAATCATGGAACAATACTCCTTGGCATCTATCATGCATTGAAATGGGCATGCCATGAGTTATGGAACCCATCAAAAATAAGCCATGCGAACAACACTCCTAATGAGGTCAAGACAAAGAAGCATTGTATGATGGACGGAAAGACCAGCATTAGCAGGATACTGCCATCAGTTTTTGATTTCATTTATTGGGCAGTGGATCGAGGATAGTCCTCCCTCCTTCTCCTTCCCCTTGGCTTCATTTCTTTTATTTTAATCCTTATATCTAACCTTTTCTTTTCCATGTTCAGTATTGTTATTTTTGTAAATGCTATTTTTTAATCTTTAAATGCTCTTTATAAGATTAGAAATATAGCTCTACTGTACTTGTGAATTGATCATCTCCTAATCAGAGTTGTGGCTGATAGCTCTCCAATAAGAAATGGTTTAAAACAAAACACAATTTATGCTCTTCCTATCATTTAGTTGACTCAAACATACAGTGGATGTCACATTTTGTGATTGGATGGTCATGGATGAAAAAGTCCAACATCAATGGCATGGACATGGATGGAGAAGACTAAAGAAGGCCATGACAATCTGTACCAATTGTTTTTGAAATTAACTTTTGATACCTATAAAAAAGAATTAGTCCAATCATGCATCCTCCATATCTTAAGTACCCACTCAATGAGCTTGGATTGTACTAATCTTTCCTAGATATGCTTAATAGTATTTGGTTGCATTGTTCAAAAAAAAAAAAAAAAAAAAAACAAAAGAGACCGTATATTTCGATGTTTGACCTAAATTATTATGTAAGACCAACCTGTTTAAATTTGAAAGCATTTCAGAAAATCAATAGTACATGATAAGCAACGGATTTTTGATATACCTCTTCTGATCTTCACTTCTTATTATAAATTTATGGATGCAAAATCTGACCTAACAACTCTAATGTTTTCACACATACTTCAATCTCAACTAACGTCAAAGAAGTGGCTCTTAGAGTTTTTTCTAGAATCTTAAGCCCATAAATCCAAAAGCACCAATAATGATAACCCTCGAGGGAGTGCTAAGAGGGAAGTCATCAAGATAGCATGGGTGACTACAAAAATCATCAATAACTATCTATTTATTAATTATATTATGGTCTGATTCTGACAATGTGACCCATATATATTAACAGAAAACCAATGCAGTAGTAAGTAAAGCGAAAAAAAATGGCATTCTCCAATAAGTAATCTAAATGCTATGAAGATGCTCAAAAGAGCTGCTGGCATACATATATTATTAACTAAAACAGTGCCTTAGATGGCTCCCTGCAAGAAGAAAGCAGATTCTTTGCCGAGTTAACTGAGTCACCCGTGGACCGTGGTATTGGATGAGTAATTAAAGGAAGTGTTGGTGCCTTCTTTCCGTTGCTATTATATATCTTGAGAACCAGATTCAGCTTCTACTATAGAGAAAGATAAAGAGGATTAAAAGATGTGATCAGTTGGGTTGTTTCTTTCCTTTTTGTAGTTATTATCATGGGAAGTTGTGATATGATTCCTTGAGATAAAGGTCAAACCTGCAGTGGTTTTTGCTTGATGACTGGATGGATGGGCCAGAGAAAATGGTTGAATGGTGCGAAGAAGACGAAGAACGAAGAACTGAAGAAGAACTGAAGTCGGAAGATGAAGAACTGAAGAAGACGAAGGAAGTCAGGAAGTCGGAAGACGAAGAACTGAAGAAGAAAGAAGAAAGGGGTTACGGCCTTACGTAGACTCTTCCCCTCCCCCACGCGCGCCTCTTCGCCTTCTTTTTTTTTTTTACTCAAAAAACGGCCATAATAATAATCGGCAGCCGTTATTTAATAAAATAAATATAAAAATTTATATAATATAAATATCCGTATTCAAAAAATAGATAATTCGGTTTCTTTATATTAATTTTTAAATTAAATATTCAAATTCATACCAAATCTGATTAAATTATAAAATAAATATGTAATATAATATAATTCGAATATAAATACGGATACTATCGAAATTTTTCCGACCGCTTTTAGCAGTTGACCGTATCATAGATCCGCCTCCTCTAGGCACCCAGCCGCTTCGCCGCATCATCCAGACCCACCGACTCCACATCATATGGTCATACAGGCTCACGAAACTACAAGAGTCCACCCCTCAAAAAATCATAAAAAATTAAAAAAATTAAAAAATGAAAGAAAAATTAGAGAAAAAATTTTTTAAGAAAAGATTACTTGGAACACAGGAGGCCCAAAATTTTTGCTTCTTGCTATAGACATGATGCCTGCATCATGATTCCAAAAAGAGTAGAGAAAGGAAGTCATCCCTGCATTCTTTTCCTTGAGAGAGAAAGGATCAAAAAATTTGAGATCCTGAGAAAGAAAGAGGTAGGAATGGGAGCAATCCAAGGTCTTGAACCATAAATCAAGGAGCGAGAGGGAATTGCACCCTCCACCATCTTCCTCCCCTGAAACCACCTTAGCCTTCGCTGTTCCTTCCTCCCCTGAAACTGCCATCCGAAACTTGGTCCTTGACCTCACGCACTTTGGCTCGTCGCCTTCCACCCCTTCTCATCCGCCCGAGCTTGTTGGAATCATAAATTTATTTAATTTTTGTTCCGATCCTTTCAAAAATTTTGGCGCTTGCATTCTGAAAATTAAAACAGAAGTCCAATCCCGCCACTCAAAAGATAAAAATACGATGTCGGTGCTTAAAAAAGCATCAAAATTGTATTAGAAAAATACAATGCCAACGTTAAAAAGCGTTGACATCCTATAGAAAAATACGATGACCATGCTTTTTAGCGTTAGCATGATATTTTTTTGATGTTTCGTTTCTAATACGATGCCGATGCTACAAAGTGTTGGTATCCATGATTAAATATACGATGCCAATGCTACAAAGCATCGGTATTCATTAAAAAAATTAATTTTTTTAATCAAGAAATCTCGATGCTTATAAGCATCATTAAAAATTTTATCACGCTTTCCAAAAGTGTCAAACTGCCAAGGGAAAATAGAGTTGCTACAACCACTTTTTTTTTTGTAGTGTATGCAATGCCAAGAACGATGAATTTTTGGTTCCTAAGTTTTTCTTTTCCCTCTTATCAGCAACGGAAAATATTGGAATAAGCTCATACATGCCATTATCATTACCGTTAGTCCTATCCCATCTATCTAGGATCGGCTTTACAATGTCAAGAAATCTGTTAAAAGTAATAAAGTTGCAATAAATTATTCCTTTCATTCTCATTTTGAATGGATGATAAGTTCTCCCACCCTTACAGGAGCAAAAGGTACAAGAAAAAATAAACAGATAATGACATGAGAAAAGTGCATTACGTTATTAGACTTCTGTTTAAATTTGTTCAAATGTTCTCACATTCTCAATTACTGTAAACAATGTGTTGTTAAAAATCAAGGCCAATAGAAAGCCTGTTCTAAGATATAATTATAAGAGAACTAAAGAAAAAGTTACAACTTACAGCAACCGCTGCTATAGGGTTTGTAATTCTTTCGATTGCCTCCAAACGCTCCCTTGCCAGATGAAGCTTAATTAGTATGACCAGGATCTGGCTCCACAATTGGAAATCTATAAACGTTCATAGTCAATACACACTGGTTATAAAAGTAGTCTAGTTCAGCATTCAACCAAAAGAGTACTTGACTTCAAAGAGCAACAGTTATCAGCAATGTGGCAGCAAGGGGTAATACGAAATTTTTGTTCTTTACAAATGAACTCACATAAGTGATAGCTAAAAAAAGAGAAAAAAAAATCAAGCACATAGTTCAGGGATATGCAGGTTTCTGGCAATGCGCACAGAGGCAGCGTGCAGAAGTATCTTCCACCAATAGTGGTTACAATTATATGGCTAGTTTCATTCCTGTTACCATTAATGACAGTTCAATTTCTTGCTCGCAAGATAATTGTTGTCACCGGGATTTGTCCTCCGACTCGGACGTGGCCGGTCTCCTGATCAGAGCTTCCTCCTGGGCGGACCTGCACAGAAGTCCTCATGCGAGAGGCGTTGGGAGTGGCCCTCCGCAGAAGACCCTCCGATGCTCAAGTCAGTGGGGATCAGTGATCAACAGAAAATGGGGAGAAGGATCTCTCCGGGAGTCCTTCCAGGGGTGGCCAATCGGGAGCTCCAGAGGAGCACCGACGAGCAGTGAAGGAGAGAGAGAATGAGTGAGAGTGAGAGTGAGAGTGAGAGTGAGAGTGAGCCGGGGGCTGTCAGCGCATACCTGAGAGAATCTGGAATGTTGTATTTATAGGTAATCACCTGTATCTTGAGCGCCTTCTTAAAGGTTTGACGGTTGTTGGGATTCGAATCAAGCTGTTATGAAGCCGGTGGGATTCGTATCTTGTCTGTTAAAAGATCGATGGCTGGGAGGGCCCCCTGATGGCCTGAGATCTGATGAGTGCGTAGGTCCTAGGCCGTTATTCTAGATCCTAGACCACTCCTCAATATGATTCTTTGTTTGGGATTCTGTTACGATAGGCCTAGGCTCTCCTGCGTCGGGTTCCATGGAGGTGAGTATCGAGTCATGGATTGCTCAGGGAAGCCGAGCTATGAGAAGCTCGGGGGAAGCCGAGTTGTGGGAAGCTCGGGGGAGGCCGAGCTATGGAAGCTCGGGGAAGCCGAGCTATAGGAGCTCGAGGAGGCCGAGCTATGAGAAGCTCGGGGGAAGCCGAGCTATGGGAAGCTCGGGAGAAGCCGGGATATGGAAGCTCGGGGAGGCCGGGCTATGGAAGCTCGGGGAGGCCGAGCTGTGGAAGCTTGTGGAGGCCGAGCTATGGGAAGCTTGGGGGAGGCCGGGCTATGGAAGCTCGGGGAGGCCAAGCTATGGGAAGCTCGGGGGAAGCCGAGCTATGGAAGCTCAGGGAAAGCCGGGCTATGGAAGCTCGGGGAGAGCCGAGCTATGGATGGCTCGGTAGAACCGAACCATAAGTTGCTCGGCCCGTCGGACCACATTAGTTGGCTCGTTCTTCATAGGCGTAACGTAGCGGGCAGAGGGATGGGGCTGATCTTAGCCCCTTCGCATGGTTATCAATGCAATGACAATTTTATCCCTCAACACATGCCCCCCACTCCCTAGTTCGAAGCGTAGGTTCGGGCGTAGGGAGTACAGACTTGGGTGGCGCGCTGCGAACGATGGGACATCTAATTGACAGCCCACGCAATGATGCCCTAATTAATGCGGTGGGGTCACTTTGCTTTTTCGAGGTGGATCCGTCATTCCTTAGGGACGAAGGTAACGGCTGAGGAAGCGCCGCGTGGGAAATCTCGATTTTCACAGCGCTCGTAGTAGCGGTTCCGGATGCCTAGGTTGGGACGCTTCTCCCTCACCCTAAGACGGTTTCACTTGGAAAAACGGAGTCATGGTGGCGCTATCTCTATTCATAGTGCCCTTTTCGCTTTTCCTTAGAGAACTTCGTCTTCCCGTTTTTACTGCGATCTTGCTCAGCATCTCCTGCAATTGAAGATATGGTGAGCCCAAGTGATCAGGCTTCGGAGGTGACCTTGGCAGATTTGGAACGGATACGCCGCCTGTACAAGATCCCCCAGGATGTTGTCTTGTTGCTTCTGACAGCTGAAGACAGGGTGACATCCGGATTAGGGGATGGGGCGTTCTGCTATGAGGAAAGTTTGAGGGCAGGTCTCCGGTTCCCTCTTCATCCGTTGGTGCGGGAGGTGATGAAGTTCTACAACATATGCTTCACCATGGTGGCTCCCAATAGTTGGCGCAACCTCATCGGGTTTATCTCGTTGTGCAAGCGCCTTGGGGTGACCGCGACCCTTTCGATATTTAGGGTGTGTTTCAATTTGGTTTCCGGGAGGGCCTCAGAATGGCCTTACATCGGCCCCCGAAGATCCTTCAAGATGATATCGGATAACCCATCGTCGATAAAGGAGTGGAAGTCACGATTCTTCATAGTCGAGGGGAATATTGGTTCGGATTTCGTGAAGGATCCAGAAGTGCACCCAGAGTTAATCGAGTCAAAGAAAAGGGATCTGATCGTACTGCGCGGCAGTCGGATGCTCCCAGCCAGCGTTCTCCTATCGGAGGATGCTCTCTTCGTGGCCAGATTGAGCCCCGTCGATCCTCGTGGTGAGTATCACTCAGTGGTCAATAGTTTAGCGTAGCTCCGTCTTTGATTTCTGTGCGAACTAACGGGCGAATCATACTGCCCCTACAGCCGAAAGATCAGCACTCGCAGACCAGATGAGGGAGGAGCTGGGAAAGCGCCACAGGAGATCTGGCTCCAGCAGCAAGCATCGGTCCGAGAAGAGGTCTCGCCCTTCCGGCTCCCGCTCTAGGGGGGTCGGGGGAGATGGTGATGATCGGCGCTCCTCGTCGCCGCGGGCCGTAAGTACCGAAGTTCTGGCGGCGCACGATCTTTCGGCGCCAAAGGAGGGTCTGTCTGGGGGCGAAGACCGGGATGTTGCGGGGGTTTCGGAGGAGGCTGCTGAGATTTCCTCCCCTTCCGTTATTGTTTTGTCTGACGATGGTGAGGGAGAAACGCCGGTTGGCTTGGGGGCCCCCGTGGGCGGGGTGGCTCGGCCCTCCTCATTGGAGGCCAGTGGCTCGGAGGGGTTACAGGCGGAGGTGGGAGCGACCTCCGCTTCCATCGAGGCGGGGGAAGAGGTTGCGGCTGCTGAGGTTCAGCCTGGGTCGCTGGTAGGAGAGCCAGCAGGCGACGAGGAGATGGCCGAACCTGTCGAACCAACGATCGAAATTCGCGGGGGTCTTTCTGGTGAAGGGCCTTCCGCCGGGGCACAGGAGGCTCCGAGGGGAGCCGAAGTTCCTGAAGAGTCTATTGTGGTTAGGGGAATTTCTGAGGAGATAGAAGCAGAAGAAGAGGAAGAAGGAGAAGGAGGGGAGCCGGCGAGCGAAGGGGATGCTCCGGTTGGGGCTCTCCTCGCCGGAGTCGAAACGCCCGAAGCTTCTCAAGCGAGGGCCCTGGTGGCGAAAGCTGGCCTACCGAGGAGCTCATGGGTCGCGGGTGCCTAGACTAGCTCCCTGAGCACATACTTCCACTCACGCGACCTGGAAGTGAGCGCCAGGTTCTCCGCTCTGATGCGGTCCGTGTTCCAAGGGGAGGAGAGTTCCTCGATAGGAGGGGGTCATTCGGAGGACCTTGTTGAGATAGCCTTCCGTCGCACCGGGGCGCCGAGTGAGGCTTTTCTTCTCCCTGAGATTGACGATCTTGCTCTCACGAGGATCGCCACAGACTACGCATCTCGGGTAGGTTATCACACCGAAGTTGGGTCTTTAGTCAGTTAGTTCGACTATGCCTTTTATGCGTGTAAGCCTTTTTTGCAGAATGCTCTGATCATGAGGGCACTGAAATGGCGCTTGCATCTGGCTGTTGGAGCTTGGGCTCGGGCCCGCTACGAGGTCGATCACCTCAAGGAGAGGGCAGATTCCACTGATAAACTCTCTCGAGCCCTGGTGGTCCTCCAGAGGGAGCTCGGGAAAGCTCGTAGGATTCTTGCAGTTGAGAGGGAAAGAGCCCCTCAGCTTGCCGTACAGGCTGGTGAACTCCAGAGGGAGCTCGTGGAGGCTCACAGGATTCTTGCAGTTGAGAGGGAAAGAGCCTCTCAACTCGCCATACAGATTGGCGAGCTCCAAAGCCTCCGTGAGCAATCCGAGAAGGCTAGTCTGGAGCTTGCTCAGGCCAGGGCGGAGCACGAGAGCAAGGTCAAATCCATGCAACTGTTCTTTGATAAGAGGTGGGATCAGCTGAAAGCCAGCCATGCCGAAGATAGAGTCAGCTGGAGCAAAAGGCTCGAGGAGGAAGAGCATAAGTGCCGGCGGCAGCAGGACCACCTCACCCGCCTAAACAAAGAGCTCTCGATACAAAGGATCGGCTAAAGTGGTCGGATGAGCGAGCTGCTCGACTTTCTGACAAGCTCGACTATGCTCATCAAGAGACCGGGGACGCTCAGTCCCGGGTGGACGAGCTAGATGAGAGCCTTCGTCAAACCCAATCGGCCAAGTCTAGGGCTCTCAATAGGGTCCACGCGCTGGAGGGCGAGCTAGCTCGGCGGGACGAGCAGGTAGAGCACCATTTGTTTTACCCATCTTGGTCTTTCGGCTTCCGCTTTAATTGGCTTTTTGTCTGCAGTTGAACAGGGCAAGCCAGGAGTTTCAGGGGCGGTTGGCGGCATTCGGAGAGGATGCGGCCTCGAGGCACCGAAGGATCTCCGAATTGGAGAAGCAATTAGCCGAGGCCAACATGCGGGCCTCTTCGGTGGAGGAGTACAAGAAATCCATCGAGTTTGCCGACGAACATAGGGCGGCCTGTGCCGATGCATTTCAGCTTGGCAAAGATAAGGCGCGGGCTAAGGTTGCCCAGGCTTATCCTGACCTGGACCTGTCTTACCTGGAAGCCGAGCATTATGAAGTGTACACCCCAGGGGTCGAGGAGGACGAGTATGAAGAAATATCTGATGTCGACCTCGAAGCTATTCTGGGAGCCGATGCGGCTACCGAGGTATCCCGTCGTGACACCTTTGAGAAGGGGGGTCAAGCGATGCCCCTGCTGATGCTGCCGCAGGAAGTGCTGGGTCTGACCCCAAGTCATGACTCCTTGGGGGTCCGTATGTACTTTTTCTTTCTCTTATTTTGTAGTTTGACTGAAGACTGATAAATGGATCAGCTGCTTGTCATTCATTTGTCCTTCTTGGCCGTAGTTTTCTTGCCTTTAATTTTAGTCCTAACTACGAGTGTCATTTGGTTGATTCCGGAGCTCGAATTTTGAAGGAATATCCTGGTCGAGGCCAAGGCATAGGGATAGCCCCGACGGCAGAATCGAACGTCAACATGGCTTGGTTTGAAGGGAGGTTGAAAGATGATTTAATTCGGATTAGCTGAGTGACTCAGTGGTTCAACTAGGTCCGAAGAATGAAATAGCTCGGCTAAGGCCGAGGGACGGAGCAGCTCGGATAGGGCCGAGGGGCAAAGTGGCTCGGCTAGGGCTGAGGGGCAAAATGGCTCGGCGAGGGCCGAGGAGCAAAAATGGCTCGGCGAGGGCCGAGGGGCAAAATGGCTCGCGAGGGCCGAGGAGCACAAATGGCTCGGCGAGGGCCGAGGGGCAAAATGGCTCAGCGAGGGCCGAGGGGCAAAATGGTTCGGCTAGGGCCGAGGAGCACAAATGGCTCGGCGAGGGCCGAGGAGAAAAAATGGCTCGGCGAGGGCCGAGGGGCAAAATGGCTCGGCGAGGGCCGAGGAGCAAAATGGCTCGGTGAGGGCCGAGGGGCAAAAATGACTCGGCGAGGGCCGAGGGGATTTTCATTGCCAGTAGCCAGACTGTGGTCGTGCCTTCGACGAAGAGAGAGGGGGGTTTGTTGAACCTTCGCTGTCACCCCTTTATTCTTCCTGGCAGAGAGTGGGTTTGGCCTTTGCATCCATTTATTACCCCTATCAGCGTTTTGTCTTTTCCAAGGCGGGACGATTTTCGTTTCACGAAGTGGGTGGTACGGCTCTGCGGCCAGCAAAAGGTCGCTCAAGACTTTCCGACGAACCAGTGTTGTATTGATCTTTCCCGACGTGGGCTGCTTTGGCGTGCGGCATAAGTGCTTATTCGTCATTGGAGGACGTCGTTTTCGTAGGACAATCCCCGAGGTCTGCTAGAATCCAAAGATCGGCGGACGATCTTCTGCATTTAAAGCTTGTGATCGGGGGTCAGAGGTAATCTTTTGGCATGCGTCATGGCTGGGGCGATGCACTCAGCGCGCATCGTGGGACGCTGTTTTTTATTTCAGGAGGTCACATTGTGGCGTGGGCTTGGCGTTTCGAATCCCGGGGTTTTCCGCTCTAATAGCTGTTCCGGTCCATCTTCACCTATAAAAAGGGAAAAAGAGGGCTGTGTTGGGCCACCCCAAAGTTTTTCTTTACTGTAAACTGTGGAGGCGCACATAATGCCTATTTATTTAGGGCTTATAGCAGGAGGACCGAGCTTTTCTCCTACGAGTCGTCGTCGTCCTCCGACAGTTGGGGTGACGAAGGAGCCGTCGGGGGGTGGCCTGCCCTCAAGAAAGAAGCTCCGGAGATCATATGGAGAGTGCACAGGAGGTCTGCAGAGATCGCATGGAGAGCGCACATATACGCTTCCCGTGTGACCTTTGTGGTTCCCCTTGGGGACGTACGGAAGGAAGTGTACGCGGGCTCCCCATGGGTTACGTGAATTTCTCCTCCTTACCTGGTTTGGATTCCTGGGCTTGCACGCCTGGGGAATCTTTCGCCACGTGAGGAGGAGGTGATGGTATGTCGCCCGCGGGTACCTTGCCTTTGAGTTTGGGCAAGGTGGAGCGGTACACACCCGATTTAGGGGAGCGCTCTGGTGCCAGGGTCTGCGAGCTTCCTTCCTACTCGTCGGAGGGCCCCTCGGTTGGGTGGTTTGGGGTAATATCCCGTCCACCCTTTCCAATTTCTCTGATATCTCGGTTGGGACGCCGAGATATCATTATTTACCAAAGCTGGTCGCAACGGTTGGGCCATGTCGTCCGCCCATTATCGGCTCGGGCTGACTGGTTCGTGGTTTGTCTGATTTGTTGGACCGGAGGCTAGAGCATCACAGTCGCCCGGAGCTGCTTTGGAGCAGTTTGCCCGAGTTTTGTACCCGTTTTTATTTTATGCATTTCAATGCACTTGTAATGCCTCTTAGGCGGTTGTAATCGGTTTCGATGGCAATGAAATAAAGAAAGTTTTGTTCTTTCTCTTAATTTTTGTCTCTTTTGCGCCAAGAGTTGTTGTTGTTGGCAACGAAACGAGGCGTAAGGATATCTCGTTCATTCTTGGACGAGGATCCCGCGCTATCCGACCTAGTCGGGACTCGTAAGCTGCCCGAATTCATACGGAAATTTGGAGATTGTTCGGCGGTGGAACATATTCCTTAACTTTGGCCGAAGCTTAGAGATTTATTACTCGACCTTGCTGAGGTTTGGATTTATGGCTCGGCCCTGTCGAGGTTTGGAGAACTGTTGCCTGGCCCATCCGAGGTTCAGAGATTTGTGGCTCGGCCCAGCCGAGGTTCGGAGATTAGTTACTCGGCCCAACCGAGGTTCGGAGATTTAGAGCTTGGAGAGATGACTTAGTCGCCACCGTGACTCACGATACCTGGTTCCTGTGAGACTCGGTGAGGAGTGTCAAGGCGGAACGGGCGGCACATGGGTACGCCCATCATTTATGATTTGGCTACTCCCGAGGGGAGTGAATCATCGTCAGGTGCCGGCGCTCTTTCTTTTTTGAATTTTCCAAGGGGCAGCCGATTTAAGGCAGTTTGGAGGAGTATCGAGGGCATTTACTGCACGAGGGCCCGGTAGATCGGGAGGAACCCTATCTCAAGAGAAGGAAGGGAGTTCCCGAGCAGTTCATTGATGTTTACCGATCTTCCTCGGAAAGGGGCATGACCCCTCGCGTCCTGTGGGCGCCCATCAGAGCGACGACATGTGGCGAATCCTCATGGGTCGGTATTTCTGACCGACGGATCGAGATACCCGCCTGAGGGGTACAAATACGGATGAGCGGGATGCCAGTGCTTACCACCCTTTCGGTTAGCCTCTAAACAACTTCCGATATGGCCTCTCAAGGTGGGGGGCAATCGTCCAACGGCGGTCATAGGGGCTCTCAGGGGGGCCGCACCGCCGTGCTGGTTGACGGTATGTCCTTGGCGTCAGCCTTCGCAAGCCATGAGCAGCTCGAGAAGGCAGTTGAGGAGTACCTCACCGTTTCCGTGAGGGAGGCTGAAGCCCTATGCCGGGTCGTGGACCAGCAGAAGGAGGAGATAGCGTCCCTCTACCAACGAGTCGCCGAGCTGTCCCGGCGTTTGGAAGACCCGGCAGCACCTGGTGGAAGACGTTAGGCCCCTGCGAGGGCCACTTTCTTTCTTTCTGTACTTTTTCTCCTTTTCTTTTTGTATTTACTTTTTCAATCAATAAAAAAGGCCTTTTTGGATAACTTCTTGTTCTCCGAGATCGTCGTTTAGCTCATAGAAAAAGAAAAACCACTCATTTTTGTTTGAACTGTCGGGGGGCCTGGGTGGTCCCATTGGTTTACGCGCTGAGTCGTGATCTCGTCCGTGGAGCGAGATAGGCATTTGGTTGGTAAGATTCCGGGGATTTAGCAGCAGGGGGAATTCCCTGATTTTTTCTTGGGGCCCGCGGGCGACCGTGTAGGGCCTGGCAAGGCCTAAAGGTGTATACTTTGTGTCTGTCAGTGGTTTTGCACAGCGTGCATTTTTTCAAACTGGCCAAAGTTCTAGCGACTATTCGGAAGTCCTTCGGCTTTAATCGGGGTTTGCGTGCTTTGGTTTTTACCGGGGCTTTATGCACTCCGGCTTTACCCAGGGCTTCTAGAATTCATTGCTAGGTCTAAGCGAGATTCGGAGACTCGTTGCTCGGCCCAGCCAGATTCGGAGAATTATGGCTCAGCCCTACCGCGGTTCGGAGAATTGTTGCTCGGCCCTGCCGAGGTTTGGAGAATTATTGCTCGGTCCTGCCGAGGTCTGGAGAGTAGTTGCTCGGCCCAGCCGAGGTTCGGAGAATTGTTGCTCGGCCCAGTCGAGGTTCGAAGAATGGTTCTCGGCCCAGCCGAGGTTCGAGAATGGTTGCTCGGCCCAGGAGGTTCGAGAATGGTTGCTCGGCCCAGCCGAGGTTCGGAGAATGGTTGCTCGGCCCAGTGGAGGTTCGGAGATTTGTTGCTTGGCCCAGCCGAGGTTCAGAGATTTGTGGCTCGGCCCAGCCGAGGTTCGGAGATTAGTTGCTCGGCCCAGCCGAGGTTTGGAGATTTGTTGCTCGGCCCAACCGAGGTTCGGAGATTTGTGGCTCGGCCCAGCCGAGGTTCAGAGATTTTCCTGCTTGAACAGGTAACTCGGTCGTGCCGAGAATTAGTAAGCAACATCTGTTTCTTTTCGCAATTTTTGGTGATATAACTTGTGGTGATTTATGTTATGAATTATAAAACATTATGCCAAAAAAAATATATGGGAGCGAGCCTGCAGAGGGCGTACCCTACTGGTAGTACTTGCAGAGATTGTCCAAATTCCAGGTTCGAGGGATGAATCTCCCGCTTAGATCTTGCAGCTTGTAGGTCCCGGTCCGACGATCTTAGCTACTTGGTAAGGGCCTTCCCAGTTTGGTGCCAGCTTTCCTTGCTCCAGCGGTTTGGAGACAGATGCTTTCCGGAGAACGAGGTCGCCAGGTAAGAAAGCTTTCCCTTTGACTCTGGAGGCATGGTAGCGGGCCACCCTTTGCTGATAGGCAGCCACTCTGATCCGAGCTTTCTCTCTAATCTCCTCTATCAGGTCGAGGTTGGTGCGGAGCTGCTCATCGCTGGCTTCCTCTGAGTAGCTTTCCACCTGCAGAGAAGGGAGCCCTATCTCTATGGGATAACGGCCTCTGTGCCGAAGGCTATCCGGAATGGGGTTTCGCCTGTGGGTACTCTCGGGGTGGTGCGGTAGGCCCACAGGACATGGTGCAACTCGTCTGCCCACCTACCTTGGGCCCTGGAGAGCCGAGCTTTGATCCCTTGAAGCAAGGTCCGGTTGGTTACTTCGGCTGCTCCGTTGGCTTGCGGGTGCTCGACCGAGGTAAGGTGGTGGCGGATCCCGTGCTCCTCGCAAAACTAGTGAAACTTTGGATTGTCGAATTGCCTGCCGTTGTCAGTGATTATAGTGTGCGGGAGGCTGAAGCGGCAGATGATCGACCTCCATACGAAATCCTTGGCTCGTGCTTCGGTTATTTGTGCAACTGCCTCTGCCTCGACCCATTTAGTGAAATAATCGATGGCAACGAATAGAAATTTCCGCTGCCCCGTGGCGAGCGGAAATGGGCCGAGGATGTCCATCCCCCACTTGGCAAAGGGCCAAGCGGAGGATATGGGGACCAGGCTGGCAGAGGGAGCCTCTGAATTCTTGAGTGCCTCTGGCATGGGTCGCAAGCTCGGACAAGGTCGTCTGCATCCTTCTGCATGGTCGGCCAATAATAGCCTTGACGCAGCACCTTGTGACATAGGGACCGGCTTCCCAGATGGTTGCCGCAAATCCCTCATGCACTTCGTGGAGGGCATAATCTGCTTCAGACGGGCGAAGACACCTGAGCAATGGCATGGAGAAGGACCGTTTGTAGAGCTGATCGTCGATCAACACATAATGGGTGGCCTGCATCTTTAGCCTTCTGGCTTCTCTCCGGTCGGACGGAAGTGACCCTTCTTTGAGGTACCTCAGGATGGGGTTGAACCATGATGGCTCGGCCTCAACTTGCATTACTCGGTCGGCTTCCGCGACACTGGGTCTCTCTAAGATCTCTAGGTGGAATTTTTGCTCGGTGTCCATAGATTCCGTCGTTGCCAACCGAGACAGCAGGTCGGCACGGGCATTTTCAGATCTAGGAATCTGAAAATCTCAAATTCGGGGAAATGGGAGAGTAGGCTCCGAACCTCTTGGAGATATCGGATCATGTTCGGTTCCAGGCCGCCACCAGCTGAGAGTCGGTGAAGGCATTCAGTTTCTCCACCTTAAGGCTGCGGGCGATCCGGAGACCGGCCAGCAGGGCTTCATATTAGCTTCGTTGTTGGAGGCTGGGAAGGAGAAGCGGATGCCATATTCAAAGGTCACCCCCTCCAAACTGGTGAGAACCAAGCCCGCACCGGAGCGATAAGCATTGGATGACCGTCGACATGGAGGAGCCACCGGGTGCCAGATTTTGGTTTTCGGGGAGTCGGGGGTGGAGCCATCCTCTGAGATGGTACACTCGAGGAGGAAATCGGCTAGCACCTGAGCTTTGATGGCCGGCGAGGCTGAAAACGGATGTCATGCTCGCTCAGCTCGATGGCCCACTTAGTCATTCTCCCTGATGTCTTCGGCGGTGGACCACCGCCTTGATGGGTTGGTCAGTCAGGACTGTCACAGAATGCACCTGGAAGTATGGCCGCAACTTCTGAACTGAGGTGATCAAGGCCAACACCATCTTCTCAATCCGGCTATACCTTGTCTCCGCGTCACGGAGTAGCTTGCTGACATAATAAATTGGCTTCTGGACCTGTTTTCTTCTCTGACTAGAAACAGCTAGATACAGGAATAGTGTCTCACCAGGATTTGGACTGCTGAGGAGTGGGGAGGAGCCGAGGTACTTCTTGAGATCTTGGAATGATTTTTGACACTCGGGGGTCCACTGGAAGTTCTTAGCCGACCGAAGAATTTTGAAGAAGGGGAGGCATCTTTCGGCTAAGCGCGCCACGAAGCGGTTGAGAGCCGCTATCCTCCCGTTAGGCGCTGGACTTCTTTAATAGATGCCGGGGGTTGCCATCTGTTGAAGACCTTGGATCTTCTGGGGGTTAGCTTCGATACCCCGCTGGGAGACCATGAAGCCGAGAAATTTCCCAGAGTTAACGCGAAGGCGCACTTAGTCGGATTGAGCTTCATCTGATACTTGCAGAGTGTTGCAAAGCTCTCCGAGAGGTCCCCGATGTGCCATGATGCTTCTTTGCTCTTGACCAGCATGTCGTCGATGTACACTTCCATGTTCCGGCCGATTTGTTCCTTGAATACTTTGTTGACCAGCCTTTGGTAGGTGGCGCCTGCATTTTTAAGACCGAAAGGCATAACTCGGTAACAGTAAGTACCTCGGTCGGTTATGAAGGCGGTCTTTTCTTCATCTTCGGGGGCCATCCGGATCTGGTTGTAGCCGGAGTAGGTGTCCATGAATGTCAGCATTTGATGACCAGAGGTGGCATCCACAAGTTGATCAATCGGGGGAGGGGAAAGCTGTCCTTCGGGCAGCTTTGTTGAGGTCGGTGAAGTCGATGCAAATCCGCCACTTGCCGTTCGACTTCTTCACCATGACGACATTCAATAGCCAGCTTGGGTAATTTACCTCCGGATGAAGTTCGCCTTGATGAGTTATCAACCTCTCCTCAATAGCCTCTGCCGCTCTGGGGCAAAGCTCCTCTTCTTCTGCTTGATGGGCCGGTGCATCTCGTCCACGTTAAGGCGGTGGACGAGAACCTCAGGACTGATTCCTGGCATGTCAGAGGCGGACCAAGCGAAAACATCGGCGTTGCTCCGGAGGAAGTCGATCAGCTCCTGCCGAGGTCGCTTCAGCAGCGACCCGATCTTTATGGTTCGGTCGGGACGAGCCTCATCCAATGGCACTTCCTCCAGTTCCTCGGCTGGTTCTCCCGTTGCTCGGCGAAGTCCTCCCGAGCGTCCAGCCCGTCAACCTCCGGCATTCTAGACTGAAGGCTGGTGACGAAGCACTGTCGAGCCATGGTTTGGCTTCCTGGACAACTCCAACTCCCTGCCCAGTGGGGAATTTCATAGACAGGTGTGGGATGGAGACAACTGCCTTGAGGGACATCAGGCCGGGTCTCCCAAATATTGCGTTGTAGGGCGACCTGAGTTAGTTACTAGGAAGTCTATGTGAACAGTGGCCACAAGGGGCCAGGTTCCTGCGCGAACCGTTAAGGTTACGACCCCTTCCGGGATGATGACGTCGCCTGTGAATCCATTAGGGTGGAATCCACGGCTCGAAGGTTTTCATGAGCAGTCTCATCTTGGCAAACACATCGAGGTACAAAACATTCACAGAACTTCCACTGTCAACGAGGATCCGGCTTACATCATAGTCATTTAAATTGAGGGATACAACTAGTGCATCGTCATGGGGGAACTGTATCCCTCGGAGATCGTCGTCGGAGAAGGAGAGCTCGCCCGTCCGCGCTTTCTTTGGCGCCGATCCTTCATCATCATTTCTGGAGCTCGAGCCGCCGGCCTCCTCGATCATGTTGATGTGGCCGATTACAGGCGGATTTGGTGGAGGAGGAGGTTGTTGAAGCTCGGGCTGGCGATCCCCCCTTGTCCTGGCTCGGGTGCCCTCCTGAACTGGTTCAGTCGGCCCCGTTGAATCAGCCTCTCAATCTCATTTTCAGCTGCCAGCATTCCTCAGTGTCGTGGCCGTGCTCCCGGTGGTAGCGGCAGTATTTGGTGGGGTCCCTCCGGGTTGGGTTCCCTCGGAGAGGAGCTGGCCGGGGGAGCTGGCGCTCTATCTCCATGAGAATTTGCGCCCTGGGTACAGTGAGCGGAGTGTACCGTCGAATCGCCTGGGCGGGCTCCGGGAGCGATTCTCGGCGGCGGTGGGGGAGCTCTTTGGCGACGAGGTGGACTTGGCCGACGGACGGGTCGGTGCCTGTCGGAACCTTTGGGCTCTTTCTTCTTTGCCAGCTCGGCGCGGGCAACTCTCCGCGACTCTTCGACCCTGGCGTATTTGTCTGCCAGGGCCATCATATCGGAGAGGTTTGGGGGGTAGCTGACTTCCATCGCCAGGTAGAAGTCGCTCTCCTTCGAAACTCCCCCCGCTAAGGCGGACATAGCCACCTCATGATTAAGGTGGTCCACCTCTAGCATGGCCTTGTTGAAACGGCCAAGGTAGTTTCTCAAGGACTCCCCCTCTCTCTGCTTAACTTCGGAGAGGGAGTCGGATCTCCGCCGGTGACGGCGGCTACTGACGAACTGGCCAATAAAAAGATGGCTCAGCTCGTCGAATGAATCAATGGAACCTGGTTTCAAGGCATTGAACCAGGTTCGGGCAGATCCTCTGAGGGTGGAGGGGAAGGCGCGGCAGAGGATTGCGTCGGATGCTCCGTGGAACATCATTATTGACGAAAGCTGCTGAGATGATCATCCGGGTCAGAAGAGCCATGGTAGGGCTCGACGGCGGGTAGCTTGACATGGGAGGGAATCACTTCCTCCATGATCCCTTTGGAGAAAGGGATGCCCTGCTCCGCCTTGGGCTGAGGCGGATGGGCCTGCTTGGCGGCGTCCAGCTCCTGACGCATCTCCAGATTTGTCGACGGATCTCCTCTTCAGATGTAAGAGGAGGAGCTGGGCGAGGAGAGCGCAGGGACGGCGTTGAATCATGGTGGGAGGACACCGGGGAGGGTCCGGGCTCGTCGAGATCTGGGAGGATCCCTGTTGTAGCCGCCTCGTGGGACTGGTTTGTCCCCTTTGGGTCGGTGTGGGGGGTCCGCGCTTCATGCGGACCAGAGGAGGAGGTGGCCGAAGAGAAAGGAGCTGCGGCCTCCTCATGAAGGCGTGGAGCAGGGGCAGCTGCGAAGCGCTCCTGAACCAGGTGGGTCAGGGCTTGGACCTGCTGGACCAGCATGCGAACTGGTCCTGGGTCACCGGGATGGCTGGCGGTGACGGGGTCTCAACTGGTGGAGGCTGCGGCGCCGCATTGCTTGTCGGATCAGGTCTTTGAGTGACGACCTGGTCCTGGGCTTCAGAGGTTGCTCTTCTCCGATTAGCCATTGGAGAGGTTCTACTCCAGATCGAGATCCTTATCTCCTTTCTTCAAGTTTTAACGGGACTTGAGGCCCTTCCTCTAGCGCCAATCTGTTGCCGCCGGGATCTGTCCTCCGACTCGGGCGGGTCTCCTGATCAGAGCTTCCTCCTAGGCGGACCTGCACAGAAGTCCTCACGCGAGAGGCGTTGGGGGTGGCCCTCCGCGGAAGACCCTCCGATGCTCAAGTCAGTGGGGATCGGTGATCAACAGAAAATGGGAGAAGGATCTCTCCGGGGAGTCCTTCCAGGGGTGACCGATCGGGAGCTCCAGGGGAGCACCGACGAGCAGTGGAGGAGAGAGAGAATGAGAGAGTGAGAGTGAGCCGGGGGCTGTCAGCGCATACCTGAGAGAATCTAGGAATGTTGTATTTATAGGCAATCACCTGGATCTTGAGCGCCTTCTGGAAGGTTCGAAGGTTGTTGGGATTCGAATCAAGCTGTTATGAAGCCGGTGGGATCGTATCTTGTCTGTTAAAAGATCGATGGCTGGAGAGCCCCTGATGGCCTGAGATCTGATGAGTGCGTAGGTCCTAGGCCGTTATTCTAGGTCCTAGACCACTCCTCAATATGATTCTTTGTTTGGATTCTGTTACGATAGGCCTAGGCTCTCCCGCGTCGGGTTCCACGGAGGTGAGTATCGAGTCATGGATTGCTCAGGAAAGCCGAGCTATGAGAAGCTTGGGGGAAGCCGAGCTATGGGAAGCTTGGGGGAGGCCGAGCTATGGAAGCTCGGGGGAAGCCGAGCTATAGGAGCTCGGGGAGGCCGAGCTATGGGAAGCTCGGGGGAAGCCGAGCTGTGGAAGATCGTGGGAAGCCGAGCTATGAAAGCTCGGGGAAGCCGAGCTATAGGAAGCTCGAGGAGGCCGGGCTATGGAAGCTCAGGGAGGCCGAGCTATGGGATGCTTGGGGAGGCCGAGCTATGGAAAGCTCGGGAGGCCGAGCTATGGGAAGCTCGGGGAGGCCGGGCTATGGAAGCTCGGGAAGGCCGAGCTATGGGAAGCTCGGGGGAAGCCGAGCTATGGAAGCTCGGGGAGGCCGAGCTATGAGAAGCTCGGGGGAAGCCGGGCTATGGAAGCTCGGGAAAGCCAAGCTATGGAAGCTCGGGGAGAGCCGAGCTATGGATGGCTCGGTAGAACCTAACCATAAGTTGCTCGGTCCGCTGGACCATATTAGTTGGCTCGTTCTTCATAGGCGTAATGTAGCGGGCGGGGGGATGGGGCTGATCTTAGCCCCTTCGCATGGTTATCAATGCAATGACGATTTTACCCCTCAACAATAATATCCAGTACCAACCTGCAGTCATTGAAAAGAAACATAAATCAAAATGCATGCCAACCTACCTTGTCATCCCTTATCTTCATATCATTCATCTCATCTGGCAATCTGTCCACACCAATAGTAGTACCAGTAGTGTTTTGCATCCCTGATGAAGGCACCACACTCACTGAAGCCATCTGTTGCCAATGTCTAAAAGAATCCAAATTCTATGTGTTGCACAAGCAAGTTTGCTACTGTGAACCAATTCATTTACATGTTAAAACAAATAATGATATATCAACAAACATAGACAAGCTACAAATTTTTTTTTTTTGATACAAACGGGCGATCACACAAGTATCGTATGAGTCAGCTCAGATACATCAGAGAACAAAATTTGCTGAAGAAGAATCGGATAGTGATCGCCAGGCCTCCAAATCTATGAACCTGTATGCTGAGCCATAGAAGTAGCCGCCCAATCTGCCGCCGCATTGGCTTCACGATATATATGACGGATCAGGACATAGCCAGTCACGCGCAGAATTGACCAAATATCCCTCAGGATTGGATTAGAGGGACCCTCAAAATAATTCTCCTTCTGCAACTAAGAAATGACCGTCATAGAATCACCCTCAATCAAAATAATATTCAATATTCAATATTCATTTCTCTTGATATAATATTCAATATTCATTTCTCTTCGTATAAAAGAAGTAAATAAGTATAAAAACTCACACAGGGTAACCCACATTAGAGGCAGATGCACAAGTAAGCACTGGATTCACAGCTGGCCACACCAAGCTATTCCCATTGCTCCTATTATCCTGCCACTTCAAAAGAAATCATGCTAAGAACCATTTAATCCATGTTCTAAGCCATACAAACAACTCAAAAGAATTATAGAAATTATTGGGATTACTCGGTGACCACGGAGGAGGCGGCAATGCCAAGGGCCCTCCTCCACCTCAGTCCCTCGTTCCTCGGTGGCCTACGTTTCAATGAAAACCCTAGGTGATGCAACTTCCACCAAGCCATAATCTTCTCCGCCCGACTGCCCTTCCCCCCTCCTCTTCTCCCTTTCTCAAACCTAAAACCTAGGATATAGAACCAAGGACGATAAAAAAAGAACAAACCCTATCGAATTCAAATTTGATTGACTAGTTGGCGAGGTGAAATCGTGAAGGTTCGTAGGGAAGGTTGAGTGTCGAAAAAAAAAACCCATGAAAATGAAATCGTATAATGAAATATGAATTTGGGTATCGAGGATTTTTTTAGGAAAAAAAAAAGAAAATGAATTAAGAGAGAAAAAATATATAAATTTTTAGTTTTATATTAGACTATGTCATAATTAAAAATGTAGTCTTTTTATATTATAAGATAATATAAGACTATACATTTTTAATTATAGATATAGTCTTTTAATTTGAAAAAAATTATGAAAATGTATTCTAAAATATTAGACTATATTTTTTACTAAAAACATAGTTTTTTTCTAAAATCTATTGTAGTATATATTTAACTTTTTATAGTAACCACAATTAGGGTATGTTTGAAATAGGGAATAAGGAAAAATATTCAAGTTCTTCCTTATTCCCAAAAGCCATAACTATGAAGGATAGCTGAAAAAAAAAAAAGTTAATCATGGATTATCCCATAAATGTATTCTCTAGGGACTGAAGGAATAGCTACATTTATTCAGAGATAGCTATTTTTCTATCAAACACTACCTTAGACATCTGGACTTATGATCTTCGGGAGTATTATTGTTCCTTTAATTATGCAACCTTTCCTTTAAAGCACATTCCCTTTCTTTTTAGCATGAACAACCAGAAGTTACGTATAGTAATTAATATGAAGATAATAATATGAATCTCTACTGATTATAAAATGCTACGCTGTAATACTAGATGTCTATGGCACTTTTCATTGCTCAGGCATTTGAACATTAAACTCTTAGTAGGTTTTTCTAAATAGTTTTTGTTATTCTTGTAAATATCAAAAGATTTTCTTGGGTAGGGACTAGGGAGGCGGGGCGCATGGTGACCTATCACAATGTTCAACGTGAACTATATGTCAACGTTCAAACTAATCCGCGCGAACTATATGTCAATGCTCAAACTAATCGGCTATCTCTTATCCGCCTACATATATGCAAGCCAGTTAGGTTAAGGGGGAAATCACGGGAATGCGTAGGCCTCGATCACCCAAGACAATTAAGAAGATTCTAATATGCGGATATACCTAACAAAACTGGGCCATGAAACCCATCATGAATGAATGTGGAGACAGTGGGAGAGAAACGCCTATCCACATGTTGACTTCTAGCACCTTAATCTTCTAGACAAGCTTAACGAGTCAGCCAGCATAAACAAATATACGTTTATATTTTCCCCTCCACTCAATTGAACAGATCTAATCAAAGGGGTCAACAAAGACTGCAAATGGAGCACCCGCTCATCCCCTTTATAACGAGCAGAGGTCATGAGGTCACGCAGGCATCCAGCAATCCCTACGATCATGGCCTTGTCACGCCATCTCCTCCTCCTCTCCATCTTGCTTCCATTTTGCACCGCTGCCACCGATTCTATCGGTCAGTACTGTGCCGACAGCTTCAATGACAGAAAAATCCAGGCCAACATCGACCGCGTCCTCTCCGATCTTGTCGCGAAGGCTTCGGTCGGTGGCTTCGCGACGTCAAACTCCGGCGATGGACGCGATATAATTTACGGGCTCGCGCAGTGCAGAAGAGATGTCAGCTCCGATGACTGCTCGACGTGCCTCGCAGCCGCAGCGAAGAAGCTCCCAACGGTCTGCCCGAGCCAAGCGGATGCGAGGATTTGGTATGACTACTGCTTCATGCGCTACGACGACAAGAACTTCGTCGGCAAGGCCGACACCGGGTTTGCGATAATTTATCTCAACGTCCAGAATGCCACGGATCCTGAGGCTTTCGACAAGGAGGAGACGGCGCTGATGAATAGAGTGAAGGCGGAGGCGGTGGCGCCGGGCGGCCAGGGGTTCGCGACCGGTAAGACGAAGTTCACGCCATACGTGACCATCTACGGACTGGCGCAATGTACGAAGGACCTGCAGTCGCCGATGTGCTCCCAGTGCTTGTCGTCGGCGCTGGCCAAGTTCCCGCAATACTGCCGGTTCCGGCAGGGTTGCCAGGTGCTTTATAGCAGCTGTATTGTACGCTACGAGATTTATCCCTTCTTTTTCCCGCTTGACTCGAGCTCGACTGCAGCCGGCCGCTACTCCAAGGCCATCTTGTTTCCGTAGTAGCCTTGCGTGCTTCAACCGTACTATATACTTCTGTAGTCAAATTGAATGAAGATATCATATCTGGTGGTCTTGTTGAGTACTTACTTTTGGAAGAAATAAAAAGCTTGTGATAGAATTTTCATAAGCCAAATACTTCGTTAATTTTTGCATGATTTTAACTTCGTAACATAAATATTGCGATTTCTTGTTGTCGCTGTGTTTTTTTGAAAAAAATAATATGCGTCTTTGTTTTGCTCACGATGCTTGAAGCTAGAACGTTTCAATCGATCACCACTTAAAAGTACTAATTTTATTACTTTATTAAGATGTGCCATGCCTTCCAATCGGTGCCCGACTCAGCGTGATCGTCCGCATATCTTTAGAAAGAGTCTCTAAGAGTATGGAAGATGTGAGCCCTGGATTCACAACGTGAGGATCGTCTTCTTGGACCAGAGGAGGGGAAGGTGCCGCAGTTGTACCGCACGCAGGCGCTCCCCAGCTCGCCAATCAAAGAGGGCGGCACCCTCTTCTCACGAGCGCGGGGAGGTCCTCCCCGCGTCGTTATAAATGGGGAGGGAGGGGGGAGCCTCCTCCCTCACCCATCTCCATCAATCGCCAGTACTCTCTCTCTTCCCCCTTCTTCCATGGATTTCACAGAGAGATCGAGAGAAAGAGACAGAGAGAATGAGGGAGGGAGATGGCCTCCCTTCTTCACGTAACCAAGCCGGGTTCACAGCTTGGTTCGGACCCAACGGAGTGCCCGCCGACTCCCCGGGCCCGGCTGCGACTGGCGGCCTCCACCGACGCCGGGGCAGTGTCCGATGGAGGTCCGACCGGCCATGGTGGCCGGCCGTGCCACCGGCACGAGTAACAGCCGCGGCAAGTGACGGAGGAAAAAGAAAGATTGAGAGAGAGAGAGGGGGGAGGAGCTCGGCCGCGGCGGTGGCCAGCTCGGGCCGGTCGATGGCGGCCGGCCCCTCCGGAAGTGGCCGACGGCGGCCCTGGCCGCCGGCACACGCTTCCCCTGTTTCGGACGAAACAGGGGAGGCGGGGGAGAATGGGGGAGCGGGCCGTTTGGGCCGTTCCCCTTTTGGGCCCTGTTGGGCCATCTCGCGAGCCATTTTGGGCTATGATTTGAACCCGTATTGGGTCAAAAATGAAAAAATAAAAATATGCCCCGGATCAGTATTGATTCTAGTTTCTGGAGGTATTTTTATTTTCCTATTTGGGCTTATGTATTGGGAGATATTCAAGCCCCAAGTTGGCCCCGGGATTAAATTGGGTAGAGTTTAAAAAACTATTTGATATGCTATTTTTGGGGACTAAAAATTGGAAAATGATGCTGTAGGTACCCAGATATCCAAATAGCTGGTTTACGGTTTGGGATTTGCGTACTGAGGTAAGTAAGTCATTATCATAATTTTCATAAATTATTAAAATATAAAAATTATGTATTTAAATGCTATATTTATATATTGCATTATTTGAAAAATAGAAAATAAATTGGTATTATTATTTGCAAATGAGCATTCACTATGATTAGTTTATTATTTATTATATTTTACAAATAATTGGGTATCTATGTGGACAACTGATCAATTGGCATGACTTTGAAATTGTTAAAGGTTTTTATACATGTGTATTTGACATGTTTAATTCACTGTAATTATGAAAAGTATATGGATTGCATTTTTGCAATGATACATGTTATTTGGCAAATGTGACATGAAAATGATACTTTGTGTATATGATAATATACCCACCATGGTCCGCTATGATATGATATGATGTGATATGTTGAATGACTCACTTGGCATCGGAACCCAACTCCATAGGGGGGTATATGGAGAACACACACCCAGGGGTGCGCTGTGACAGGATATGGCAATATTATGCCACATGGTACCGGGACCCATCTCCATAGAGGGTATATGGAGAACACACTCTTGGGGTATATTGTAGCCGGATATGGCAGGATGTGAGTTCATGACACTGGTTCCAGGACCCTGACTCCCAGGGGATATTTATGGAGGATACACCCGAGGGGGTGTTCTGTGTACATAGTGTGTGCCGTGGGACATTGGTATAAAAATGTATTTTTACATGCTATTTACAATGGTGCAGTGGTTTTATCCTGAAATTGTATATTCTTGATATGCTATATATGGCAATTGCTTCCAAAATTATTTTGAGCATATGATGCATGTTTTGATAACATGGTAAAATGTATTTGAATTATGGAAGCCTGACAAGACGTTTATTATGAAAAAATTGAGTTGATAAAAGCATGAAGTAATTACATTATATTATAGTTGGCTTACTTATTGAGTGTGAGCTCATTTAAATCTCACAATGTTTTCAAAGCCACAGAACTGAAGATGGGGATATGGGGTAGTTGTAGCAGCTATCAGAGTGACTTATCCAATACTTTGTTGTAACCCATTGAATTATGTATTTTGGCATGTAGCCTAAAACATATGATTACGGTTTGTATTAAGAACCATTTAAATTGGATGATATAATTATTACCTCTCCTTGTATTAAATGTTATATTTCAGGACGCCTTGCATGCCGGCATGCGGCGGTTGCCACCCCTAGATCTAATATAAGGTCTGGGCATGACAGAAGATCTATTCATCTTCAACGCCACGTAACTCAAGACAGTTCTTGTCTCTTTCTGTTTCTCCCCGTATGTTCTTTATCTTTCTTTATTTCTCCCCCTTTTCCTATCTGTACAATTGCTCCCTTTATACTTCAAATATTAATAAAATCGGGGGCTCCAAACTTGTCAAAAGAAAAGGTTATCAAGAAGGGATAAAGGAAGTAATGGAGAACAATGAAGATGCCAAGCCTCTCAGCTGCAAGATGTCAAAAGAAAAGGTTATCAAGAAGGTTATGTTTCTCTAGATTTCTAGGAACGAGCTATAGAAAGACATACATTAATTTTTATGTACTATAATATCAAAAAAAAAACAACAGACTATACAACATTAGATGCCAATCTTTTTTAATGTTGTAACAGACTTCTTGCTAACAAACTAGAGCACTAACTGTGGTTACTAATTGAAATATCAGGGTCATGTTCTATCATTTTGATCTTTCATCACCATGATACCAATCAATTTACCCAATAGATGTAGCTTTATTGTCATTGTTATTGTGTGTACCAAAAATTGTTAATGATTGGAGCTACACCACCTAACATATAAGAAATCATTGATTTCATTAGCCATCAAGAAAAAGATCTTTCATTTCATCTTTTTATTTTGAAAGAATGTTTTTCCTGGTACTACATGGGTTTGAACCCTTAAAATTGCAACAAGCATCAGACCATGATTTGTTTGCACATTCCTATAGATCTATAACAATCTAATTAAGGGTAGCACTTTGCATTGTTTACTTCTTGATTTATAGCTTTTTAACTAGTTCAGAGCCTTCATTTTATTTTGTAGATGATTAGCATCTTTATATGGGGTTTTTGCCATTTTTGAACGTGGCTGCTTAGCATGTAAATAGTCATAATCATTCAACTTGTAAATTGGCATAGAAATTTTTGTTATCTATTTGACACCATACAATCTCTTACCCTTTACTAAATGAACTGGTACAACTATACAAACTGTGGTCATCTTTGCAGGTCTTTCTATAATCTGTTAGAGGTTATAAGATTTCTAATTCATAAGCTTGGCAAATGGTAACCCTGATCAATGTCCTGCAGGACACCAGTAGCATGTAGTTATATTACAACCAAACTTTATTAAGGCTTACACATTGCATCTCTAATCAAAATTCAGTAACCTTTTGGACATCGGAGAAGGTGATGTAAGGGCATATTTGGTTTACAGTTAGTAGGAAGTTACCAATGCGAAAGTGCTTTCCAATAGAAGTCGTCAATATTAAAAGGTAATAGAACACAATCTTATATCATAGCAATTTATATCAATAGTTTTAGCTTAATGTCAAATCAAAAAGGCATGTACAAGAGTAAAGTCAATATTCCAATCATCGCATTAAAAGTAGTGTTAAGTTCACGTCAAAATGTAAACCATAGAGCATTGTTGTAATTAGAGGAATAAAATACAGTAGTACATTGGCATTATTTGAGATTTATTCCTCATGCCATTGGTTCATCCAAGTGAAGGCAGGGACCTTGAAGAAACTAGCAAATGCATCAAACACGTACCCATACTTTAGTTGTCGATGCAAGCTTTAAAAAAGCATAGCTTATTGGTCTAACGTGGGCATGGTTTGTTTTTCTCCCTTGCCAAAGAAAAAAAAGAAAGTATGCCTATGGTAGTAGAAGCTACACCTTTCTTTATTTTATATCGACAATTAGAGATAGTGACTTTCAAGAAAATGCATATTTTCTAATTGTCGATACAACATATCGAAGAAGATAGCAGTCTTTTGTTAGCATGGGCCTATTTTGTTTCTCTTTTTACTAATAAAAAGAGAAATAAAACATGCTCACGCTAACAAAAGCGCTACTTTCTCTTATATATTGCATCAACAATTAAAAATTATGGCTTTTAGGAAAGCACGTATTCTAATTATCGATATATGATATAAAAAAAGGGTGGCTTCTTCTCCTAGCATTAGCATGCTTTATTCTTCTCCTTTATTAGAAAAGAAAAAAAAGGAAAACATTCTCATAGCAGAAGCTACTTCTTTTATATTTTGTATCAATAATTAAAAATAGTGACTTTCAAGATAGAAGATATGGGAGGAGGTAACTTCTTCTTTATCAAGGGCATATTTATTTTTTTTATATCAGAAAAGGAAAAGAAAACATGCCCATACTAACATAAGTGCTACCTTCTTTTATATCTTGCATTGACCATTAGAGATAAGAGCTTTCAAGAAAGCGCACATATTCTAATTGTCACTACAAGATATAGAATAAGCTAGCTCCTTCTATTAGCATGGGCATGTTTTATTTTTCTTCTTTATCAATAAGAAAAAAAAATATGCCCATACTAAGAGAAGCTACCTTCTTCCATATCTTGCATCCACAATTAAAGAACGTGCATCATGTTTTTGGCTTGTTGCTTAAATAGCAACAATTGTAATTTGAAAGGAGAGGAGAAGGCATCTGTCTTTGTTGAGGCACCAAGCAATATATAAAGGGTGTCATTAGATAACTGGATGCATGATCTTCAAGAGTATCATCGTGCCTCAAATTATGCAACCTTTTCTTCAAGCATATGATCTCCTTTCTCTGCAACATGGGAAACCAAAAGTTACACTTAGAAATATGAAAATAACAATATGAATCTTCACTGATTATGAAACACTACTTAGTAATACTTCAAGTCCTCGAAAAGAGTTCAACCAATAAAAACTAAATAAACATCGATAAATTAGAGGTTTTAATTCACATAGCAGAATGTACTCCAAAAACTTTAAATATGCATAACGTCAACAAATTCTAAGTTTTAGAACGGATCAGAGGGAACTGAAAATTTGATAACTTGAAAGCAAATTTAGAAATAAATATCTAATGAATCAAGGATAGAAGGCCAAGAATGCAAACTTATCCCTAGGGTTGCCATTAATATTGGATTCGAGTTTTCTTTGCAGGTCTTGAAAATAAAGCCAACTAAAATAAGTGCCACAAAGCACACGAAAGTATCGCATTTCTTCAAATACGATAATACTTCCTAGTAATGGACACGAAAATAAGAATAGTCGACAGCCACAAAAGAACATCAATAGCATTATCAATAAAGTCAAATATTCAGTATCTCAAGAGGTTCATCCAAATTAGAATCAAATAACTTATAAAATATGGTTTTTATTAAACAAATCTGTGCTTGCCAATCTTTTTGCACAAACCTCAGCACTTATATGGAAGCAGCCAAACACCTCGATGTCTTGATTAGCCTAATTTTATTCATTACAACCAGAAATAATGATAGCACTCTACGAAATCCATATAGGGGAATGCATCTACAAAACAGAATACATAAAATAGTGATGATCAATCATTATTTTAAAGACCTACCAAGGAAGATAAAGTGGGGCATAATGCCAAGACTAACTCAAGTTGTATTATGAACTTATAACACAATAATATCATTTTCTCCAAAATTATTCAACATCTTTGCATTATTACATTTTAAAAAGACATTGGATAATTACTTGATTTTTTAAATTCAATTGAATCAATGATTTTATATGCATACTTTATAAATTTAACCAATAAAAAATATGTTTTTTGGGTGCAAATGAATACCATGGGTGTGACAACAAAGAGATGGCGGTAGCAAAAGCTAGGCTATAAGATATTCTACATTTTATGCCAAAGTTAAGGCATTACAATGGAAATAAGTCAAGAAAATTAGGATTTGAGAGGTGTCGCTTTGATTGTTACATCCAATGACCATGTTTGAATAGTATGAGACATCAAGCATTCATGGGTCAAAGTGGCATTTAATACTACCATTATGGCCATGAAGAAACTATGAAACTAGTATTGGCAATCAACTAAGGAACTAGCATCGGCAACAAGAATCAAACATCAGTAGGAACAACATCATAACTTGAAGAAACTCTCTAATTATGATGGAGAATATGCTTATTTATAATAGAGAAGCTATATTAAAATCTTTCCAAGACATGCAATCTTTAAAGCAAGATAAATTGGAACTTTCATTAAAGTGTAAAATTTAAAAAGATTAAAATTTGCACCATAATCAATGCTTTTTTTTAGATACTTCCTTCTGGAAAAAACTTCTACTATGAGCAAATAAACCATATTATCAAGAAAAAAAAACTATCACATGATGCTAAAGCCAAATTTTATTAACATCAAATTCACACTTCTTCAAAATCAAAAAGGGAGAATAGCATGAAGATTACCTCAAATATCAACCACAATCCACACAAAAGGGGAAGGACTGCATAGAATCAAAAATCAAATGGTTAGATAATTCATAACGGCAATTTTCCAAGAAAATAACCTAACATTCCAATTAAATTAGATAATTTAATGCATGTTATTGCTATTTTGTAGATCAAAACAATGAAAAAAAAGGATCATACTTGCTAGGAACTAGAGCCTTGTAGATCAAAGTCCAAAGCACAATTAGGGTTAGATAAGAAACATCACTTGAGATAGCCCTTTAGAGAGCCTAGCGAATTGGCTTATAACCACCTCCTAATAAGGGATAAAAAAGATCAAGAAATAAGGATAGAATCATACATACTGAGGCAGATAAAAGAAGAGCAGAGAAGACTTACAACATGGTGACCGACGGAGCTTCTTGAATAGAAGAAATATAGAGATGATTGGAAGGGCTATGGTGAGCAGGCAAGATCTAGAGAGAGAGAGAGAGAGAGAGAGAGAGCTATGGAAATTGATGGAGCTTCTCAAGTGGAAGAGACAGATCGAAAGGAGGGGCCATGGTGAGCTAACGAAAGAGCAACATGAAGCTTCTTAAGTAGAAGAGCTAAAGAGCCAAGAGGTCTATAGGATTGGCCAAGGCGATCAAGCAGAGCAAGAGAGAGATCAAGAGAGAGAGGGAGAGCCATCGTAGTCGATGGAGCTTCTCGAATGGAAGAGTAAAAGATCAAAAGGAAGGGCCATAACAAAGGAGCGAGAGCAAGATCAAAAGGAAGGGAGAGCCATGGTGATCGATGAGCCGTCTTGAGTGGAAAAAAGTGATAGATCAAAAGGAAGGGCTATCACGAGTGACCGAGCGATGGAGATAGTAAAACTTCTAAAGTGGAAGGGAGCAAAAGATCGAACCAAAGGGCCATGGCGAGGGATCGAGAGAGTGATCAAGAATAGATTGATGATCATGACAATCGACAGCTTCTCAATTGAATAGAGGGAGAGATAGGAAAGAAGGATGAGATCGAGCAAGTGAGACACACAACCATAGTGATAGATGAGCTTCTCCAGTAGATAAAAGCAGAGATCGGAAGGAAGGACACGGCAAGCAAAACGAGAGAAGGGTTGGGTGGAAGGAGAGGGGGTATCAGGGGATTTTTTGTAGCTTGGTGATAGCTTAATAAGGGATAGTCACTTTTATAAGCACCGAGTTCAATGGCTCGTAGCGAATTGAATCAATTAAATATTTTGGAATACAGTCATCTTGTTATTTAATAGAGGCAATGCAGACAAAGATATTTTCTTCTTTTTTGTTTTTCTTTCAACAAGAGGCTAAGATCACGAACAACTTACTTTGGTGGGTGCACCAAGAAACTCTATATATATATATATATCAAAAGCTGAGAGAGTTTCTCTAGCTTTCATGTGTCATATTATGGTGAAGGAAATGATGCAAAGAAAGAAGAGAGAGTTTCTTTCTATTTTCGGCTTTTCGTGTGAGACATGAAGTAGCTTGAAAATGTACTTAGTAGGTATCGAAGTAAAACCTCTATTACAATCTATCATTTTCCTTCCTTTCCTAAGCACCACAGCACCTCTTGCAATCTAGAAAGAGAACGATATTAATACCCTTGCATCCCTCACACCTAACGTGAATATCAAAGAAGGTTCTGTCATTTGGGTACCCAACTTTTATCACACTATCAAAAGTGTCCATATCTTCAATTATTCAGTGATATTTTTTAGGGTAAAAATATAGGTTGTTGTTTAATTAAAAAAAGTTTACTTACTTAATTAGTATTAGTTATAAAGCCTTCTCAATAGGTACAATGTATTTCTAAAATAAAAATTGATAGTAATTAATTTATATTATTTATTAGCATAGTATTGATAAGCACAATGTTCCTCCTTCCTAAAACATAAACTACAGTGTCAAAGTGATTTCTAATTTAATTTACTTTAAATTAGTAATATTTTGTATTTGTTGATTATAAAATTTAATATACTTCTATAACCAATAAGCTTGGCTAACATTTAATTGTATCCATTGTATGTGATTTTCAGCATGGGTAGTATTGTGTTTGATTGTTTCTATATTTACCAAATAAAATGTTGAAAAGTGCTAATGGTCTATCTATATCCAAACTCATTTTCAGCACAAAAAAATAGAAATCTTCTCATGCTTCCATGTTGCAGCCTC
>UESW01001835.1:35387-346892 GCA_900491605.1 Calamus simplicifolius
ATTACTTAGATTAGTTCAAATAATTTTGTAGTTATGTTTAGTTGATTCAACTTTTTTTATATGAATTTGTATGCACCGCGCATTGCATGGGTCTATGGCTAGTAGCTATGCAGATGCTTCCCCTTCAGCTTTCTTCATCCCAATTCATCTAAGCCTCATAAATTTTAACTAGAGGCTCCTATGGTAAAAAAAAGAAGATTTTTGCGTGATATCTTGTTATGGATTATGTTGCGTGATATCTTGTTATAGGATTATGTCTCTCTAGATTTCTATGAACGAATTATAGCTAGAAAGACATACATTATTTTTATGCACTATAATATCTAAAAAATAACAACATCAGACTGTACAACATTAGATGCCAATCTTTTTCAATGTTGCAAGGGAGTGGGGATACAACTTCTAGCTATCAGATTGCAGCACTAATTGTGGTTACTAATTAAAATATCAATGTCACGTTCTATCATTCTGATCTTTTATCACCATGATGCTAATCGATTGCCCCAACAGATGTAGCTTTATTGCAATTGTTATTGTGTTAATGACTAGAGTTACACCGCCTAACATATAAGAAATCGTTGATTTCATCAGCCATCAAGAAAAAGAGCTTTCATTTCATCTTTTTTATTTTTGAAAGAATGTTTTTCCTAGTACTATATGGGTTTGAACCCTTAAAATTGCTACAAGCATTAGACCATGATTTGTTTGCACATTCTTGTAGATCTATAACAAATCTAATTAAGGGTAGCACTTTGCATTGTTGGGTTGCTGATTTATAGCTTTTTAACTAGTTCAGAGCCTTCATTTTATTTTGTAGATGATTGACGTCTTTGATATGGGGTTCTTGCCATTTTTAAATGTCACTGATTGGCATGTAAATAGTCATAATCATTCAACTTGTAAATTGGCATAGAAAGTTTTGTTATCTATTTGACACCATACAATCTCTTACCCTTTACAAACTGAACTGGTACAACTATACAAACTATGGTCATCTTTGCTGGTCTTTTTATAATCTGTTAGAGGTTATAAGATTTCTAATTCATAAGCTTGGCAAGTGTAACCCTGATCAATGTCTTGCGGGACACCAGTAGCATGCAATATATCACAATCGGACTTCTTTAAGGCTTACACCTTTGCATCTCTAATCAAAATTGAGTAACCTTTTGAATTCAGAGAAGGTGATGTAAGGGCATATTTGGTTTACAGTTAGTAGGAGGTGACCAATGTAAAAGTACTTTCCAATAGAAGTCGTCAATATTAAAAGGGTAATAGAACACAATCTCATATCAGAGCAATTTATATCAATAGTTTCAGCTTAATGTCAAGTCAAAAAAGGCATGTACAAGAGCAAGGTCAATATTCCATCACATTAAAAGTAGTGTTAAGATCGTGTCAAAATGTAAACCATAGAGCATTGTTGTAATTAGAGGAAAAAAATACATCAGTACAGTGGCATTTTTTGAGATTTATTCCTCATGCCATTGGTTCATCCAAGTGAAGCCAGGGACCTTGAAGAAAGCAGCATGCATCAAACATGTGCCCATACTTTAGTTGTCGATGCAAGCTTTAGAAAAGCATAGCTTCTTATGCTAACGTGGGCTTGGTTTGTTTTTCTCCCTTACCAAAGAAAAAAATTGAAAGTATGCCTATGGTAGTAGCAGCTACACCTTTCTTTATTTTATACCAACAATTAGAGATAGTGAATTTCAAGAAAGTGCACATATTCTAATTGTCGATACAACATATCGAAGAAGATAGCAGTCTTCTGTTAGCATGGGTGTGTTTTGTTTCTCTTTTTACTAATAAAAAGAGAAATAAAACATGCCTACCCTAACAGAAGCGCTACTTTCTTTTATATATTGCATCGACAATTAAAAATTATGGCTTTTAGGAAAGCACATATTCTAATTATCGATACATATATAGAAAAGTTGGCTTCTTCTCCTAGCATTAGCATGCTTTTTCTTCTCCTTTATTAGAAAAGAACAAAAAGGAAAACATGCTCATACTACCAGAAGCTACCTTCTTTTTATTTTGCATCAATAATTAAAGATAGTGACTTTCAAGATAAAAGATATAGGAGGAGGTAACTTCTTCTTTATCTTGGGCATATTTTATTTTTTTATATAGGTAAGCAAAAAAGAAAACATGCTCATACTAAAAGAAGCGCTACCTTTTTTTATATCTTGCATCGACCATTAGAGATAAGAGCTTTCAAGAAAGTGCACATATTCTAATTGTCGCTACAAGATATAGAATAAGCTAGTTCCTTCTATTAGTATGGGCATGTTTTTTTTTACTTATGTTTTATTTTTCTCCTTTATCAATAAGTAAAAAAAAAACATGCCCATACTAGGAGAAGCTACCTTCTTCTATATCATGCATCCACAATTAAAAACGTGCATCATGTGTTTGACTTGTTGCTTAAATAGCAACAATTGTAATTTGAAAGGAGATTAGAAGGCATCTGTCTTTGTCAAGGCACCGAGCAATAGATAAAGAGTGCTACAAGCAAGACCAAAGCAGCCACCATTAGATAACTAGAGCATGATCTTCAAGAATATCATCGTGCCTCAAATTATGCAACCTTTCCTTCAGAGCATATAATCGCCTTTCTCTGCAGCATGGGCAACTAAAAGTTACACTTAGAAATACAAAGATAACAATATAAATCTCCACTGATTATGAAATACTACTCAATAATACTTCATATCCTCGAAAAGAGTTCAACCAATGAAAACTAAATAAACATCGATAAATAAGAGGTTTTAATTCACATTGCATAATGTACTCCAAAAACTTTAATTATGCATAACATCAACAAATTCTAAATTTTAGAACAGAGCAGTGGGAGCTAAAAAATTGATAACTTGAAAGCAAATTTAGAAATAAATATCTAATGAATCAAGGATAGAAGGTCAAGAATGCAAACTTATCCCTAGGGTTGCCATTAATATTGGATTCGGATTTTCTTTGTAGGTCTTGCAAATAAAGCCAACTAAAATAAGTGCCACAAAGCACACATGGCAAGTATCGCATTGCTTCGAATGTGATAATACTTCCTAGTAATGGACACAAAAATGAGAATAGTCAGCAGCCACAAAAGAACATCCATAGTATTGTCAATAAAGTCAAACATTCAGTAGCTCAAGAGGTTCATCCAAATTAGAATCAAATAACTTATAAAATATGGTTTTTATTAAACAAATCTATGCATGTCAAATTCTTTGCACAAACCTCAGCACTTATATGGAAGTAGCCAAGCACCTCGATGTCTTGATTAGAATAGTTTTATTCATTACAACCAGCAAGAATGATAGCAATCCATAAAATCCATATAGGGGAATGCATCTAAAAAATAGAATACATAAAATAGTGATAATCAATCATTATTTTAAAGACCTACCGAGGAAGATAAGGTGGGGCATGATAATGCTAAGACTAACTAAAGTTGTATTATGAACTATAACACAATAATATCATTTTATCCAAAACCATTCAACATCTTTGCATTATTACAAATTAAAAAGACATTAGATAATTACTCAATTTTTTAAATTCAATTGAATCAATGATTTTATATGCATACTTTATAGATTTAACCAATAAAAAGTGTGTTTTTTGGGTACAAATGAACACTGTTGGTTTAACAACAAAGAGATGGTGGTAGCAAAAGTTAGGCTATAAGATATTTTACATTTTATGCCTAACTTAAGGCATTACAATGGCAATAAGTCATGAAAATTAGGATTTGAGAGGTGTCGCTCTAATTGTTACATCCAATGACCATGTTTGAATAGTATGAAACATCAAGCATTCATGGGTCAAGGTGGCATCTAACACTACCATTATGGCCATGAAGAAACTATGAAACTAGTATTGGCAATCAACTAAGGAACTAGCATTGGCAACAAGAATCAAACATCAGTAGGAATAGCATCATAACTTGAAGAAACTCTCTAATTATGATAGAGAATATGCTTATTTATAATAGAGAAGATATATTAAAATCTTTCCAAGACATGCAATCTTTAGAGCAAGACAAATTGGAACTTTCATTAAAGTGTAAAATTAAAAAGGACAAAAATTTGCACCATAATCAATGCATTTTTTTTATTAGATACTTCCTTCTAGAAAAAACTTCTACTATGAGCAAATAAATCATATTATCAAGACAAAGAACTATCACATGATGCTTATGAGCCAAACCTTACTAACATCAAATTCACACTTCTTCAAAATCAAAAAGGGAGAATAGCATGAAGATTACCTCAAATATCAACCACAATCCACATAAAAGGGGAAGGACTGCACAAAATCAAAAATCAAATGGTTAGATAATTCATAACGACAATATTCCAAGAAAATAACCTAGCATTCCAATAAAATTAGATAATTTAATGCATGTTATTGCTATTTGTGTAGATCAAATCAATAAAAGAAAAGGATCATACTTGGCAGGAACTAGAGCCATGTCGTTCAAAGTCCAAAGCACAATTAGGGTTAGATAAGAAACATCACTCCAATAGCCCTTTAGAGAGCCTAGTGAATTGGCCTGTAATGACCTCCTGATAAGGGATCAAAAAGGATCAAGAAAAAGGATAGAATCATAAAAAAAACATAGGCAGATAAAAAGAGCAGAGAAGGCTTATAACATGTGACCGGAGCTTCTCGAGTGAAAGAAATTGAGAGATTGATAGGAAGGGCTATGGCGACCAGCAAGATCTGAGAGAGAGAGAGAGAGAGAGAGAGAGAAGGGGGAAGAGCCATGGCAATCGATGGAGCTTCTCAAGTTGAAGAGACATATCAGAAGGAGGGGCCATGGTGGGCAAATGAAAGAGAAATATGAAGCTTCTCAAGTGGAAGAGATCAAGAGCAAAGAGGTCTATAGGATAGGCCAAGGCGATGAAGCAAGAGCAAGAGAGAGATCAAGAGAGAGAGGGAGAGCCATGGCAGTCGATGAAGCTTCTTGAGTGGAAGGGAGTGAATGATCAAAAGGAAGGGCCATGACAAACGAGCGAGAGCTAGATCGAACGGAAGGGAGAGCCATGGTGATCGATGGAGCCTCTTGAGTGGAAGAAAGTGATAGATCAAAAGGAAGGGCTAGCTCAAGCGATCGAGTGAGAGAGCGATGGAGATGGCAAATCTTTTAAAGTGGAAGGGAGCAAAAGATCAAACGGAAGGGCCATGGTGAGGGATCATGAGAGTGATCAAGAAAGAGACAGATGATCATGGCGACCGATAGAACTTCTCAAGTGGAATAGAGGGAGAGATAGGAAAGAAGGATGAGATCGAGCAAGTGAGAGACACAACCATAGTGATAGGTGAAGCTTCTTGGTAGATAAAAGCAGGAGATCGAAAGGAAGGACACAGTAAACAAAAGAGAGAAGGGTTGGGTGGAAGGAGAGGGGGTATCAGGGGTTTTTTGTTAGCTTGGTGATATCTTGACGAAGGGTGGCCGCTTTTAGAAACTGAATTCAATGGCTCGTAGCGAAACTGAATCAATTAAATATTTTGGAATACAGTCATCTTGTTATTTTATTAGCGATAATGCAGACGAAGATATTTTCTTTCTTTTTTGTTTTTCTCTCAACAAGAGGCTAAGATCACCGAACAACTTACTCTGTGGGCGCACCAAGAAATCTCTCCCTCTTTATATGTATACATAACGGAAGCTAAGAGAGTTTCTCCAGCTTTCATGTGTGATATTATGGTGAAGGAAATGACGCAAAGAAAGAAGAGAGAGTTTCTTTCTATTTTTATTTCGTGTGAGATGCAGGCTTTGTACTTAGTAGGGTTTTTTTTGAACGTAGCATGAAGAAGGTGATCATAGGTGGCACTGAGTTCAATGGCTCGTAGCAAACTAAATCAATTAAATATTTTGGATACAATCATCTTGTTATTTAATTAGCGATAATGCAGATGAAGATATTTTCTTTCTTTTTTGTTTTTCTCTCAACAAGAGGCCAAGATCACCGAACAACTTACTCTATGGGCGCACTAAGAAATCTCTCTCTTTATATGTATACATAACAGAAGCTAAGAGAGTTTCTCCACTTCCATGTGTCATATTATGGTGAAGGAAATGACGCAAAGAAAGAAGAGAGAGTTTCTTTCTATTTTTATGGCTTTTCGTGTGAGACATGAAGTAGCTTGAAAATGTACTTAGTAGTATCGAAGTAACAAAAACCTCTATTACAATCTATCATTTTCCTTCCTTTCCTAAGCACCACAGCACCTCTTGGAAGCTAGAAAAGAACGATATTAATACCCTTGCATCCCTCACACCTAACATGAATATCAAAGAAGGTTCTGTCATTTGGGTACCCAACTTTTATCACACTATCAAAAGTGCCATATCTTCAATTATTCAGTGATATTTTTTAGGGTAAAAATATAGGTTGTTGTTTAATTAAAAAAAGTTTACTTTACTTAATTAGTATTAGTTATAAAGCCTTCTCAATAGGTACAATGTATTTCTAAAATAAAAATTGATAGTAATTAATTTATATTATTTATTAGCGTAGTATTGATAAGCACAATGTTCCTCCTTCCTAAAACATAAACTACAGTGTCAAAGTGATTTCTAATTTAATTTACTTTAAAATTAGTAATATTTTGTATTTGTTGATTATAAAATTTAAAATACTTCTATACCAATAAGCTTGGTTAACATTTAATTGTATCCATTGTATGTGATTTTTAGCATGGGTAGTATTTGTGTTGATTGTTTCGATATTTACCAAATAAAATGTTGAAAAGTGCTAATGGTTTATCTATATCCAAACTCATTTTCAGCACAAAAAAATAGAAATCTTCTCATGCTTCCATGTTGCAGCCTCATAGAATAGGTCTTGCTTCAAGGATTTTATAAGGTAAGAGCATGTGAAATAATAGCTTTCCAAAAGCAGTAAAGATTATGGGAGAGGAAGAAATAGAGTATGAGCCATTTTTCTCACATCAGTGAACACTAGAAGCTATTGGGCTTTGGGACAACTTCGATGATGTACTTAGATTAGTTCAAATAATTGTATGGTTATGTTTAGTTGATTCAACTTTTTTTATATGAATTTTGTATGCACTGTGCATTGCATGGGTCGGTGGCTAATATCTATGCAGATGCTTCCCCTTTAGCTTTCTTTGTCACAATTCATCTAACCCTCGTAAATTTTAAGTAGCAGCTCGTATGGTAAAAAAGAAAAAAGATTTTTGTGTGATATCTTGTTATAGGACTATGTCTCTCTGGATTTCTATGAATGAGCTATAGAAAGACATACATTATTTTTATGTACTATAATATTGAAAAAGTAACAACATCAGACCTTACAAATTAGATGCCAATCTTTTTTCTATGTTGCAAGGGAGTGGGGATACAGCTTCTCACTATCAGATTACAGCACTAACTGTGGTTACTAATTAAAATATCGATGTCATGTTCTATCATTCTGATCTTTTATCACCACGATGCCAATCGATTGCCCCAACAAATGTAGCTTTATTGTCATTGTTATTGTGTATACCAATAACGGTTAATGATTGGATTTACACTACCTAACATATAAAAAATTATTAATTTCATCAACCATCGCAAGAAAAAGAGCTTTCATTTCATCTTTTTTATTTTTGAAAGAATGTTTTTCCTAGTACTATATGGGTTTGAACCCTTAAAATTGCAGACCATTGTTTGTTTGCACATTCCTATAGAACTATAACAAAATCCAATTAAGGGTAGCACTTTACATTGTTGGCTTGCTGATTTATAGTTTTTTAATTAGTTCATAGCCTTCATTTTATTTTGTAGATGATTGGCATCTCTAATATGGGGTTCTTGCCATTTTTAAACGTCATTGACTGACACGTAAATAGGTATAATCATTCAACTTGTAAATTGGCATAGAAATTTTTACTATCTATTTGACATCGTACAATCTCTCACCCTTTACTGAATGAGCTAGTACAACTATACAAACTGTGGTCATCTTTGCAGGTCTTTACATAATGTATTGGGGTTGTAAATTTCTAATTCATAAGCTTGGTGAGTAGTAACCCTGATCAATATCCTGCAGAACACCAGCAGCATGCAGTTATAATGCAACTGACTTCATTAAGGCTTATACCTTTGAATCTCTAATCAAAATTGATTAACCTTTTGGATGTTGGAAATGTGATGTAAGGGTACATTTGGTTTACAGTTAGTAAGAGGTGACCAATGCTGAAGTGGTTTTTGAGTCGTCAACATTTAAAGGGTCATAGACCACAATTTCATTTCAAAGCAATTTATATCAAAAGTTTCAACTTAATGTCAAATCAAAAAAAAGGGATGTACAAAAGCAAGGTTGGTATTCCAATCGTCACATTAAAAGTAGTCTTAAAATCATGTGAACATATAAACCACATAGCATTGTTGTGGTTAGAGGAATAAAATACAGTAGTGCAGTGGCATTGTTTGAGATTTATTCCTCATGCCATTGGTTCATCCAGATGAAGGCAGCAACCTTGAAGAAAGCAACAAATGCATCGAACATGTGCCCATACTTTAGTTATCGGTGCAAGCTATAGAAAAGCCTAGCTTCTTGTGCTAGCATGGGTGTGATTTATTTTTCTTTCTTATCAAAATAATAATAATAATAATAATAATAATGTCCATGGCAATAGAAGCTACCATTTTTTATATCTTCTATCAACAATTACTTTTTCTTTTTTTTCATCAGATTTTTTTTTTTTAAAATATTATAATACTAGGGTATTGCACTTGGCATCCTACTTAGGGCGTCTTTGGATACGCCATCCTTGTGACATCGCCACGTGTGGGGGCAAGCGAAATATGAAGTTTAAATAAAGTAAGGTAGTCGCGATTCACCCAACATGCTCTATTTCGTCTGAATTCTTTTAACGACTCATTTGGCAGTTTGCGATTCCGTTCGAACATACGGCATTTCCACAAAGTGAACTTCCTATGAAGGGAATTATTCATATGATTTCCAGAGGAGCCATTGAATCACCCGCTCAAATCACCAAAATATAAGAATGGTAAGACCCTCATGATCGACCATGACATCATGTTTTCTCTGCATCCCTTCTCTTCCCTTCCCACATAAGATCGTATTACTGCCTTTGAATTTCTTTGCACATCATATGTTATATGAGAAGGATAGCATGTTCAAAGCAACACTGTCGTCCAGCATCATCTCTCAAGATAAACGGGTTTAGACCAGAAACATCAAAGAGGAGACTAATTAACATCACAGATGCAAAACTGCAAGGCCAAACAAAACTTGGCCTTCATTCTTTTATAACATCTTTTTTTTTCCTTTTTTGGTAATATGATGACATGGAATATGGAAATTTCAATAAGATGATTGTTGTCTGCGGCTAAACAATACCTTTTGAACAAGGGAGCTAGTTCATATAACTTGTGGAGCAGCCCATTGTAGGCATTAAAGATCATACCAGACCGTTGCAGGTTTTGATCCCTGAACCAAGAAATCTCTAGGAGAGTTTTTAGCCTGTCTTTCTAATTGAGATTTAAACATGAAAAATTACTGCAGATGCTTAAAAGTAGTGTGTTACCTAAAACCGTCAAGTACAAGAGTGTTAAAATGATTGCAAGGACATGCATGGAACCATCTGGGGAAATAACATCTGGTTACCTGGAGATAAGAGGGGTTTCAATTAACATTCTGGGGCTAGCATATGTCCCTTCCAAGTACATGCAATATCTACATCTCTTGCATTCCAGCTGTACCTAACCATATTACTAATAACTGATATTATTAACAGCCAAAAACACAAACACCGTGCACCTTGAAAAGAAAAAAGAGGAATCACCCTAGCCACGTGTTCAGTGGGCTGCTTAACTCTTCTGTGAGCGCGTTTTAGGGAGAAATTTGAGCCTCGGCGAGAACCGCAACGCAGGCTGCTTGGAAGAAGATGCCTTCTTTTTTGCTGCAGGGTAACTTTCGCCGTCTTGCAAAATTTCACCTGCAAAGAATCAAGAATCATGCACGTATTGGACATTAGAAAAGGTCAGGGCACCAGAAAAAGTCAGTTATAGCAAACACCACAAAAATATGCCAACATAAAAAGATCAGAAATTTGTCATTCGTTTTGATCACCTCGATCTTCCTTGGTAGGTGCAGTGACACTGGATGCCCTGGTCCTCTTCCCTCTCTCCGGTGTCAAATTGGTCTCGGTACCTACAGAGGGAAACGATTTCTTCTTGTTGCACTTGCTGTTCTCAGATGTGACGAGTTCTTCCGCATTTTGAATCAGGTTGCTGCTTTCCAGCCCTTGCTTGATGTTTGCATCTGTCGTCATTTTCTGCTCCGCAGAACGCAATGACCTTGTGCTTACAAGACTTTTGAACTTCTCCCCTTGCTCCATTTCAATGGCTGAATTTAGTATTTCTTTCTGCACAGCTGAACGAGTCAACCTTGTCGTCGTCGCCATGTGGCCATTCAGCTTCCTATCTGTTACTGAAGTTTTCGAACGCTTCACGACGGTAGAGCTGCCCAGTTGCTTGCCTGACTCTTTAGATGCTCCTGGTTTCTCTTGCAAACTTGAATCTGGAGATTCCTTGAAAACAGATTTGTTCATAGTATTTCTTCCTGTGGAAATAGGCGACTTGGATAGATTTCTTTCTTCAACTGGTGCGTGACTGTCTGAATTTAGGCTAGAACTTAAAACAACAGATGCATCATTCCTGCTTTTTGAATCAGATTTGAACAGCAAGCCTTCAACATCCAAAAAGTGCTCATTGATGTCCTTTGGCGGATCTTCTGAGGCCACATCCGCTTGTCTTTCTTCTATTCGACAGATGGATAATTCAGGTTCATGCGGTAGTTCATGCACCAGTGAAGCCAGGGCAGCACGAGCAGCAAGAGGGCTGAGAAGAGGCACATCTTCCAAATGTTTCTCGAGTTCAATCTCGAGTTGTTGTTTACACTGGCTCCTGGTAGACCTTCTGAAATCATCATGACAATTTACCAGAGATATTTGTGACGTCACAACTACTTTACTCTGTCTGCGGCCATTGAGGTTAGCTGTAAACAGGAAACACTTAGTTGAATGGCATGCCAACCAACCCATCAAAACAACAGTAACCATAATAATGAATCTAGAAACCAGTTGGTAGGAGGTTTCTAGCATACATGCGCATGATCAAAAAGATATTTTGGGCAATGTGCTGGTATAATCTGTTGTGATACAAACAACAAAATAACATAGCAGCATGTTGTTAAGGATTATTTTATCAAGTTCTACTAATCGGGTCAGGTGCCTTGCATGCTAGATGAGGCAAAATTATAAAAATCTCTGTTGTTCGGCTACTGCAGCTTATGTGCTATGACATGTGAATTAGTTGGCAATTTTCCTTCTGATTTGAGGGTTTTAAACACAGCTCTCTCTCTCTCTCTCTCTCTCTCTCTCTCACACACACACAACAAAAACAAAGAAAAAAAAAAGATTATACCTACCCCAGTAACAATCCTCACTCCGTTTTATATTTTTTGTTTCCATCCCATTAACATTTTAATTCTGGAAATTTCGTTATTTCTTATAACTGATTCAAATCACTGGCGGCAGATAGAACATTACCTCTTTTAACTTCTAAAAGAACATCTTTGGAGCCCTCTGATCCATCAGCCAATTTGCTTATCTCTTCTATTTGCCTTTCCAACAATCCATGGAGGTCAGTTGCACTGGTGGTTTCCTCAAAAAGATCAAGGAAAGATGGAACTTCCAAACCATTTCTACAAGTCAAAGCACTCAAGAATGCAGCAAACTTTGGGTCGCTATCGATGTCTTTATCGGAGAGTTTCATAACTGACTTAGATGGAACAGTCACAGTTTCCCCATTCAGCTTAGGATCAAGCCATTTGACTTCAAAAGTGCATCTGCAGTGCACTCGGTTTGAGTGTTTCACTCTGTTTGTCTGCATATGACATCAAAAGTGAAATCAAATCTATATGGAGTAAGCATTAATATAATGAACAGATAGAAATGCAATAGGAAGAGAAGGTGGACAATGACATATTCAACAGTCTAGGGTGTGAAAATCTTTTCTTTGGATCATGTCATCTGAATGGGCAAGAGTCCCCGCACAAAGAATACTAGCATTATATTCCCTTGTAGAAACAATAGGAGTTCAACTTAATGGTAAATATAAGTTCAAAAAATCAAGGCTGGTGTACCATGAAACAGCAATGGCTGACTACTAAACCCAAGTTTGGGATATCTGAAAATACTGAATCTAACTTAATAAAATTATTTAAAAAAAAATTCATATCAGCATTTTACATTTTAGATATCTTCTTTAAAATGCAAACAATGGAAATTAATGTGACCAACCATATGTCAATCAACAAACCAGTAACTTGTACGAAACTGGTTAACATTAGCTAATAGAACTGGAAACCCAGTTACTCACTGATTCCTTCAGGCACTACTTCAAAGCTCTGGTTCTGTCTTGTGGATTCAAACATCCAAGGCTGAATAAAGCTTTGATGTATAGAGGACGAATTAGTAGGAGAATGGTTGGTGCTGGGAAGGCTTACTGTGCAGAGGAAGAATTACTAGGAGAATGGTTGGTACTAGAGCGAACCCTGCACCATTGCTGTGTGCTGCAGTTAGTTTATTTTTCAACACAGGATTGCATGGTCTCATATTGTCCAGCTATACAGTCAACTCCTCATCCAAGCAGCAGCCTCATGACAAACTCTTCGTCATGATAAAATAAATGACTTCTTCTATATCATCTTTGTGAATTTAACCTTTACAAGAATCAGATCTCATTTTCTATTTTTTGTCCTACATATGGATACATATGGACAACAAATTCATGCATAAGAGCATCATACATACGCATTCACCTACTTTAATGTGCTTCCAGTACCACTTTATGAACTAGTAGAAATTACAAGATAAATATGTCTTAATTTCATTTTGGTCCGTGACACACGTGTCCAGTCAAATCCAAGCTTTGGCTAACTGCACTATTAGTTTTCTACTCGAAACCTAACATTTCTCTCCCAATGCCTGGGAAAAAAAAAAAGAAAATAAAAACTTAAACATAAGAATTTGCAGAATTCAGCACGTTTCTCTGACATCAGGGTATCAATTCAGATGCAACTTGAGAATTTTAATAGTCAAAATGGAAGGGAACATGGCCAAAAGAGTGATTTTATTTTGGACAAAATGCTCAAGTGCCTCATAAGAAACATTACATTTCAGTTGAAGTCTAACGATTGTAAATTATAATATCCTAAATGATATTGGGCTAATATTTCATAATAGCAAACTAAAATGAGAACGCAAGATGGGAATTCCTCTCTTGACCAAGTAAAACAGGCTGTTTAACTTCATTCCCTAACAGAAAATGGGAATGAATGTAAACAAACCAAAGAGCAAGTCCCACAACGTAAATGGAACATTTCACATGTTTCTTTCTTGTATTATTCTTGTAATCACATAGGTCTACAGGAACAAAAATATTTGGTGTAAAATAATTACCTTCTCTATAACAGCATCAAAGAACAAACTCCTAGTCTGATCCTTGTGCATGGCAAGAACACATTCTCCTTCTTTGATATGAGAACACTCACCATCTTGGAGAGGGGTGGAACGAAAGCGTAAACGTGCCAAGGCATCTTCTCTATTGGATATAATATCTTCTTCATTGCAACTTTCAAATTCCACGATAATAAAAGTTGCATCATTGTAACTATACAGGTAATAGTCATGATTTAAAAATTTTGATAAAAGTCAGAAAAACTACTAGAAACAACTCAAACCATTAAAAAAGAAAAACATAACCATTTCACTCACTGATTACATGACACCTACAATATGCATATGTGCATATGCAGGTCTACATGTGCATAGGCATGTCTATAATCTGTTTAAAATCACAAATGTTTTTGTTAGTTGCTTCAAGATTATGCATACATATGATGTCAACATGTATGTTCTTAGGCATGCATAAATGTGTGAATGTATATATAAAGACCATCAAGTTAAGATGCATTTTAAATTCAGAACAACATTATTCTACAATACCTTGAAACCATTAAAACTAACGCAATTTAAAGAGGCAAAATTAAATACAGAGTACAAGCAATTAAAGCCTTTATAAATGCTCAAACTGAGTGTGGAATTAATCACAACTAGATGCAACTCATTAAAAAGCGAACAACTTGGCTTTACAATTAGTTTCATTCTTTGTCCCCTCAATGGTGTATCAGATACCAAAATTACAAAACACACAGAACTTTAACTCAAACTTGTACAACACTTGCAGATTTAATGAAACCTCTTTTAGTGATCTCATCTAGAGCCTCGAAAACTTCTGATACAAGAGAAATTGGACCCACATGAAACCAAGTTTAATAAGTGCATGTGGAAGTTTGTTTAATTTAGCACTTTGGCTTTTGAAGCTAATGTGATTCCTTATTTGAAGCCTTGCATTCTTTGGTGACATGAACATAGATTGTGAAACCAATTAAGTAGCTCTCATGGCAAGATTTTTTCTCGACCAAAATTGCTTTTTCCAGGAACTTAGTACCAGTACAAGGTATTAGCAAGATGTTTAGGGCCAATGGTGAGACAGTCCAAAACTTCATTGGACCTTATGTTAATCCATGACCAAAATTTCATGTGGATAAGATGAACTAGTTTGTTGAGGTAATCTAACATTCCTCATGACAATTGTTATTACCAATGTTCAGTATTGTAACATGTCCTACATGCACATTCCAATACTAGATGTATAGGTCGGCACTGGGCCGTGCCTGGCACGGCACGGCCCAGCCCGCTGGGCCGGCCAAATTAACGGGCCATGCCCGGCACGCCCGTTAAAAATTTTTGGCGGCCTGGCGGCACGTGGCCCATTTTGGGCCACAGGCCATGCCGGGCCCAAGTCGTGCCGTGCCAGGCACGGCCTGTTAAAAATTTTTGGCGGCCCAGCATGGCTCGTGGCCCAAAATCGTGCCACGCCTGGCACGGCCCATGTGGGCCGTGCATGGGCAATTTTTTTTTTACAAAATTATTGGCTCAGTCATTTTATTTTTTAAAAAATAATCGTGCTAGGCACGGCCCCCGGTGATCATGCATAAAATTAAATAATATAATTTTTTAAGCAAAAGTTATCCAAAGGCCGTTTTTAACTTTTTATACGTTTAGTTGCATAAAAAATAGTTTTAAAATAGTTTCTTATATGTAATTAGAGGTGATCATGCATGAAAAAAATGCAAATTTGACTCTCATATCTTTAGAATGAAGATAAAATTATCAATGTAAAAAAATATAATTCTATTAAAATAATTTAGGATTTAAATATTTTAATTTTAAGAATTTAAATTTTTTAGCTATCATATTAATTAAATTTTATTAAAAAATTATCTTTATTTATCCTTATGAATCATTTTTTTAGTTTTATTTCTTTTGATTATTTATACTATTCAACCATTGATCCATCTATTGGATCATTGAGCTACTGGTCCAATCTTCTAATTGTGTTAAAGTCTGCAGGTCTAGTTCTAACTATTGTAAGTAATTGACTATAACTTGTGAGTCACATTTGCAGTAATACATCATTAGTATATATCTTTTTGGATACAGTTGCATTATTATATTTAAGGCGTGCTGCATGTTTGAATGGCACCATCTCCAGCTTTTGTCCATTTATTCATAATTTAACGGCATCAGAAGGAAAAAAAATAACAAAAAGGAACAAGACCTACTAATTTTAGATATTCTCATGAAGACTCAAATTTATAAGAAAGACTAGGTCATCCGGTGCACTGTACGCATCATGAACGAGTCAGACAAGAAAGTTTGGTCTCTTGACGTTAACCATGCTCTTGTTGAGCAAAACCAGCCAAAGAGCACAGTAGGCCCAGGAATCACCTTATGGACTTGCCTGAGGACCAGACTTGCAAACGCAACGCATCCGGTGCACGCTTTGTGCACTGAAAATCGATGCACAAAGTCTTTTTTAACATGAGAGAAGCTAAGATTGATGCTCTTGGAGCATAGAGTGTGCTTTAACAAAGCCTTTTGTATGGCCCTTATATTTTTCTGAAGCTTAAATTGGTTTCACTTCTAATAATATAGGTTTCACTTCTAATAATATTTTTTTTTTAATGTTAAAGTGAGTCATCTCTATTTTTTCTCCTTTCTTATTGTATTCTGAGGTCAGGCCTAGCCCTCCTCCCTTCATGTACCATTTTAATTTTAAATTAATAAACTAGTAGGGGTTTATACCAAACCCCCCACCATTAAGGTGACTTCATATTAATAAATTTCTTTAATCCAATAATTTTTTAATTTATCAAAAAAATATTTTTTTACAAAATTTTTTTTATCGAATGGGCCGGCACGGCATAGGCCCACGTGGCCCCCACATGGGCCGTGTCTGGCATGGCATGGCCCAGGCCCAAAATTTTTTTATCGAATGGGCCGGCACGGCATAGGCCCACGTGGCCCCCACATGGGCCGTGTCTGGCACGGCACGGCACAGGCCCATGTGGGCCTGGGCCGTGCCGGCCCGACGGGCCGACCCAGGCCCGTCATGGGCCATGCCATGCCGGGCCAGCGAAAAAAAATTTTCGAGCTCGGCACTGCATGGTTTACTTGGCCGTGCCTGGCACAGCCCATGTGGGCCTGGGCCGTGCCATGGGCGACACGACCCAGTACCTACCTCTTTCTAGATGGTTAAAGTTCCCTACCTTAATGTACAAAAATATTCTAATACCTTTCCACAGGGATACACATTATTATAGCACTCCCCTTTGTTCCCAATAAAGTCAACAAAATAGCATGCCTTGTCTTGCATGAACATTAAGGGGCGTTTGGGGTGGGATGATCTACATATGATCATCAGTAATCCGTGAGGCGATGATGAAATCATCTTATTTGGTTGCAGTGGAATGATCCTATTAGAGTGATCTTAAGGTAAAATCTATAGACCAAAATACTCCTTGTTTATAATATATATTATAATAGTAATAACTTATATATAACATGATATTATAATATAATAATATATTATTATACTATAATATAATATAATACATATTATATTTATTTTATTATATTACTGATATATTCTAATTTATTAAATCATATTTTATATTATATATATTATATATACTATTGTATGGTAATATATATTATTATTAAATAAAATATCAATATAATAATATTAAACTATTAATATTTCATTTATATTATATGATTATATATGATTATATATATTATAAAATGTAGTAATATAATATATAATATACTATATTTAAATATTATTATAAAATAAAATATTATATTATTATATATTATGCTATAATTTATCTATTATATATAACATATATATGATGTAATATGTTGTACTATATATTATCTTATATAATATTATAATATAATATATTTATATATTATAAGATCTAATATAATTTAATATAATATTATATTAAGTTCTTAGGCTACCCTAGCTCCACTTCAGGATTAGGCATATTGGGCCGAGAAAGCCCAACAGATGAGCCGATATTCTTGATTTCGGAGCAGATGTTACAATAAAACTATAACACATAGTCAAATAAAATTATAATCACATTATAAATATGAATCTAATAGAAAAAATTGATAAAACTAGGATAAAGATAGAAAACAAATTGAAAACCATGAAGTTATTAAAAATGATCATTTTTGGTATTTAGAATCGATTATTCATAAAAAGAAGAGATTGAGGATGATGTTATCTATAAAAGTAAAGCAAGATGGATAAAACAGAGAAGTGCAATAAATATTATGTGAACATAAAATACCTGCCAAATTAAAAAAAAGTTTTATAAGGCAATCATAAGACTATCTATGCTTTATGCTATGAAATGTTGATCAATTAGTAAAACAAAAAATAGAATAAAAATAAAATTATTCATAAAAAGATAAAAATAACTTCAATTGAGAATAAATTAAGAAAAGAACGGCACCTATGTAACTATCTATGCTTTAGGGTTATATTGTATATATGGTTTGAATATATACAATATAACCCTAAAGATGCACCTATGTAAAAGATGACTTGATATATATAATAGAAAAAAGAGCTAAAGTAGACCAAAAATTATATAAAAAGAAGTGATAAAGAATGATTTAGAATTTTTTTATTAATATGACTAAGAACAAAGCTAAATAAAAATAATAATTCATGTGGCCGACCCACACACACACACACACACACACATATATATATATATATATATTTGAAATAATATTGATATTTTATGGTAAGTCATTGATGCTAAGATTACTAGTAATCAAGGATCATTGTGATATACCATACCAAACATGATGATGCTAAGATTACTAGTAATCAAGGATCATTGTGATATACCATACCAAACTCGATGGCCTTGGATCACTCATCAGGTTGATCCCAAAATGATCACCAAACACCACTAAGGTATTAGGTAGGCAAGGTGTCTTACCTGTAGGCAATGTTCCTTACCTTGACCTAAATAAAAGATTATAAAACCATTTATCAAGCATACAAATCAAGCGTGGATTAGAAAAGCCACATTCTTGGTTTCAATGCCAAAAACATTGACGTTGGACATGGAATTAATGAAAGAAAACACCAGTGCCTAATTTCACGACCCCAAAGATGGGAATCGAACTTACCTTTTCTATTAGTGGCTCCTATTGCGTAAATTTAGGTCCTAGCAACACAGTCCAACAATTGGCAGCACCTATTGGGGAAGATCTAATCTCTTTATGCGTGGAAATGTCACTAGACACCAATGTTCGAAGATTGCACAGCTAAATAAAGACCATGATCACAAATTCGATGAAACCTATCATATGTGAAGTATAATCCATCAACATGGAAGCACTTCAGAGATGAACAAAAAATTATTTTGAGTTCTAAATCACCCATCGGAAAATACGCTCGAAATAAAACCGAAATCTCAACGGCCAATCCCGGAATTTCGAGATCAGGAAAGAGAAGACCTCAAGGAGACGCGGCAAGGGTGCCAAGAGCCGTCCTCCTTGCGCATCACCTCGAGCTCCATGGACTCTCCCGCGATCGCAGCCATAGGAGTTCTTAGCGCATCGAACCCTATGCTTCCGTCTTCTCCCCCGAGAGAAGAGAGGAAGCGGATCGGGCCCAACCTCTCTGAAGGTGGAGGTCGGAGGAGAGAGAGAGGGCTAGGCTACTTTATGGATGCTTTCCAGGGCTGTCGTCTGGTGGTCCGGCAGGTCAATGTTACACTATAAGTTACTTTTATCGCACCATCCGGATTGAGGGAACGCAACCAATCCCGGGCCGATGGGTGAGGAGCAACTTTCTTATGTTAGGCCTCCGGCTTAGTGCCATCGAGCAATGAATGCATTCAGTACTTGTCTGACACTGATCTGGGCTAAGGGACTGGGGTACACCGTAGAAAAATATTCTTGATCTGGGCTAAGGGACTGTGGTACACCGTAGAAAAATATTATCGATAAGCCCATGAGGAGAAATTACCGTCAGATATTGATATTACGGCTGGGATCGAGTCCGTACATGGGCTAGGTTGTGCTGTCCGGAGCCATTTTGCTTTGTTCGTGTTGATTTGTTGAACATGGAACGGCTAAAATTCAGAACGCCCTTGGAATTATCATCTGGAGAAAGATATCATCTGCATTGAGATTTGTGCTTAAAACTGCTACAAGTTACCGTAATTTAGGCATGGGCGTTGGGCCGTGTCTGGCATGGCATAGTCCAGGCCATCTGTCAGAAAAATTATTGTGTCGTGCTTGGCACGGTCCATTAACAAATGAATCATGCTTGGCACGGTTCGATAAAAAAAATTTTAAATTCGGTACGGCCCGTGACCCATCAAGAAATGGACACGGCCCAGCTAGGCATGGCCCAGGTCCATCGTGCCAGGAAAATTGCTGTGACGTGCTTGGCATGGCCCATTAACAAATGGATCATGCTTGGCACAGTTCAGTAAAAAAAATTCAAATTCGGCACGGCCCGTGACCCATCAAGAAATGGGCACGGGCCCTTCTGGGCCATTTTAGGGGCCGTGCCATGGCACGACTGCTACTGTGCGCCTAAGCACCTGGTGCCTAGGCACGGTTGTTTAGGCACCGGCTGGTGCCTAGCTGATCCAAGCCATGATCTCAATCGGCAATGATCGATCCGACGGTTGCGATCCATCCGATCGGAGATGATCCGACAGTTGCGATCGATCCAAGCCATGATCCCCGATCGGCGATGATGATCCGACGGTTGCGATCGATCTAAGCCATGATCCCGATCGGCGATTATCGATCCTACTGTTGCGATCAATCCGATTGGAGACGATTCGACGGTTGTGATCGATCCAAGCCATGATCCCGATCGGGGATGATCGATCTGACAGTTGCGATCCATCTGATCGGCGATGATCCGATGATTGCGATCGATCTAAGCTGTGATCCCGATTGATGATGATCGATCAGACCGTTGCGATCAATCTGATCGAAGACGATCCGACGGTTGCGATCGATCCAAGCCATGATCCCGAACGGGGATGATCGATCCGACGGTTGCGATCTATCCCATCGGCGATGATCCAATGGTTGCGATCGATCCAAGCTATGATCCCGATCGGCGATGATCGATTGGAGATGAACCGACGGTTGCGATCGATCCAAGCCATGAACTCGATCGGCGATGATCGATCCGATGGTTGCGATCGATCCGATCGGAGACGATCCAATGGTTGCGATCGATCCAAGCCATGATCCCGACCGTTGCGATCAATTCGATCGGAGATGATCCGACGGCTGTGATCAATCCAAGCCATGATCCCGATCGGCAATGATCGATCCGACGGTTGTGAACAATCCATGCCATGATCCTGATCGGCGATGATCGATCCGACGGTTGCGATCCATCCGATCAGAGACGATCTGACGGTTGCGATCGATCCAAGCCATGATCCCGATTGGTGATGATCGATCCAAAGTTGCGATCCATCCGATCGGAGATGATCCGACGATTGCGATTGATCCAAGCCATGATCCCGATCGGTGATGATCGATCTGATGGTTGTGATCAATCCGATCGGAGATAATCCGACGGTTGTGATCGATCCAAGCCATAATACCGATCAGCGATGATCGATCCGACCGTTGCAATCAATCCGATCGGAGACGATCCGACGGCTGCGATCGATCCAAGCCATGATCCCGATCGGTGATGATCGATCCGACGGTTGCGATCCATCTGATCGAAGATGATCCGATGGTTGCGATTGATCCAAGCCATGATCCCGATCGGTGATGATCAATCTAACATTGCGATCCATCCGATCGAAGACGATTTGACGGTTACAATCGATCCAAGCCATGATCCCGATCGGCGATAATCGATCGGACCATTGCGATCAATCCGATCGAAGATGATCCGATGGTTGCAATCGACCCAAGCCATGATCCCGATTGGGGATGATCGATCCGACGGTTGCGATCCATCCGATCGGAGACATCTGATTGCGATCAATCCAAGCCATGATCCCGATCGGCGATGATCGATCGACATTGCGAATTCGATCGACGATCCGATGGTTGCGATTGATCCAAGCCATGATCCCGATCGGGGATGATCGATCCAACAGTTACGATCTATCCCATCGGCGATGATCCAACGGTTGCGATCGATCCAAGCTATGATCCCGATCGGCGATGATCGATGGACCGTTGCGATCAATCCGATCGGAGATGATCCGATGGTTGCGATCGATCCAAGCCATGATCCCGATTGGCGATGATCGATCCGATGGTTGCGATCGATCCTATCGTAAACGATTCGACGGTTGCGATCGATCCATGCCATGATCCCGATCGGCGATGATCGATCCGACGGTTGCGATCCATATGATTGGTGATGATCCGACGGTTGCGATCCATCCAAGCCATGATCCGATCGGTGATGATCGATCCGACGGTTGTGATCGATCTGATCGAAGACAATCCAACAGTTGCGATCGATTCATGCCATGATCCCAATCAGCAATGATCGATCTGACGGTTGTGATCCATCCAATCGGAGACGATCCGATGGTTGCGATAGATTAAGCCATGATCCCGATCGGCGATGATCGATCTAACGGTTGCGATCCATCCGATTGGAGACGATCTGATGGTTGCGATTGATCCAAGCCATGATCCTGATCAGCGACGATCGATCCGACGGTTGCGATCGATTCAAGCCATGATCCCGATTGGTGATGATCGATTGGACCGTTGCGATCGATCCGATCGGAGATGATCCAATGGTTGCGATCGATCCAAGCCATGATCCCGATCGGGGATGATCGATCCGACGGTTGCGATCTATCCCATCGTGATGATCCAACTGTTGATCAATCCAAGCTATGATCCCGATCAGCGTGATCGATCCGACGGTTGCGATCCATCCGATCGGAGACGATCCAACGGTTGCAATCGATCCAAGCCATGATCCCGATCAGCGATGATCGATCTGACGGTTGTGATCCATTTGATCGAAGACGATCCGATGGTTGCGATCGATCCATGCCATGATCCCGATCGCGATGATCGATCCGACGATTGCGATCATCCGATCGACGATGATCCAACGGTTGCGATCTTTCTATTTTTTTCTCCTTACTTATTGTATTATGTTTGGAGGTTAGGCCTAGCCCCCCTCCCTTATGTACATTTTGATTTTAAATTAATAAACTGGTAGGGGTCTATGCCAAACCCCCCACCATTAAGGTTGTTTTATATTAATAAAATTTCTTTATTCCTAATAATTTTTAATTTATAAAAAATATTTTTTTACAAATTTTTTTTATTTGAGCGTGCACGGGCCAGGCCCAGATGGGCCATGCCTGGCACGGCCCAGGCCCGCCATGCCGTGCCGGCATGACTCAGGCCCACCTGGGCTGTGCCAGGCACGGCGGGCTGGCCCAAGCCCGTCATGGGCCGTGACGTGCTGGGCCAACAGAAAAAAATTTTTATGCCTGGCATGGCCCATCTGGGCCTGGACCGTGCCGTGCCATGGGCGGCACGGCCCAGTGCCTATCTCTAACAGTAATCGAGCATCAAATCTGACAGCCCTCGCAACTGGCGCTCCGCTCCTCTGCTGTTTTGGTAGTATATGCGCATGATTTTTATCTATTAAAAGTTTTCATTTTTAGAATTTATTAAAATTAACTTTGATAAAAATATTTATGACATTTTTGGATTGATTTCTGTGATTTGATGATTAGATACCGCAATGTTGACGGCTAAAAAATCTGGCCTTTTTGACTTTTTTGTTTCTCTAGCTGAGCTATATACTGCTTGGATAGAACCTCTACGATTATTTGCCAACCAACCTCTTGATTCACGATAGTTGGTCTACTTTTCAGGATGTTTATAGCGCCTAAATTCGGTATATCTATCAGAAAGCTAACTCAGTGCAGAATGATTTGTACCCTTTATTTTATTCAAATATTATATTTAGATATATGAATTTGACTCGCCCTAAAATGATGTGATTACTCGTTCATACAAAAAAAAAAAAAAAAAATCGAGTTTCAATGTAAGGAATGGCATCCTGCTCCAGTGGAAACGCTCTTATTCCAACGAATAGCGAATGTAGATCACGCCTTTATTAGCTAGATCTAGATGCTCAAAATTAACAGCTATATTTCTCAACAGCATTGTAATGGCCTGTTATCTATGTATTAATGATACAGCATCCAAAAATTGAATCCAAATCATGGCTACGAATGTCGATGACATTGGCATCCAATTCTATGTCATCATCCAATATAGATGGAGGTGAGAGAGAAAGTATTGTAACGCATCATGCCACTCCGATCTCATTAAGAAATACAAATGCGTGATTTCTTTCAATCCACTTCTTTTCAGACCTGATGCATTGAATGAATTGTGAGACTTTAGCTTGTTTGCAGCTGTGAGACGGTGCAATCGACAAGAAATTATTGTATTTACTCCATGGCTCCAAAAAAAAAAAACAAAAAGTTCATGCACATGAGGCTGCATTACTTAAAAACTAATACTCAAATAAGGAGAAGAAAGAAAAGAATCGTAATGAGAAAAATAATAATAGAATTTGAAGATAAATTTTTTGATTTTTTTTTTTGATTTTTTATGGATTATGCTGTAAATAATGTAAATTTTAAGGATATATAAGTATTATAGAAAGAATGTGAGTGGTGTTGTAAGTAATATGAACTCAAAGAGCATTTAGCATTGTATAAGAAAACAAAAATGATAAATAATAGGATGAATGGTTGAGATTGAGACTGTATTTTCCAAACCAATAATAAAAATGTATGGTGATTGAATTGGAAACTTGAAACCTTTTTTATTTTCCTCAAAGGATGAACTAAAAGTATTTCATGAGTCAGAAAATAGGAGGCATTTGGTAATATGATGATCCTGAATTATTGATGATTTTTAAATTATGATGATCTGATTTTTAGTGAACTTAAATCACAGTGCTAGTGATTCAAAACTTTAGTGATCTAAAATTACTATGTTTGGTATATTATAAAAATCCTGAATCATCAATTATGAAATACCAAATTGTTTTGATTTTTTTTTTTTGGCTTCTTCAAACTATTGGAACTCTAGTGGACAGAGAAATGAGAGACTAGAACTTGGATTAATAAAATTTTACTTTTTTTTCCAATAATGTTACATGCCTAAATTAATGAACGATCATTCATGTTTCAATTTCTCAATGATCATAACTGCCTCATTTAAAGCATGAAAACACCAAATCCAACGCTTCACATGGTGCACCTAGATCATAGTGAAGCAATGCGGGCCCACTCAGTCATCGCCATCGCTACCTCCTCTGAACCATCCCCTACGAAACATGGTCCTACAAATTTATCTAGCAAGCAAGTCCAGGATATAGCTGTAAGGTTATAATTCATCTAGCAACCAAGGAGAGGAACAGATATATATTGAACTAAGAAGGCGCATTTATTACCTCTTTGAATCGCCTATGCCCAAATTAATAAGGCAGCATTGAAAAACCTACCAGCAAATGCTGTCATTTGCACCCAAGACTATGGTTTTAAAAATCGGATCAGATTGGCCAATCGGTCCAACCGGAAATCGATCATCAGGCGATTCGATTTTATTATTAAAGTTAACTTTATATGATCCAATAAAAATAAAAAATTATTGAACCGAACGGATTCTAAAGAATCGATCCAATCTGATTTTTAGACTTTTAGTTGTGATAAATGATATTAGAATTAGATTTTTCTTAAATTTTAAAATTTTTACTTAAATTGATATTTGTATTTTATTATTTTTATATTATTAAATTAAAAATTAATTATGATATTGTTTTGATGCTGCTGAAATTCGTTCTTTGGCTTAGGAGCGGTGCACGTCAGGATCCGAGTAGCGCTATCCATCCGAGAAGACCTGCAAGGCAGTCTTTACGTAGGAAGCACGGGGATGGTTCTTACGAAAGACCTTCCGACGCTTAAGTCAGTAAAAATATTCAGCAATCAGATGAGAGAAAAAGGCTCCAGCAGAAGGATCTTCCTTCTTGAGACGATTTCTCAGGAGCAATGACCTTTGCTAGAGTTTTTTTTGGACTTAGATTGCCTTTGAAGCGTATTTAGGGGGTCTTGGGACTTGGTATTTGTGTGCAGCCATTACTTGATTTTTTGAGCGTGTTTTAGGGAGTTGGCATCTAATAAGGCCGGAAGGCCGAAATTTCATCGGTTATGGGGATCGGCGCGTTTTAGGAAGTTGGCATTCGATAAGGCCAGAATTTCATCGGTTACGGGGATCAACAGTTGATGAAGCTAATGGGCGCTTTATCGAAAATTTGAAATTCCATTGATTCTGAACGAAATATTGTATTTGGCTTCCTTTTCTGTTTTGAGAAGCTCACTCCACAATCCTTGTGATCGGGGTGGTTCATCATCCGAGATATCCGGTGTGGTTTGAAACAGCAATGGCACTTACGTTGAAGGAATGAGGATCGATCTTACCGAGGTATGAAGATAGCTCGGCCCTTCCGAGGTACTAAGACAACTTGGCTCTGCCGAGGTACAGAGATAGCTCGACCATGTCGAGGTTCAGAAACCGACTCTGGTGTCGGCATTGAGACCGATGGTGGCATCGGTACTAACTCTGGAGTTGATGAGAAGACTAACTCTGGTGTGAGACCGATCGGTTGTTGTTGGAGCGTAGCCCAGTCAGTTAGTTCAAACGTGACTTGATCAACCAAATCAAAGATAGCTCGATCTTTGTCAACTCGATTTTTATCGTTGGACACATTTATTGATGCGGCAATAATTTTCCTCCGCATCATGTTTGATTCAATCAAACCGATTTATTTCACTGATTGATCTATGGTCCAAATGTCCGATCTGACTTTTAAAACATTGCCCAACACATTGCCATCCTGCGGAAAGCCATTAATATCAACTGATCTCAGACCGAACCCTGGCCAAAAACCTCGCCCGCGGGAAGGCCAAGCCAGGTTGAAATCGTGCTGCAAATGCAATGCCGGGGCATGCAGTCCTCAACCCAATATCAACCAACACAGCAGGCCATAAAAATCCTGTATTTCCAAACTATTAACAAGCCGGGGCCGAAGGACGAGGGGAAGTTCACCTGAGATCTCGGGACCTTCTTCAGCATCTTCGCCAGACAGGGCACAACCTCAGAAAAGGCATCCTCAGACCCAGCTGAAAGCCAGAGCACCGTGGAACCTCCACCTTGAACCCCAAAAAAAATTCCTACTAGGATTCAAAAACGATAAGGACGACGAAGATGCCAGAGAGGACGAGGAAGAGCAAGAAGGGGACACCTTGGATGTGAAGCCAAAAGGGCTGTCTCGTGGTGGTCGAACAAATGGTACAAACGCACACCTGAGAGGACTCGGCACGGGGAGAGAACCATTGAACCAAGTGCGTCCATATCCACACTCACGAGACCGTACATAAAAAGTAGAAAGGTGCACTACGCGGAGGTGAAGAACAAGAGCAAATGAAAGAAAGACAGAGTCCATTGGTTGGACGGTAGACGATGGGGAGACGTTGGGAGCCAGCATTTATCCCAGGGCTTCGAGTAGAAGATTCACGCATCGCTACAAGCATACACGCTTACAGATCTAATGAAGAAGTGAGTTGAGTTGTATGATATATAACGGAGATGGAAGGGAGAGCCGGCGATGATGCAAGAGAAGACGTGGAGGACGGAAAAGAGAGCAGAGAGTGGGAGGAAGGCGAGCCTCGCGAAGCCCAACCGCACCGACATATACGACTGCAAGCGGAAGACGCCGCTGATCTCCTCCGCCACCTGATCCTGACGGCGGAATGCAAGCGAATGCCTAATCTTTTTAAGACGGACTAAGAGACATGAGGGAATGACGTATCGGTATCGAAAATGGGAATTGCTGCGCGGGATCTATCCTCTGACTCGGACGTGATCGGTCTCCTGATCAGGCTTCCTCCTGGGCGGACCTACACAGAAGTCCTCACACGAGAGGTATTGGGGGTGGCCCTCCGCGAAGACCCTTTGACGCTCAAGTTAGTGGGGATCGACGATCAACAGAAATAAGAAAAAAATATCTCAGGGGAGTCCCACCAGGGGTGACCAATCGGGGGCTCGTGCAGAGCGCCGACGGCGGAGAAAGAGAAGGGTGAGCAGTGAAAGAGAGAGAGTGAGAGTGAAACTGAGCCAGGAGCTGTACAGGGGCTTGTGCGCGCGTACCTGAAAGAATCTGGGAGTGTCCTATTTATAGGCAATCACCTGAATCTTGAGCGCCTTCTGGAAGGTTCGAAGGTTGTTGGGATACGGAGATGATTCGAATCAAGCTGTTGTGAGGCCGGTGGGATCCATATCTTGTCCGTTGAAAGATCGACGGCTAGGAGAGCTCTCTGATGGCTTGAGATCCGATGATTGTGTAGGTCCTGGGCCATTAGTGCAGATCCTAGGCCATTATCGCATATCCTAGGCCACTCCTCGATATGATTCTTCATTTGGGGTTTTGTTACACTAGACTTGGACTCTCCCGCGCAGGTTCCGCGGAGGTGCAAGTCGAGCCATGGATTGCTCGGGGTTGCTCGGGAGAACCGAGCTATTGATTGCTCGGGGAAGCCGAGCTATGGGTTGCTCGGGGAAGCCGAGCCATGGGTTGCTCGGGGAGCCGAGCTATGGGTTGCTCGGCCAAACCGAGCTATGGGTTGCTCGGGGAAGTCGAGCTATGGATGGCTCAGGGGAGCCGAGCCATGGGTTGCTCGGGGAACCGAGCTATGGATGGCTCGGGGAAACCGAGCTATGGGTTGCTCGGCGGAACCGAGCTATGGGTTGCTCAGGGAAGCCGAGCTATGGATGGCTCGGGGGAGTCGAGCTATGGGTTGCTCGGGGGAACCGAGCTATGGATGGCCCGGGGAAACCGAGCTATGGGTTGCTCGACGAAACCGAGCTATGGATGGCCCGGAAAAACCGAGCTATGGGTTGCTCGACGAAACCGAGCTATGGATGGCCCGAGAAAATCGAGCTATGAATTGCTCGTCCTGTCGGACCATACCAGTCAGCTCGTTCTTCGAGGGCATAATGTAGCAGGTGGGGGATGGGGCTGATCTTAGCCCCTTCGCACGGTCATCAACGTAATGGCAATTTTACCCCTCAACACATGCCCCCCACTCCCTAGTTCGAAGCGTAGGTTCGGGCATAGGGAGTATAGACTTAGGTGGCGCAATTCGAACGGGGGGATCTGCATTTGACAGCCCACACAATGATGCCATAATTAATAATGCGTGACCATCTTACCTTCTCGAGGTGGATCCATCGTTCCTTAGGAGCGAAGGTAACAGTTGGGGAAGCACCACGTAGGAGATCTCGATCTTCATGGCGCCTGTAGCGGCGGTTCCGGACGTCTTGGTTGAGATGCCTTATCTTCTCTTTGAGGCGGTTTCTTTTGGGAAAAACGGAGTCGTAGTGGCGCCATCTCTATTCGTAGCGCTCTTTCGCTTTCCCTTAGAGAACTCCATTTCCCCATTCCCTTAGCAACCTTGCTCAGCGCCTCTTCCGATCGAAAACATGGTGAGTCCGAGCGATCAGGCTTCGAAGGTGACCCTAGCGGATCTGGAGCGGATACACCGCCTGTACAAGATTCCTCAGTATGTTACCTTATTGCTCCCGATGGCGAATGACAGGGTAACATCTGGATTAGGGGACGGAGCGCTCTATTATGAGGAAAGTTTGAGGGCAGGCCTCAGGTTTCCTCTTCATCCGCTGGTGCGGGAGGTGATGAGGTTCTACAATATATGCTTCACCATGGTGGCTCCCAACAGCTGGCGCAATCTTATCGGATTCATCTCGTTGTGCAGCCGTGTCGGGGTAGCTGCGACCCTTCCGATGTTCAGGGTGTGCTACAATCTGGTCTCCGAGAGGGCCTCAGAGTGGCCTTACATCGGTCCCGGAGGTCTTTCAAGATGATTTCGGATAACCCGTCGTTGATAAAGGAATGAAAATCGCGATTCTTTATAGTCGAGGGGAATATTGGCTCGAATTTCCCTCGGGTGTGGGGACGATATGTAAAGGATCCAGAAGCGCATCCGAGTTGTTCGAGCAGGAGAAAAGGGATTTGGTCGTGTTACGTGGCAGTCGAGTGCTTCTGGCCAGCGCCCTTCTATCGGAGGACGCTCTCTTCGCGGCCGGATTGAGTCATGTTGATCCTCGCGGTGAGTATCACTTCGTAGCCAATAGCTTAATGTGATTTCAACTTTGATTTTGTGCGAGCTAACGGGCGAGTCGTGTTGCCCCTACAGCCGAAAGGTCGGCGTTCGTAGATCAGATGAGGGAGGAGCTGGGCAAGCGTCGCAGGAGATCCGGCTCCAATAGCAAGCATAGGGCCGAGAAGAGATCTCGCCCTTCCGGCTCCCGCCCCAGGGGGATCAGGAGAGATGGTGATGATCGGCACTCCTTGTCGCTGCGGGCCGGAAGTATCGAAGTTCCGGCGGCGCATGGTCTTTCGGTGTCGGAGGAGGGTCTGTCAGGAGGGGAAGATCAGGATACCACAGGGGTTTCGGAGGAGGCTGCTGAAATTTCCTCCCCGCCTATTGTCGTTTTGTCCGACGATGGCGAGGGAACGACGTCAGTTCACTTGGAGACCCCCATGGTCGGGGCGGCTTGGTCTCCCTCATTGGAGGCCGGTGGCTCGGAGAGGTTGCAGGCAGAGGCGGGAGCGGCCTCTGCTTCGATCGAGGTGGGAGAAGTGGTTACAGCTGCTGAGGTTCAGCCTGGGCTGCTAGTAGGAGAGCCAGTGGGGATGAAGGGGTGGCCGAACCCGCCGAACCAGCGATCGAACCTCACGGGATGTCTTCCGATGAAGGGCCTTCCGCCGAGGCACAGGAGGCCCTAGGGAAACCAAAGTTCAAGAGGAGTCTGTTGGGGTAGAGGAATGTCCGAGGAGGTAGAAGCAGAAGAGGAGGAAGAAGGAGAAGGAGGGGAGCCGTCGAGCGAAGGGGACGCTCGGGCTGGGGCTTCCCTTGCCGGAGCTGAAATGCCTGAGGCCTCTCAAATGAGGGCTCTGGTGGAGGAGGTTGGCCGAACGAGGGCCCCAGGGGACGGGCTCCCTGAGCGTAAATTTCTACTCACGCGATCCGGAGGTGAGTGTCATGTTCTCCGCCTTGATGCAGTCTGCGTTCCAAGGGGGAGAGAGTTCCTCGGTAGGAGTGAACGATCCAAAGGATCTTGTCGATGTGACGTTTAGGTACACTGGAGTGCCGAACGAAGCTTTCCTTCTTCCCGAGATTGATGACCTTACCCTCACGAGGATTGCTTCGGATTATGCGTCTCGGGTAAGTCGTCACACCGAAGTAGGGTTTTTAGTCAGTTAGTTCGACTGCGTTCCTCACATGTGCAATCCTTTTCACAGAATGCCCTGATCATGAAGGCGTTAAAATGGCATTTGCATCTGGCTGTCGGGGCTTGGGCTCGGGCCCGCCAAGAAGTCGATCACCTCAAGGAGAGGGTGAATTCAACGGCCAGCCTTTCTCGAGCCTTGGTGGTCTCCCAAAGGGGGCTTGAGGAGACTCGTAAGGCCCTTATAGTTGAGAGAGAAAGAGCCTCTCAACTCGAAATGCAGGTCAACGAGCTTCAAGGCTTCCGCGAGCAATCCGAGAAGGCAAGTCTGGAGCTATCTCAGATCAAAGCGGAGTACGAGGGTAAGGTCAATTCCATGCAGCAGTTTTTCAATAAGAGGTGGGACCAGTTGAAAGCCAGCCACGCTGAAGAAAGGACAACTGGAGCAAGAGGCTCGAGGAGGAAGAGCACAGGTGTCGGCGGTAGCAGGACCACCTCACCGTCTGAATAAAGAGCTCGCCGATACGAAGGATCGGCTAAAGTGGTCGACGAACGAGCTGCTCGACTTTATGACGAGCTCGACTACGCTTGTCAAGAGATTGGACACACTCAGTCCCGAGTGGATGAACTCAAAGAGAGCCTTCGCCAAAATCAATCGGCTAAATCGAGGGCTCTCAATAGGGTTCAAGTGTTGGGCGATGAACTAGCTCGGCGGGATGAGCAGGTAGGGTGTTATCCATTTTATCCGTTTTGGCCTTTCGACTTTTGCCTTATTTGGCTTCTCGTCCGCAGTTGAACAAGATGAGCTAGGAGTTTCAGGAACGATTGAAGGTCTTAGGAGAGGAGGCGGCCTTGAGGCACCGAAGGATCTCCGAATTGGAGAAGCAATTGGCCGAGGCGAACGCGCGGGCCTCTTTAGCGATGGAGTACAAGAACTTTACCGAATTTGCCAAGGAACGCAGGGCGGCCTGCGCCGATGCATTCCGGTTCGGGGAGGAGGAGGCACGGGCTAAGATTACTCAAGCTTATCCTGACCTGGACTTATCTTGTTTGGAAGCTGAATATTACGAGACACGCACCCCGGGGGCGAGGAAGACGAATATGAAGAGATTTTTGATATCGATCTCAAAGCTGTTCTGGGCATCAACGTTGCTGCCGAGGTATCTCGGCGAGATACTGTCAAAAAGGGGGAGCCAAGTGACGCACCCACTGATGCTGCCGCAGGGACACCGGGTCTGATCCCAAGTCTTGACCCTTTGGGGCCCCATATGTATTTTCTGTTTCTTTTCTTTTGTAGTTTGACCGGAAATCAGTAAACAGGTCAGTTGTTTTCATTTGTTTGCCTTTCTTGGATGATTTCTTGTCTTAAATTTTTATCCCAAATGCGAGCGCCGCTTGGTTGGTTTTCTGGCTCGAATTTGAAGGAACATCTTGGTCGAGGCCAAGGCATAGGGATAGCCCCGACGAAGGAGTCGAGCGACAACACAGCTTGGCACAAAAGGAGGTCAAGAGACGATTCAATTCGGCTTTAGCCGAATGATGCAATGGTTCGGCTGGGGCCGAAGGATGAAACAGCTCGGCTGGGGCCAAGAGACGAAATAGCTCGGCTAGGGCCGATGGACGAAATAGCTCGGCTAAGACCGAGGGACGAAGTAGCTCGGCTAGGGCTGAGGGATGAAGTAGCTCGGCTATGGTCGAGGGAGGAAGTAGCTCGGCTAGGGACGAGGGACGAACTAGCTCGGCTAGGGCCGAGGGACAAAATAGCTCGGCTAGGGTCGAGGGATGAAGTAGCTCGGCTAGAGCCGAGGGATGAAGTAGCTCGGCTAGGGCCGAGGAATACGGTAGGTCTGCTGGATGGGACCAGAAACCACAGAAGCATCCTGGCTAGGACCAGGGTAGTCCACCTTATCGGTGGCAAAACCGTGGACGTGCCTTTGACGACAAGAGGGGAGTTTGTTCCCGAGCAGGGGGGTTTGTTGAATCCTCGTTGTCATCCCTTTATTCTTTTTGGTAAAGAAGGGTTTGGCCTTCGCGCATCTTTATTACCCCTGTCAGTGCTTTGTCTTTTCCAAGGCAAGTCGATTTTCGTTTCGCCGAAGTAGGTAGTACGGCTCTGCAGCCAGCAAAAGATCGCCCTGGCACTTTCCGAGGGACCTTTGCTGTGTTGATCTTTTCCAACGCAGGTTGCTCTAGCGTGTGGTGTAAGCGCTTATTTGCCATTGGAGGATGTCATTTTCATGGGATGATCTCCCAGGTCTGCCAGTACCTGTAAGATCGGTGGATGATTTTCTGTATTTAAAGCTCGTGATCTGGGATCAGAGAAAATCTTTTGGCATGCATCATGGTTCGAGCGACGCGCTTGGCGCGCAACGGGGGGCGCTATTTTCATCTCGGGAGGCCACGTGGTGGCATGGGTTAGGCGTTTTGAATCTCGATGCTTTCTGTTTTGATAGCTGCTCCCGGTTCATCTTCACCTATAAAAAGGGGAAAGAGGGCCGTGTTGAGCCATCCCAGAGTTTTCTTTTTTGTGAATTGTGAAGGTACACATAATGCTTGTTTCTCTAGGGCTTAGAGTGGAAGGACCGAGCTTTCCTTCTGCAAATTATCGTCCTCTGGACAGCTGGGGTGATGAAGGAGCTGCCGGAGGGTGGCTCGTCCTCAAGAAAGGAGTTCCGGAGATCGTATGGGGAGCACAGGAGGTTCGCAGAGATCGCATGGAGAGCGCACATGTACGCTTCCTGTGTGTCCTTTGCGGTTCACCCTCGGGGACGCAGGGTAGGAAGTGCACGCGTGCTCCCCATGACTTGCGTGAATTTTTCCTCCTCCCCTGGTCCGGATTCCTGGGCTCGTCCGCCTGGGGAATCTTTTGCCATGTGAGGAGGGGGTGGAGGTGTGTTATCCGCTAGTACATTGCCTTTTGACTTGGGCAGTGACTAGCGGTACACACTCGATTTGGGGGAGTACCCCGTTATCAGGGTCTGCGAGCTTTCTTCTACTCGTCGGAGGGCCCTGCGGATGGGTGGCTTGGGACAAGGCTTATCCACCCTTTCTGATTTCTCTGATATCTCAGGCCGGGTCTCGAGATAACATTATTAACCGAAGCTGGTCGCAACAGTCAGGCCGAGTCATCTGCTCATTATCAGCGCGAGCTGACTAGTTCGTGGCTTGTCTGATTTGTTGGATCGGATGCCGAAGCATCATTGTCACCCGAAGCTGTCTTGAAGCAGTTCGGCTGAGCTATGTACTCGTCTTTATTTCCTGTGTTTCAACGCACTTGTAACGTCTCTCAGGCGGTTGTAATTCGTTTCGATGGCAATGAAATAAAGAAAGTTTTGTCCTTTCTCCTAGTTTCTGTTTCTTTTGTGCCGAGAGTTGTTGCTCCCGTGTCGCAACATACTTCGCCGCTTTGTTTTTTGCCTAAATCATGGCTCGGTTCTCAGTAGGGGAGATCATCTATTCCTGTTTGAGGGGAGACCTGGGCGATCGTGCGGACTCACGCGGTAGGCATGATTTTGAAATAGGTGTTTCTTCGAAGAGAGCTCGTATGTCTCTTTTGGGCAAGGGGAGGTCCTTTACCTCTACCAAAGCACCGCGAGGCGCTAACCTTGTCTTGGTGTTTAAGAAGCTGCTTGGCTTGTCCGAGCTTTCAGATAGTATCTTACTTGGCGTAGGATAAGTTCCGGAGATATTGCTCGTTCTTGGCCGAGGATTTTGCACTACCCGACCTGGTCAGGGCTTATAAGCTGCCCGAATTCATATGGAACTTTGGAGATTGCTTGGTCTGGTCGGGATTTGTGATAACGAGACATGCGTCTTGGCCTTACGCTGGGTCTTTGATAGTGGGAAGAATTCCTCGGCTTTTGCCGGGATTCTTAGCAGTAGAACACATTCCTTGACTTTCGCCGAAGTTCGGAGATTTACTACTTGGCCCAGCTGAGGTTCGGAGATTTATTGCTCGGTCAGCCGAGTTCGGAGATTTATTGCTCGGCCCAGCTGAGGTTCGGAGTTTTAGTGCTCGGCCCTGCCGAGGTTCAGAGATTTATTGCTCGGCTCAACCGAGGTTCGGAGATTTATTGCTCGGTCCAGCCGAGGTTCGGAGATTTGTTGCTCGGCCCAGCCGAGGTTTGGAGATTAGTTGCTTGGCCCAGCCGAGGTTCGAAGATTAGTTGCTCGGCCCTGTCGAGGTTCAGAGATATTGCTCAGAGGGATGACTCGGTCGCCGCCGAGACTCCTGATGTTTGGTTCTTGTGAGATTCGGCGTGGACCACCAAAGAAAAACTGGCGGTGCATGGGGATGCTCGATATTTATATTTTGGTGGTTTTCGAGGGAAGCAAGTTAGTGTCAGCTGCTGACGTGTCTTTTCATTTCCTCGCGCTTCTCCAAAGGCGGCTGATTCGAGGAGATTCGGTGGGGTTTTGAGAACATTTACTTCGTGAGGGCCCGGCAAATTGCAAGGAACCCAGTTCCTAGAGAAGAAGGGGGGTTCCCGAGTAATTCATCGACGCTTACCGATTTTCCTCGGGAAGGGGTGCGACTCTTCGCTTCCTGTGGGTGCCAGCCAAAGTGGTGACACGCGGCAGATTCTCACGGGTCAGGATTAATAACCCGACTGCTCGAGATACTCGCCGGGGCGGTATAAATATGGGCGAGAGGGATGGTGTGTCATCCTCTCGGCTAGCCTTTCGACAGCTCCTGAGAGCGGGTATGGCTTCTCAGGGTGAAGGGCAATCAAACGAAGAGTCGAGCGTTGTTAATAATGGCCGTGGGGGCTCCCAGGGGAGCCGCTCCTTCGTGACCGTCGATGGCGTGGCCCTGGCGTCGGCTCTAGCAGGTCAAGAAGGCGGTCGAGGAGCTTCTTGCCATTTCTACAAGGGAGGCCGAGGCTCTTCATCGGGCTATCGATCGGCAGGAGGGGTGATAGCATCCCTCCGTCGGCAAGTCGCCGAGCTGACTCGGCATACGGAGGACCCAGCAGCTCCTGGGCGGGACAATAGGCCTCTGTGAAGGCCATTTTTTCACTTTTTCTTTTTGTACTTTTCTCTATCATGAATAAAGAGTGAAGTTCTTTTTTGGCAATCTCTTGTTCCTTGCTGAGGCCATCGTTTGGTCCATAAAAAGGAAAAACCGTTTGTCCCTGCTCGAGCTAAAGGGAAACCTGGGCGGTCTCGTGGGCTTATGCGGTAAGGCGCAGGGATATTGTTCGGTTAGCCCAGGGATTTAGTAGTAGGAGAGGTTCCCCGACTTTGTCTGGGTTTCTTAGGTGGCCGTGTAGGGCCTGTCAAGGCCTTTAGGGATTTGCTAAAGGTGAGGAATTTGATACCGTTGACGATATTGCACGACGTGTCTTCTTCGAACCGGCCGAAGCTCTGGGGACTGTTCGGAAGTCCTTCAGTTCCGGTCGAGTTTTGCATGCTTCGATTTTTGCCAGGATTGGTAAGCAGTATCTATTTTTCTTCACGATTTTGGTGATATAATTTGTGGTGATTTATGTCATGAATTATAAAATAATATGCCAACAAAAATTTAAGAAGGCGAGCCTGTAAAGGGCGTACCCTACTGATGATACTTGCGGAGATTGTCCGAATTCCACGTCCGAGGGATGGATCTTCCGCTTAGATATTGCAGATTGTAGGTCCCGGGTCCGACGACCTCTGCTACTTGGTAGGGGCCTTCCTAGTTTGGAGCTAGCTTCCCTTGCTCCAGCAGTTTGGAGACAGACGCTTTCCGGAGAACAAGGTCGCCAGGCAAGAAAGCTTTCCCTTTGACTCTGGAGGTGTGGTAACGGGCCACTCTTTGCTGGTAGGCAGCTATTCTGATCCGAGCTTTTTCTCTGATCTCTTCCACCAAGTCAAGGTTGGCGCGGAGCTACTCATCACTGGCTTCCTCCGAGTAGCTTTCCACCCGCAGGGAAGGGAGTCCTATCTCCACAGGGATGACGGCCTATGTCCCGAAGGACATCTGAAATGGGGTCTCACCTGTGGGCACTCTCGGGGTGGTGCAGTAGGCCTATAGGACATGGTGCAACTCGTCTGCCCACCTGCCTTGGGCTCTGAAGAGTCAAGCTTTGATCCCTTGAAGCAAGGTTCGGTTGGTTACTTCGGCTGCTCCGTTAGCCTGTGGATGTCCGACCGAGGTAAGGCGGTGATGGATCCCATGCTCCTCGTAGAACTGACGAAACTTCGGATTGTCGAATTGTTTGTCGTTGTCAGTGATGATGGTGTGTGGGAGGCCGAAGCGGCAGATGATGAATTTCCACACGAAGTCCTTGGCCCGGGCCTCAATTATTTGAGCAACTGCTTCCGCTTCGACCCATTTGATGAAATAATCAATGGCGACGAATAAAAACTTCCGTTGCCCCGTGGCAAGTGGAAATGGGCCGAGAATGTCCATTCCCCACTTGGCAAAGGGCCAAGCGGAGGAAATGGGGACCAGGCTGGAGGAGGGGAGCCTCTAAATACTGGAGTGTCTTTGGCATAGGTCGCAAGCTCAGACAAGGTCGTCAGCATCCTTCTGCATGGTTGGCCAATAGTACCTTGACGCAGCACCTTGTGGCATAAGGACCGGCTCCCCAGATGGTTGCGCAAATCCCCTCGTGTACCTCCTGAAGGGCATAATCAGCTTCAGATGGGCGGAGGCATTTGAGCAATGGCATAGAGAAGGACCACTTGTAGAGCTGGTCATCAATCAACACATAGTGGGTAGCTTGCAGCTTTAGCCTTCTAGCTTCTCTCCGATCGGTCGGAAGCGACCCTTCTTTGAGGTACTTCAGGATGGGGTCGAACCATGATGGTTCGGCCTCAACTTGCATCACTCGGTCAGCTTCCGCAATGCTAGGTTTCTCCAAAATCTCCAGATGAAATTTCCGTTCGATGTCCATTGATTCCGCAGTTGCCATCCGAGATAATAAGTCAACACGGGCATTTTCGGATCTAGGAATCTGAATGATCTCAAATTCAGGGAAATGGGAGAGTAGGCTTCGAACCTCTTGGAGATATCGGATCATGTTCGGTTCCCGGGCCTCAAACTCCCCTCGCACGTGACCTACCACCAGCTGAGAGTCGATGAAGGCATTCAGTTTCTCCACCTTAAGGCTGCGGGCGATCTAGAGACCAGCCAGCAGAGCTTCATATTCAGCTTTGTTATTGGAGGCCGGGAAGGAGAAGTGGACGCCATATTTAAAGGTCGCCCCCTCCGGGCTGGTGAGGACTAAGCCCGCACTGAAGCGATGGGCGTTGGACGACCCGTCGACATGGAGGAGCCACCAGGCGTCAGATTTTGGGCTCTCCAGGGAGTTGGGGGTGGAGCCGTCCTCCGGGATGGTACATTCGAGGAGGAAGTCGGCTAGCACCTGAGCTTTGATGGCCGGGCGAGGCTGGAATCGAATGTCGTGCTTGCTCAGCTCGACGGCCCATTTAGTCATTCCCCTGATGTCTCCAAGCGGTGGACCACCGCCTTGATGGGTTGGTCAGTCAGGACCGTCACAGAATGTGCTTGGAAGTATGGCCGCAACTTTCGGACTGAGGTGATCAAGGCCAACACCATCTTCTCAATCCGGGTATACCTCGTCTCCACATCTCGGAGCAGTTTGCTGACATAATAAATCGGCTTCTGGGCCTTATTTTCTTCTCTGACCAACACCGAGCAAACAACACCTTCCAAGACAGCCAGATACAGGAACAATGTCTCCCTAGGATTTGGACTGCTGAGGAGAGGGGGAGAGCCGAGGTACTTCTTGAGATCTTCGAATGATTTTTGACACTCGGAAGACCACTGGAAATTCTTAGCCGACCAGAGTTTTGAAGAAGGGGAGGCATCTTTCGGTGGAACGAGCCATGAAGCGGTTGAGGGTTGCTATTCTCCCAGTTAGGCGCTAGACTTCTTTAATAAACGCCGGGGCACCATCTGCTGAAGAGCCTAGATCTTCTGGGGTTAGCTTCAATACCCCGCTGGGAGACCATGAAGCCAAGGAACTTCCCAGAGTTAACGCCGAAGGCGCACTTAGTTGGGTTGAGCTTCATCCGATATTTGCAGAGTGTCGCGAAGCTCTCCGAGAGATCCTTGACGTGCTGTGATGCTTCTTTACTTTTGACCAGCATGTCGTCGACATATACCTCCATGTTTCGGCCGATTTGCTTTTTAAAAACTTTGTTGACTAGCCTTTGGTAGGTGGCACCTGCATTTTTAAGACCGAAAGGCATAACACGGTAACAGTAAGTACCTCGGTCGGTTATGAAGGTGATCTTTTCTTCATCTTCGGGGGCCATCCGGATCTGGTTGTAGCCCGAGTAGGCGTCCATGAACGTCAGCATTTGGTGACCCGAGGTGGCATTTACAAGTTGATCAATTCATGGGAGAGGGAAGCTGTCCTTCGAGCATGCTTTGTTGAGGTCGGTAAAGTCGATGCAGATCCGCCACTTGCCGCTCGACTTCTTTACCATGAAGATATTTGATAGCCAACTTGGGTAATTTACCTCCCGAACGAAGTTCACCTTGATAAGTTTATCAACCTCCTCTTCAATAGCTCTCTGCCGCTCTGGGGTGAAACTCCTCTTCTTTTGTTTGACGGGCCGGTATATCTCGTCCACATTAAGGTGGTGGATGAGAACTTTGGGGCTGATTCCTGGCATGTCGGAGGTGGACCAGGCGAAGACATCGGTGTTGCTTCGGAGAAAGTCGATCAGCTCCTGTCGGGATTCGCCTTTCAGTAGCGACCCGATCTTTATGGTTCGGTCGGGACGAGCTTCGTCCAGCGGTACTTCTTCCAGTTCCTTGGCTGGTTCTCCCCGTTGCTTGGCGAAGTCCTCCCGAGCGTCCAGCCCATCAACTTCAGGCATTCTGGACTGAAGGCTGGTGACAAAACACTGTCAAGCCATGGTTTGGCTTCCTTGGACAACACCAACTCCCCGCCCGGTAGGGAACTTCATAGATAGGTGTGGGATGGAGACAACGGCTTTGAGGGACATCAGGCCGGGTCTCCCAAATATCGCATTGTAAGGCGACCTAAGCTTGGTCACTAGGAAGTCCGTGTGAACAGTGGCCACAAGGGGCCAGGTTCCTGCTTGAACCGTTAGTGTTACGACCCTTTCTGGGATGATAACGTCGCTGGTGAACCCCATTAGGGTGGAGTCCACGGCACGGAGGTTTTTCATGAGCAATTTTATCTTGGCAAACACATCAAGGTACAGAACATTCACGGAGCTTCCACTATCAACAAGGATCCGACTTACATCGTAGTTATTTAAATTGAGAGATACAACTAATGCATCATCGTATGGGAACTGTATCCCTTGGAGATCGTCGTCGGAGAAGGAGAGCTCACCCGTTCGCGCTTTCTTTGGCATCGAGCCTTCACCATCATTTCTGGAGCTCGAACCGCCGGCCTCTTCAATCATGTTGATGTGGCCGATTATGGGTGGATTTGGAGAAGGAGGAGGTTGCTGAAGCTCGGGCTGGCGGTCACTCCCTTGTCCTGGCTCGGGCGCCCTCCTGAACTGGTTCAGTCGGCCCCGTTGGATTAGCCTCTCAATTTCATTTTTTAACTGCCAGCATTCCTCGGTATCGTGGCCATGCTCCCGGTGGTAGCGGCAGTACTTGGTGGGGTCCCTTCGAGTTGGGTTCCTTCGGAGAGGAGTAGGTCGGGGGAGCTGGCGCTCTATCTCCATAAGGATTTGCGCCCTAGGAACAGTGAGTGGGGTATACCGGTCGAATCGCCTGGGCGAGCTCTGGGAGCAATTTCTTGGCGGCGATGGGGGAGCCCTTTGGCGACGAGGCAGGCTTGGCTGACGGATGGGTCGGTGCATGTCCGAACCTTTAGGTTCTTTCTTCTTCGCCAGCTCGGCGCGGGCAGCTCTTCATGATTCCTCGACCCTAGCATATTTGTCTGCCAGGGCCATCATATCGGAGAGGTTCGGGGGTAGCTGACTTCCATTGCCAGGTAGAAGTCGCTCTCCTTCAAAACTCCCTCCGCTAGGGCGGACATAGCCACCTCATGATTGAGGTGATCCACCTCCAGCATGACCTTGTTGAAACGACCAAGGTAATTTCTCAAGGACTCCCCCTCTCTCTGCTTAACTTCAGAGAGGAGTTAGATCTTCGTCGATGACGGCGGCTGCTGACGAACTGGCCAATAAAAAGATGGCTCAGCTCGTCAAACGAATCCACAGAACCCGGTTTCAAGGCATTGAATCAGGTTTGAGCAGATCCTCTGAGGGTGGAAGGGAAGGCGCGGCAGAGGATCACGTCTGATGCTCCATGAAACATCATTATTGACCGAAAGCTACTGAGGTGATCATCCGTATCAGAGGAGCCATGGTAGGGCTCAATGGCGGGTAGCTTAACATGAGAGGGAATCACTTCCTCCATGATCCCTTTGGAGAAGGGGATGCCCTGCTCTACCTTGGGCTGAGGCGGATAAGCCTGCTTGGCGGCGTCCAGCTCCTGACGCATCTCCCAGAGTTGTCGGCGGATCTCCTCTTCAGATATAAGAGGAGGAGCCAGGCGAGGAGAGCGTGGGGATGGCATCGAATCATGGCGGGAGGACTCCGGAGAGAGGGACCGGGCCCGCCGAGATCTGGAAGGATCCCTGTTGCAGCTCTCTCGTGGGGCTGGTCTGTCCTCCTTAGGTCGGTGTGGGGGGACCGCGGCTCCATGCGGACCAGAAGAAGAGGTGGCCGGAGAGAAAGGGGCCGCGACCTCCTCAGGGAGGCATGGAGCAGGGGCAGTTGTAAGGCACTCCTGAACCAGATGGGTCAGGGCTTAGACCTGCTGGACCAGCGTGGCGAACTAATCCTGGGTCACCGGGATAGCTGGCGGCGATGGGGTCTCAACTGGTGGCGGCTGTGGCGCTACACTACTCATCGGATCAGGTCTCTGGGAGGCGACCTGGTCTTGGGCTTCAGATGTTGCTCTTCTCCGATTAGCCATTGGAGAGGTTCTCTTCCGGATCGAAATCCTTACCTCCTTTCTTCAAGTTTTAATGGGACTTGAGGCCCTTCCTCTAGCGCCAATCTGTTGCCGCCGGAATCTGTCCTTCGACTCGGGCGCGATCGGTCTCCTGATCGGGCTTCCTTCTGGGCGGACTTGCACAGAAGTCCTCACGCGAGAGGCGTTGGGGGTGGCCCTCCGCGGAGGTACATGTTGAGCCATGGATTGCTCGGGGGTTGCTCGACGGAACCGAGCTATAGGTTGCTCGGGGAAGCCGAGCTATGGATGGCTCGGGGGAATCGAGCTATGGGTTGCTCGGGGGAACCGAGCTATGGATGGCCCGAAAAAACCGAGCTATGGGTTGCTCGTCCTGCCGGACCATACCAGTCAACTCGTTCTTCGAGGGCGTAATGTAGCAGGTGGGGGACAGGGCTGATCTTAGCCCCTTCGCATGGTCATTAACGTAATGATAATTTTACCCCTCAACAGGAATAAAGTAGTGCCAACCCGCCCGCCCACCTGGTCGTGAGTGAAGAGGCGAGCCAGAGCTGCAACGACTCGGGAAGCAGGGTGGCGCCTTGCAGGATCTTCTAGATGGAAGCCCCAAGGGACTACACAACCACGATGCCAATCGCCGCAACCACGAACCTCGGAGAATAAATGGACCTCAGCTTACATAGCATTGGAGAACGAAAGAGAGATGGAGAAGGCAAAGTAATACTTTGCACCTGAAGGGCCGGGGTAAGTAGCGAGGGAGTTGGTGGACGTAAAGACAGGCGGCGGCGAGGAGCAGAAGCAGGATAAGAGCGGTTAGTGGACGGATTTTGTGCGCTGGGGAGCCGTGAAATGGAAGTGGGAAGTGGCGGCCCTGGTGGTGGTAGCGAAGTGTTCCATCGGCGGGAAATGGGTTTCGCCGTTCCGGAGGGGGAACGGCATCGCGGAAGGTAGGGCCTGAGGTGAGAAAAGAGGGCGGGCAGGGTGCATGAGCGCCAAGAGCGCATGAGCAAGAGCGAGTGACATACTCACGGGCAGGGGGTGAGCTAAGGGGGTTGGGTCGGGTGTGTTTCTGATAAAAGTGAGCGATCAATGCGCGCTTCTGCATCAGAGAACAAGTCTTTTCCCTTTATAAAGTTCTCCCAAGACCCAGCTGGCCGCTTTCTGCGGGTCGGGTAAAGCCCACGGTTTTGGGATCGCATACGAAGTTTAAATAGATATGGAAGTGAATTTGCCAAGCACCAGTGATAACGACATGACCAACGGATAAATACATAGAACTCGATCGTATTTGCTCCTTCTGAGGCCTGAGAATCCAAGCAACTCGAATCGAGAGGCCCTTTATGAATTCCGCTCTTTTAGCAGACTTGTAAACCAGTCGAATGACATGGCGTGCATGCCCGCCACGTCTCTCTGGTTCCTCGTCTCATCCGGCCCTCGATCGCTGAAAACCAGGCGTTTCTATGAAATCTTCTCACCGGCGCTTAATTGGCTACCTGCGATCCCATCCTAAACAGTAACAAAGAGAGAGCAGCAGCATATGGCTCCAAATCTTAGCCCTGCCTTCGCCTACACTGTCGTCTACGTCAAAGACGTCGCCAAGTCGGTGGCCTTCTACTCCAATGCCTTCGGCTACAGCGTCCGTCGCCTCGACGAGTCCAACAAGTCCATCCGCCTCTCTCTTTCTTCTCTCTGAATGTAATTAACTACTTTATGACTCTCTTACGTTCCATCCCTACTAATGGCCGTGTCAGTGTTTTCAGGTGGGGCGAGTTGATTAGCGGGCAGACGACGATCGCCTTCACGCCGGTGCACCAGAGGGAGACCGACAGCTTGACGGGAGCAGTCCAGACTCCAGCCGCGGGGCGGGAGAGGGGGTCCGTGGAGGTCTGCTTCTCCTACGCCGACGTAGATGCGGCCTACAAAAGGGCGGTGGAGAACGGAGCCATTCCGGTGAGCCCGCCCGAGGACAAGGTTTGGGGGCAGAGGGTCGGCTACGTTCGGGATATCGACGGCATCGTCGTGCGCTTGGGAAGCCACGTGGTAGAGCCGCGCCCATAAATATTAGCCCCCGTTATTTACTCTATTCTGAGTAGGGGTGCAACTTGAATCGGATTCAATCTGAATTCGGTCCATCGAACCCGATTTATAATAGTATTTAAACTCATGTTTGCTCAACTCAAACCAAAAAAATTCGGATTTAACTTGGTCCGATTTGCAAATGACCCGGGTTATGATTGACCACAATCCGAATCCGAGATAACCCGAATAATCCGAACCCGAGGGTTATCCGACGGTAGCTTATCGGCATCAAATTTTTGGAAACATTGAAGGCACCAATCGGGACGAAATGACCAACTTGAGGGTGAGAAGGGCAAGGTCGTTGGTCGCATACGAGGAAAACGACAAACATAAAGGCGGATCATCCATACATTTTGTTTCATTTCTAACCTCCTTTTCTTTGTTTACGGCACCTCCTCCTCTTTTTTATTTCAGGTAAGATTTTTTTTAATACAATGTTAAAGCTATGAATCCAACTTATGCATTCGGCAAGGAATTTTATTTTTTCGTCTTTGGGATTCATAATTCGGTGTTTATTTACTTTGAAAAAAATATTTTGTTTTGTTTTATTTATTTTTTCTCATCAACCCGAATTCCAACCCGAAACTCAATCCGAACCCGATTTTTAAAAATAGGGTTAGGGTTGAGGTTTTACAAATAGGGTTAGGATTAGGATTGATATTTTATAAATAGGGTTAGGATTGAGAAAAACCCAAGTTTCATAAGTCCGAATAATTTTAATTACGTAATACATGTTGACTTTTTTGTTCATAAAAAAGTATTAAAATAAATAAAAAAAAGGTAACTGACCATGCGAGCATTAACGAGCATTTAATGCTCGCATGGGACTCACTGCAAAAAAAAACGCTAGCCAGCGAGCGTTTGCCGATAATTTTGCAAACGCTCGAGCGCTTTCCGATTTTTTCTTTGTTCCAAAAGGAACGATAACAAATTAACGATACCCAACGATCAAAAATATCTTTTATATATATCTATCACTGCTAGAGGCTAGAGTTTTAGCGTAGAAGAAATCAAGCGACCGCTTGAGGACGGTCACAGAAGGCACCTTTAGCGACCGCTTGAGGGCGGTCGCTAAAGATGGTCACGAAAGGTAGAAAAAATTGAGCGATAGACACTTTTAGCGACCGCTTGAGGGCGGTCGCAAATGCCATTACTATTGGCACAGAAGAAATCGTGCGACCGCGGGAGGGCGGTCGCGGAAGGGATCTTTAGCGGGCACAGAGGAAATCGTGCGACCGCGGGAGGGCGGTCGCGGAAGGGACCTTTAGCCGACCGCGGGAGGGCGGTCGCGGAAGGGATCTTTAGCGGGCACAGAAGAAATCGTGCGACCGCGGGAGGGCGGTCGCGGAAGGGACCTTTAGCGACCGCGGGAGGGCGGTCGCCGTGGCGGTCGCAAATGCCCATTATAAATATTTTATCGCCCTAGCTCTCTCCCTGGCTTTGGTTCTCGCTTCCATCCGAGATAAACCCTAGCCTCCATTGTCTTGCTTGGGCTCTTGGACTCCTTATTTTTTGAATCACCGATTCGAGGTGCGACCCTCTGCTTCTCTGTCTCCCTCGTCCCGCCGGCAAACCCTAGCCTCCATCGTCTTGCTCGGGATCTTGCTGCTTGGGCTCTTGGACACCTTGTTCTTCGAATCACCGATTCCAGGTGCGACCCTCTTCTTCTCTCTCTCCCTCGTCCCGCCGGCGTTTTGATTTCTTTTGATTTCTCTTGCTTGGTTCCGCTTTGTTTTGAGGTACCTTGCATTCCGACGAAGCTTTCGCGTGTCATGCCTGTGTTCGATCCAAAAATCTTGTTGAGATTTCGTGTTCTAATTGGTCAAAAATTCGTTCTTCTCTATCCAAAATTCCGGCTTTCGCTTTGCTCTAATTGGACATGGACGACTTAGCTTATGTCCCAGCAAACCTTTTAAGGGTCAATGATAATGCCGCTATTAGCACCACCACCACCAAAGGCAGAGAAATTATCAAGGATGTTGGTTTCTTTCTATGCTGTATAGAAGGAAGTGAAGGAAGGCTAGACAGATTGAGGGCAACCGCTTGCTCATTCATCTTAAAGCTAACGTACATAACTAATACATGGGAGCCTTTAGAGGAAGGCCTACTCCCGTAAGAACATCGTTGCTGCTGGAAAATGATTACTATATTACTAGTATATATATGTTCAGAGATATATGTAGTGGAGATATAATGTGTCTTGATATGTTCAGATGCTAGCATCTTGTAATAATTCAAGTCTGATTGGAGTTCTCCTTTTTGCAGGCTTGAGACCACTAGGCATGTTTCTATGATCACAATAACTTTATCTAAGAAGGAGCTAGACAAGTCCTTGGTTGGGTGAGTAAGAATTCTGAACCTATTACCTTTTCTGTCTTCTCTATATTCTGGTAGTTATATAAGTAGGTGCACTTTTAAAATGTCCTATTCATTGTTAAGATTGCTCTAAAGTCTAAATGGTTCTCTAGTGTAAGCATTACATTTAAGGAGCTGGTTTGTAGTGAAAATTTCATAACTTGGGAACCAAATAGCAAAAAGAGGGTATTAAGCTGCATGGTGACAATGTGCTATCACCATTCAGCCAAAGCAAATATTGCCTGTGTTGTGAAGAATGATTAATTTGAATTAGTTAAAGCATGATTCCATCACAATAAAAAGAAGTAAGGTATGTAAAATTCATGGCTAAATCTTAGTTATTGGAAGATTCTACCATGGGTATTTGGCATGCATTGGAATCTCTTCAAGTTGGGAAGTTTGTCGTTGACCATAGAATTGTACGAGTCCAAACTATTGATGCACATATTTATTCTATAATATATGCGAACTGCATGAATGATCTGGTATATGTTGAAAACATGTTAATTTATACTGAAAATAATAAAAATGAGAGATTTGTTTATTTTCTTTTTGATCAAAAGTTTTTATTTTATTTTTTTTCTTTTCTTTGATTGTGTACTTGCAAAATGAAAATTTTTATTGCTATCACTGTTCACATTGTTTAATTCTGATATTTGGCTCCCAACCTGCATGTATTTTTCTTTTCCCCAATTTGTACTTTATATACATTACCTTGTTCCTAGTCTCATATAAAGCCTATAAGTACCTATTTTTGCTACCACTAATTTATTTTTTCCATTTTTTTTGAATTGATTTCTCTTGCTTGGTTCCGCTTTGTTTTGAGGTACCTTGCGGAGTCATCTGGATGTAGTTCATCCCAGGGCTCATGCATGCGAACTGACGAGGAGGTGGCTGAGCTGATCCAGTCTCTTCACCAGCAGATGGACGCGCGTGTCGAGGATCTTTGGGTAAGGATGTAGGTTGCGATGCAGGCCGAGGTGCAGGCTCAGGTACAGGAGCAGGCATTTAAGGCGGAGCTACATCATCGACTAGCTCAGAGTGGTGTCCCTATAGCTGATGATTCAGATCCACCGATTCATACTCAGGTTCATAATTGAAGACATCTATATTTAAATTTAATTTAATTACTTTTAAAATATATATTATTTATTTCTGTTGTTAATCATATACTGTAATATTGTAGGCCCCAGACGCTGACAGTGGTCACCAGGCGAGACATGAGTCAGTTGGTGAGGGCATGCCTGATCCAGTAGGCTTAAATGAACAGAATCGGGTATGAGTTTATGAATATGTTTTAAGTTTATTAATTTCTAAATAATCTTAGTATATGGAAGAATGTATCGTACTCCATTTTCACAATTAATGTAGTGCCAATGCAGCACTGATAGAAGAATACATATGTTAATTGTTGGCACAGTAGAATTTGGTACAATTAGGTATATCACAAACGCAGGCCATCTTTGGAAAGAGTTGCAGGCCTCGTTGATGCCAGTGTTGAAAATTTTGGATGATTCATCAAAACACTCGGAATTTTGTTAACCAGAAATTTTCTGAAGATGAAGAGGTCACTTACTATTTTCATTTTATTTTTTCTTGGTATAGTACATTGATAAAGGGCATTTCCAATGTAACTTAACTACAGCTATTTACTTGGGACTACAAAGGACTCTTTGACTTCTCTTAATTAACACAAATGCATAGATAAACTTAGAATTAAACTAATAAAAAATTACTGCAAAAGCATATTACATATCAACATTCTTCTCCTTAATATGTTGTTCTTGAACTCCAAGTAGCTCTCTAAAATGCTGAAACTTGTTTCTTGGAAATGCCTTTGTGAAGATAATTGCAATTTGTTCTTCTTTAATTATATTTATATTTTATTGACTAATAAATTTAATTTTTATTTCAGATTGATTGACTGGTGCTGCATTGGGACAACTGTTTTCTTTATGTTTTTTTCTTGAAAATTGTATTAGATCTTTTTTTTTTGGATTGTAAATCAAAGACGTTGCAGATTTATTAATATAGATAAATTATTTTTTTATTAGCTTATACTTTTATTGTGTGTGTACAATTTAATTTTAATATTTAGTTTATATAATTTTGTAAAACAGGTATAGGTACCCAAACAAAAAAAATTCAATAACCAAAAACAAAACGAATATGAAAAATAACAAAATCCAGTATTAGCGACCGCCTAGGTGGTCGCAAATGGCTTAAAAGGACGTCGCCAATGCTCCTTCAGAACAGAAAATAAAAAATAAAAAAAAATAAAAAATATATAGTATTAGCGACCGCCTAGGCGGTCGCTAAAGGCCCTTCAGGCGGTCACTAATAGTCAAATTCTGCCCCCCACCAAGCCGTCGCTCGGGCGCTAAAAGTCTTTAGCGACGAGTTTCTGGCGGCCAGCATGTGGCGGTCGCTAAGCGGTCGCTAAAAACTATTAGCGACTGCTTTTTAACTTTTAGCGACCGCCTGTGACGGTCGCTAAAAATGTTTTTTCTACTCGTGTATATATAATAGGCCTAAAGAAATAGAGAAAAAAAGATATTCAATCCTAAAAGCTTTATTCAATTATTGAAGATTCTGTTGCTGCAAGTGCTTATCTCAACAAGCTGCTGATGGTAAAAGATTTATTTAACTATTTTTATTATTATATTTTTATTTGAATGTCTGAAGTTTTATTGGGTTTACACCTCCATCCGACCGTGCTCGCGATAAGAGGATCGGATCGAGCCGGATCATTGTACCTTAGGGACAAATCGCCAACAATCTGCATGAGGGAGCAAAAACTTATCCTTAGGGCAGTGTCTAACATGCCTCAAGCAGCTAGATTCTTTTTAACTTTAGTTTATATTTTGAATTTAAATTTTAGATTAATTGTCTAGCATTTTCTAGAAAAGAATTTTTGCAAAAGGAAAAATAATTTTCTAACAGTTAAGGACAAGTTTTCCTATCATTAGAAATTGCTAGATTTTATTATAAGTAATTTTATTTTAAAAAAAAAGTATTTTAAATTTAAAATTTAAAATTCAAATTTGAAATTCAAATTTTGAAATTAAAAAAAATTGAAACTCAAATTCAAAATTGAATTATTTGAGTTAATTTTAGCTTAGTGGTATTATTATTATTGCAAGTAGTTTCTAGATTTAATTCTTTTGAATTTAAATTTAAAATCTGAGAATATCTAAAAAATAGTAATTTAAAAATTTCAAATTATAAGGCTAAACCTTCAATTTTTGGTTGTGCAGAACGCATTAAACAACCAACTTATTCAAAATGGGTTCCGATGATCTTAGTACAATCAAACTTGAAAAATTGAATGGATCATTTTTTAGAAGGTGGCAAAGCCAAGTGAAATACTGGCTTACCACTTTAGGCCTATTTCTGCCATAGAATTACCAGATCCCAAATCCAATACTCAACAAGGTTCTTCTAGTATAGTTGATACTTCTCTTCATCAACATCAAAAACATCCCAAGAAATAGATTTTCATTATAGACATAGAATTTTAAGTGCTCTATCTGATAATCTTACCTTCCCACTAAAACTGCTAAGGAACTTTGGGATGCCCTTAAGGCTGAATGATGATGTTGGTCTAAGATCGATTCACCATATCAAAATTTCGAAAGTACATAATGGTAGATTCCAAACCTATTAGTATTCAAATTCATGAATTCTAGAATTTTCTTAAAAAGTCTGAGTTGACTGGCTGTAGTTTTCTGAAAACTATAAGGTCCAAGCCTTAGTAGATGCCCTTCCACCATCTTGGTCATCCTTTACTCGAGAGCTAAGCCATAAGCAAGATAGCTTGACCCTAACAGAAGTGATTAACTCTATTAGGATTGAAGAAGAACACCGGCTTAAGCTTAATCAAAATCAAAAGACCGACCTTGGACCTAAAATCCATCTGACCGAGTCAAATCCAACTCCAAATCAATTCAAACCTAAGGGAAATAATTTTAAGAAGAAGAAATTCCAATCTAGATCCAACCAATCATACAAACCTCCTCAGAACGATCAAATCAGAACCGGCCGAATCAGAAGTCAAAAAATTATAAAGGCACATTCTGTTTTGTGTGCGGAAGACAAATCATGTGGCGAAGGACTGCTACCACCGAAAGACTGAACCATTGAGGAAATCATCTAAACCACAAGTTAACGTGGTTGAGAGTGGTGCTGAGACTTCTTTCAGATCAGTAAATTCAAAATTCTTAATTAACTCAACCCAATCTTCTTGTGATTGGTGGCTTGATTCAGGAGCAATGTTCATGTTTGTTTTGATCGCTCCTGGTTCTCCACCTTTCAGGAATCAAATGGAGGAGGTGTGACACTTGGGAATAATTCTTCAGCACAAGTGCTTGGGAAAGGTCAAGTGGATCTAAAGATGACATTTAGGAAGATCCTGGTCCTTCACGAAGTGCTGTTAGTTCCTAGTGTTAGAAGAAATTTGATTAGTGGATCTCTCCTTATATCTAGAGGATATAAAATTGTTCTAGAGTCAAATAAAGTTGTAATTACTCGTCATAATGAGTTTGTTGGTAAAGGCTTTGTTTGTGAAGGTCTTTTTAAATTAAATGTATCCTCTAAGTTATCAAATAAAAGTCCTCTTCTTTTTAATGTTGAATCTTCAAATGTTTGGCATAGTAGACTTGGTCATGTGAATTTTGATCGTATTCATTACATGACAAATCTTAATCTAATTCCTAAAGTTCATATTGATAGAAAGTTCAAATGTGAGATTTGTATTCAAGCCAAGATGCCAAAAAACCTTTTAAATTGGTAAATAGGAGTTCAATACTTCTTGAATTAGTCCATAGCGACATATGTGACTCTACCAAGTTTCCTACACGGGGAGGAAGTCGTTACTTTGTAACATTCATAGATGACTTCTCTCGATATTGTCACATATATTTGATAAAATCTAAGGATGAAGTATTAGATAAGTTTAAGATTTATAAGGTAGAAGCTGAAACCCAAACTGAGAAAAAACTTAAAAAATTTAGGTCAGATCGCGGTGGTGAATATACCTCAAATGAAATGACTCTATTTTGTCAAGAATATGGGATTATTCATGAAGTTACACCACCATACTCTCCTCAGTCTAATGGTGTAGCTGAACAAAAAAATCGTACATTAATGGATATGGTTAATTCAATGTTAATAAGTTCAGGTGTACTCGAGAACTTGTGGGGGAAGCTCTTTTAACTGCCTGTTATATTTTAAATAGGATACCCAAGGATAGTCCTAAAACACCTTTTGAGCTTTGGAAAGGTAGAACACCTAGGCTAGATTATCTTAAAGTATGGGATGCTTAGCTAAGGTAGGAATACCTGAACCCAAGAGAAGAAAAATAGGACCTAAAACCGTAGATGCTATCTTTATAGGTTATTCCTTAGATAGCAGTACATATAGGTTCGTAGTGATAAACTCTGATATAAGTGGCATCTCAAATAATACTCTTATCGTATCAAGAGATGCTACTTATTTTGAAAATATTTTTCCTTTCAAGAACCAAGTACAAATCGCCTTTCTTCTAATCCTTTCTTGGTTCATGATTCTTTTAAAGCTGGGTCCTCTAATGAGTCAAAGAAAAGGAAAAAATCTAATTGTGAAGGTGAACCTTCTGAACTTAGGAAAAGTTCAAGGATAAGGAAAGAAAAAGATCTTGGTGAAGGTTTCTTTACTTTTCTAGTCGAAGGCAAACCTTCTTTTTCAGAGGCGATGTCTTCACCTAATGCTCCTTTTTGGAAGGAAGCTATTCTTTCTGAATTTAATTCAATCTTACAAAATGAAACTTGGATCTTATCTTATTTACCCCTGGAAGCAAACCTTTAGGGTGTAAGTGGGTATTTAAGAAGAAATTTAGACCTAATGGTTCAATAGAAAAGTATAAGGCTAGATTAGTAGCCAAAGGGTATAACCAAAAGAAAGGGTTAGATTTCTTTGATACATATTCTTCTGTAGCTAGAATAACAACCCTTAGATCACTTCTTGCTATTGCTTCCATTCATAAGTTAATCATTCATCAAATGGATGTGAAGACTGCGTTCCTAAATGGAGATCTTGAGGAGGAGATCTATATAGAACAGCATGAAGGTTTTGTTGTAAAGGGACAAGAAGACAAGGTTTGTAAACTTATCAAGTCCCTTTATGGTCTTAAACAGGCTCCTAAACAATGGCATGAGAAATTTGATCAAATTATTCTATCTTTTGGAATTTCAAATCAATAATCATGATAAGTGTGTTTATTCTAAAATCATCAACAATGATTGTGTAATCCTTTGCTTATATGTCGATGATATTTTAATTTTTGGAACATTTCTTGAAATTATTTCAAGTGTTAAATCTTTCCTCTCTTCTAAGTTTGATATGAAAGATTTAAGAGAAGCGGATGTAATCCTAGGAATGAAGCTTATTAAGTCCATGAAGGGATAGCTCTCTCTTTTCTCATTCTATAGAAAAAATGATCAAGAAGTTTGGTTATTCCAATCTTAAATCAATATCTACTCCTTTTGATTCTAACTTTCACCTAAAGAAAAATTTAGGTGACCCAATTAATTAATTAAAGTATTCTCAAATTATAGGATCTCTCCTGTATGTAGCAAACAGGATAAGACCTGATATTGCCTATGCTGTAGGAAGGCTTAGTAGATATAATCAAAATCCTGATCAATCTCATTAGGTAGCCTTAGAAAGAGTGTTCCGATATTTAAATGGAACACTTAATCTCTCTTTGATGTTCACTGAATACCCTGAGGTGGTTGAGGGTTACAGTGATGCTAATTGGGTCACTGATTCTCATGATTTAAAATCAACCACCGGATATCTCTTTCTTCTTAGCAATGCTGCTATTGCCTGGGGATCAACTAGGCAAACTATTATTTCTAGAAGCACCATGGAGGCCGAGTTGATAGCTCTGGATACCACCTGTAATGAGGCAGAGTGGATAAAAAATCTAATATCAGAGCTACCTTTGGTACCTAAGCCAGTTCCAGCTATATCAATCCATTGTGATAATAAGGCCGCAATTGAACTAACAAATCAAAAGAGTACCAATAAAAAGATGAATCGTCCTATACGGCTTCGTCATAAGTCTATAAGACAACATAAGAAAAATGATGTTATTTCTTTGGAATTTGTCAAATCTGAGAAGAATTTGGCAGATCAATTAACCAAGGGATTATCTAGGAGTGGAGTCCTAGATTCATCGAGGGAGAGGCTTAAACCCATTATTTGGTCACCAGCAGTGAATACCCAATCTCTGTGATTGGAGATCCATGAATGAGGTTCAATATGGTAGAAACGAAGCTGATTGAGTGATCGTGTTAGAGCACAAATTTTGAAAAAAATTTTCAACCCATCCCTATGATGAGTGCTCTTGTAAAGTGACAGTAAATTTGTATAAGGTTGAGTCATTATCTTAATGGATCCGAGGTAGGTTATCTGCAGGGTATTAGTCACAAATACCCTTGGAGGATTCACCTATATGAGAATTGTCATATGAGGCCGTGACTAAAGGTTTGGCCTAACCTTAAGAAACTCTCATGAAAAATCAAGGTACTAAGCGCAAGGCCTTTAATATGCGTTGACCACTTAAACCTAATTGATTCATGCCGTGTGCGTGATTAGTAGAAGTCTGAGTCAAGGACCTAGTTCAAGGTCTAATCCACTATGGTTCCTTCAGGTATGTACAATCAACACTAAGTGAGGTTCAAGTCTAAAGGACACCTCACCTATTGCGTAATATAAGATACCCTAAAATTTTTGATATATTATTATTATTATTATTATTTTATTTTATTTTATTTTATTTTAAAAACTTTTATTGGGGATTGTTGACCTTTTTGTATGTGGAAAAGTTTTAAAATAAAAAAAGGTAACAGCGTGGGACACGCTAGGAAAATGCTCGCCAGCGACCGTTTGCAGCAATTCCGCGAACGCTCAAACGTTCGGATTTTTTCTCCGTTCAATTGTTGAAGATCCTGTTGCTGCAAGTGCTTGGAGTCTGTCTAAACAAGCTGCTGGTGGTAAAAAATTTATTTAACTATTTTTATTATCATATTTTTATTTGTGCATCTGAAGTTTCATTGGGTTTATACTTTCACCCAATCATGCTCGGTAGAAGGATCGGATCGAGCCGAATCGTTATACCTTTAGGACAAATTGCCAACAACCCGCACAAAGGGACGAAAACTTATTCTTAGGACAGTGTCTAACACATCTCGACCAACTAGATTCTTTTTAACTTTAGTTTATATTTTAAATTTAAATTTTAGATTAACTTTCTAGCATTTTTAGAAAAAAATTTTGCAAAAAAAAAATAATTTTCTAACAAGCTATGGCCTTTTGAGATTCGGCTATCAAGAAATCTTTGTATGCCATCGCCTGTGCAGCGTAGCTTGCAGGGTTGCATCATAAAATTTACTCATAAATTTTGCATTATAAATGCACGAATTTAAATGTAAATAAATTATTGCGTTCAATGCATAATTATTAAAATCAGATCAAATTGATCGATTAGACCGATTAAATCAGACTCAAAGACTAAGTCAGTTCGATTCTAACATAAAATCGGATATGTAGAAGATTTAAAATAATCTAATCAACCCGTTCAGTCCATTAATGAACAAATCAATTCAGACTGAATTAGATCAATGCCGCCTTTGCCATTTCAAATTCCCTATTGAAGAGTTTACGTAACTTTTCTTCAATTGTAAGTTTTATAAAAAAAGAAAAAAGAGATTATGCAAAAAAAAAAAACATTGATGAGAGAAGAATAAAAAAAAAGTAAAATATGAATCAAGACGAAAAAGTAGAGACATAAAAAAAAAATAAAAATAAAAAAAACTTAGATAAATTTTTTTAAATTTTTTTAAAAAAAGTTAAATACAAAGATTAAAGCAAGCAAATTTTAAAAATTAAATATAATATCAAAAAAAATTAAAAAAATATTATGAAAATTAATATTCATGTATCTATTTTATTAAAAATTAATTTTTATTAATATAAATATATTTTTATATTAAAATAATTGAAATAATGGATCAATCAGTAACTCGATGGATGAATCATTAACCCAATGACTCGAGCCACCGACACAAAGACTTTCCTTCCCCGGTCTACCCACTCAACCACCGAAGTAACCAATTTGCTCACCACCATCGTTCACCGGTAATTTGTAAGGATATTAAATAATTAATTAAGTTTGACAAAGATTTTTAATTGCGGCATCTCTCTTATTTTTTTGGTTAATAATAATAATTTTTAAAATTTGTTTTTAAAATGTATCGAAGGTGATGGAGAAATGATAGGATAATAAATAATGCAGCCGCATAGGTTGTCTATAAATAATAATAATTATAAATAACAAAAATATGATGATTGTAGCATTAATAATGCCAATAATGAGAATGAATGATAAAATATGATGATTGATAGTGATAAAAGATAGTGCAAGTATATTGATAGTTATAGTAACGAAAGATTGAAAATATGATAATTTAGTAGTAACGGTGGTGATGAAGGATGCAAATATGATAATTTGTTAGTGCATGTATAATAATAGTTGTAGTGATGAATGATTAAAGTATGATAATTATGGTACTAATGATAATAAATGATAAAGTATGATAATTATAGCACTAATGGTATCAATGATAGTAATGGTGATGATGAAAGATAGATGATAAAGATATTATAATAGGTGATAAAAATAGTGTTCACAGCAATGATGGTAATAGATGATAAAGGATAGATGATTAAAGTATAGATAGTAGAGATATGATGGTAATAGTGCTGATGGATGATAATGAATAGTACCGATGATGGATGGTGAAGATATAAATGGTAATAATGGTGACATGGTAGTAAAAATGATAGTGATGATATGATGGTAATAATTATGATAATGATCTGATGGATAAAAGCGGTGTTTGGTGTAGATGTAGTAAATGATAGAGATATATGGTAAAAAAAATGAAAAAAAATACTATTTCAGATAGAAAATTAAATAATAAAAAATAGTTCCAATATCATTTCTAAACCTTCCATGCATTTATTAAATAACTTTCTAATTTTCGATTTGAAAAAAAGTAGAAGATTTGAAGATAAAATTTTGTTTTCCCTTCTTAATAAACCTCCAATTTTCTCCAACTGAAGAATCCTTAATTTTCTTTGTTCTGACTTGACAATCATGTCCTACGCAATGGTTTGAATAGTTTTCACAAAATAAACTTTGCTATAGTTATCAAAATTAGATTGAATAATGGCTGATTGAGAGATTAGATCAATGATTGATTCAGTGGCCCATTAAGCAAGTCAATAATTGAATCACATAAATAATTAAAATATAATAAAAATTATATATGTAGATAATGAAAAATAAAGATAATTTTCAAGTAAAATTTAACTCAATTGATAGCTTTAAAATTTAAACATTTAAAAATAAGTTATTTAAACTATAAAAATATAATATCTATATTAATATTTAAAATTAGTTTTTTTAAAAAATGAAATTCTCTAAAAGAAAATAATAAAAGAAAGATGAATTAGTTAGAGAGAGAATGAAAGATTTAAAGGTAAAAGACGAAAAAAAATGCTAAAAGATAATATTGACATTTAAACTATATTATGTAAAAAGTTTAATGATTATAAAATATTAATCTATTTTTATCCATTCAGATCATATCATCAAGCCAACAGAAAAAAAAACTAGTCAATCCATTGGTTTTTCAACGGATCAATTATATAATTGATTTAATTAAAGAATTGAAACAATCAAGAATTCAATTCACCAATCTGACAAATCTAATAATATGCTTCAAACAAATAATTAAATGAAAAATAAAGTACACAAATTCAATATTGAAATTTCAATAGATAATCTCTTCATTAGCTCTTTAAAATTGGGAGTTCAATTAATGAAAGGAATAGCTACAAATATACCTTAAAAAATATAATATTAAAAAAAATAGAATGTAAAAAGATGAGACAAGTGTGATTCCTTGGATGTATATCATGCAGTTCTTCGTTTATTAAATCATACATGTACATCATCTCACTTAAAAAGTTATTTTTTTGACCAAATAACACGCTTACCACTTTTAAAGTAAAATAATAATACAAATGTCACTTATTTGATCAGAGAACCACATGACGAACACCTTATTAAGTCATAATATTGAATGAAGTCCGAAGAATATTCTAGTGTTCTTAAAAGAGCATTGAGTTAAAAACAGAACCACACCTGCAGGCCCTAACCACAGTAACAAGGACATGAAATTTCCAGTTGACTACCACAACAGGGTTGGCTTCATAATGGCGAAGCAATTTTTTTATCCATAAAAAGAACAAACGAAAAATGAGCAAGACCAGGCCCTGAATCAGGACATCTACAGACACTTAAATTGTGCTAAATTAGTTAAATAACGAGTATTTTAATAACATCTATATCCTACTGTTTCTTTTAGGACAAAAACAAGTTGATAACAATGACAATGATGAACATCATAATTAAACAGGCAAGAAAGCTATGGCAACACAACCAGCAAAGTAAGAACCCTCCCCTACATATAGTTTTCCAGCAAAACAGGCATGAAGCTATGGCTCACACGGATCTCAATGAGACCTACTTTTAAAGCTCTCAGAGCATTTCTTGCGATCTTCTAACAATGCGACTGACTTTCTTCTTGAATTCATCCCTTCTCTCTCTCCAATCCTTCTGCAATTGGCAATTAGACAACGAACACTTCTGTTCAAAACTCACCAACTGATAGCAGGTATGCAGACCAAAAATTTGAATAAATATAAATAAGAATAACCAAATTCTTAACTCCAGTCATCAAGCATTGTCCAATTTCAAGCCATCAAGAAAGGGTCATTAAAAAGTTGTATTTTAAAGATACCAAAGGGATAAACTACCAATATTATTGCAAGGAAGAGCTAGATCCATGGCTTGAACTATCTGTCCAACAGGTTTGTGCTCTAAGTCTAAACCCATGGATTCAAGTATCTGTCATGCCAGTTGGTGCCATAGAAAAGCGTAGTCCCATCAAGTTACGGGTGTGGGATTCAATCATCCACCTCTACATCATGTGCACCACTCTGTGCCAGTCCTTGTCAACTTGTGTCAAAGCTTGCAACATGCACTAACCAACTGATACACTATGGCATGAGCAAATTTTGCTTGCTCAGGCCCTGGCACAAGGCCACCACAGTGCAATACGGCAGGACACAAGCCAGCCTGTGATTGGCATGGGCAGAACATATTGTACAATAAGTCAGAGGCTGGATCCACAAGCATGTAAACAAAAGCTGCCTACACCATGGGCACATTACTACAGTCATCTTGAACGGACTGGCAGATCTAGCATAATAGCATTCCACTTCTGAAACATTACGTAAAACCTTTTTTTTCTATATGCCATTAGTAGAAAGGATAGAACTTAGGAGCAGGCTATCTAGTTTGTCCGTCTCTCTCCCGCTTATCATCTCTCCTACTTACCATCACATGAGGCTTAGGTGGAAGGTTAGGTGACTGAAAAAAATGTGTGTGAGAGAGAGAAACTGGATGGACGCAGCTAAAAACCCACACCTAAGTTCTGCGCTAGAAAAAATTGGCCCCATAAAATCTTTCTAACATATCTCCTCCTACTTGATGTCAGCTCTCCGTAAAAAAGAACATAAACTCTTTTACCATATGTTTGGCTTGTACTTTCAGATTGCAATAACAGACACCAGCACAACAGCTGGCATGCATTCATTGTAAGCTAAAGGTACAGGGCTGTTGGGAGCTGGGCACAGGTTATTGTGGTGCCAACGTGCCATGTTGCACAAAAACCCTTTTTTTTTTTGCAAGGGAAACAAAATAATAAACAGGTATGGCTTTTGAATTCCTTTCTTTGATCTCAACGCAGATCTAAAATCCCTGGCATGTAACATTCATTAATTTATGATGATCAAAACTAATATGTGCTATACATGGTTAAATCCCTAAATTCTACTCATAAAAGGTTTGCTGAATCTGACACTAGCACGCAGACCTATGCGCCAACATTTAGTTTCTAAGATTTGGGAGATCTAAACTGTACCCACTTAAAATAAAAATGTGCCTAGATCCATTCAAGACCAAAATGTTTATGCACTTGATAATACTCTCTTCATCACAAATAATGGTTCATTGATCCATATCCAACTCAATTTTTAGATCCAATAGGATGTTTCTTGCAAAACAATCAAGAAAAACATAGACACTCAAAAACATTCTTCAAAGGTGACACATCATTATTTAAAATCGAACCTTTACAAGTCAATTAATTAAAAAACTATGATTATTTGGTTTTTGAAATTCAGCCTTTAAAAAAATTTACCATCTCTCCCAAGAACAGATATAATCTTTCCTGATAAAATCAAGGCGCATAAAGATACAAACACCTGTATCACTTACTACTACAATATATTTTTTTAAATTTTTTGTTTAAATTAGTTTAGATGGGCTTGCACTAAATTCCACGTTCCTCAAGTAAACTTGTTGGGATATAAATAACATAGAAGACAAAAGAAAATCAGGTTGTAGATAAACAGCAATAGCAGTGGTTTACTTACAGCAGCTTCAATATTTGCGGGTGACTCATCATTAGGACTTGAAAGCATTGAAATGATGCTTAAAACTATGCTCTCAACCTGCACATCAAGCTAAGTTCATCACAATTTGTTCCAAGAGGGAAAAAAATCCATGATTAATCAGAAAGGCAACATGAGTTTCAATGCAGAGTACAGAATAACTTGCATTTTAGGCTTTTTACCTTAGTAACTAATGTAATAACATCAAAAGAGACATAAATACTATGCACCAGTATATTTCAAATTAAACCAAATAAAAATTGTAAATGCAGCATGAAATTAGTAACCAGGGGCCATCAAATGTTAGATGACACACTTTAGTGGTTCATCACTTTCCCTTGACTTGAAATATAATCTCATGCATTTTTCAATTTAATTGGTTCTGAACTCATGGTTGCATCCTACTAGCAAAATACATGAGCTTGAGTGTGAAAACAAACAAACAAAATCTTACAATGAGCTATCAGAATTCTAGCCTACAAGTTCATGTTTCAGGAAAATCTATAGTATAGTCTATAGCAAGCATGAAGGAACTTCCGTAGTGTAGAATTTCACAGACATTATGTCAAAGGGCCCTTCATATCACAGGGTGAGGAGTACAAAAGGTACCAATCATTCTTCATTTTTTCCTCTCTTTTCCAACAACTCCCCATTTTTACTGCACCGTACAGATATTATGTATAGCTTCATAACTAGTTCAATTTTCAACCTCTCATGTGAGTAAATGTAATGGAGGAAAAGATTCCTGCAGCCATCCCCAATGAGGTTGGGAATAAGGTTTAGTTGTTGTCATCATCATGTTTATAAATAATTTCCTATTCATTGCTCATAAAGAATTTTTAAGGGAAAGAAAAGCTTCACAATAGTTTTCATGTAATGGATGCAATATAAAAATTTAAATTTTGTCCTCAAAAAGCAAAATCTTTGAAAAACTGCCTTAAAACTAAAATATATTTAAATCAGTAAGGACAAGGTTGTCCCTTTCTGCTTTACGGGAGAAAAATGCACAAGATATAAGTTCTAGGAAAACATTAAATGGGCTTTAAAAGGTTATCAAATTATACAATAAATAAATAAATATAATAGTAACATGATACTAGGAGGGCAAAAAGAAAGGGACAAAGGTATCAGAATAAGTGTCTTAGGAGCTGGACAAGCACCGTGAGCTAAAATTAAACTTTTTTTGTGTAAATGTAGAAAACTTCTTCACACATACATATAGACTCATGGTAAACATTAATATGAAGAAAAGCTAATTAGAGAGAGAGATGTTGATGAAATGTTTAAGCTGCCCACCATTAGATCTAAGGCTCCTGCATTATGTATATAAGAAGGAATCATGGAACAATAAGATAAAACTAATCCTTGTCAACACACAAGGTAATGAGCACAGAACTGTAAGATTATTATGAATATTTCTTACTAGCTTTACACAGTCAATTCCTAGTTGGACATGCCTGTCTCATAATTGACACCTCAGGCATGTCATAGATTGTGTTCAATCATTGAAAAGCATCTATCATATTTGAAGAAGTTTAAGATTGAATAGCTAACTTCTGGAATTTTGTGCAGTGTTTCGTAGCTAAAACATATTGTATCCCAGAACAAGTCTATTAAAAAGCATTCATAACAGTCTCATGATAATATTAAAAGCAAGCAAACAGAAGCAGCATAATATTAAAAACATACCGTGTGCACCGGTGACCAACGCTCACTTGCAAGCTCATAGCCATTAGGGTCTTCTCCAGGAGCATGAAGAATTGATATGCAAACTCGACCATCAGGGTAAACTGTGAAACATGTGCCAATCAAAGAATTTTCAAACCTTCATTTTTTTATAATAGAAAAAAGTTGGACAGAAAACACAAAGACAAGCTTACATAACTAACCATTTGGATGCCACATCTCTGATATAAATCTAACTGTTGGAGGGCTGTTAGGATAATTTGTTGGAAAGCTCATGATCGCATTGAAATAACCTCCTTCACTACAATACAAGGATTGGCCAATCAAGATCACTGAAAAGAAAATGGTGAAATGTATAGTGATCTCACAAAAACTTAAAGATGCTAATATTCTATGTGCAACTAATCATAGACTACATAATCTTTGTTGAACCATATAAATAAGACAGTACATTAGAAAGGCCTGACAAATTGAAGATAACTCGGACACAGTTTTAACAAACACATTGCCATGACTAGCAGATTCTAAAAATACTCTAAACAGTCATTTTCAGTCATATTATGAGTTCAAGATCAACATAGAATTGCAGATGTTAATATTTAAATTTGACGCTTTTCACTTGTGGATTTTGCATGATCCTGAAAGAATGACCAATAAATATGGAACAAGAATATAAATTGAAAAAGATGAATACCAAATTTAGTAAATCACAATCAGGAGCCCGAACATGTTCGAATAAATCAAAAAGCTCTTCCAGCAGATTCGACTCGAAAGAAGAATAAACCTTCATGCACTGGAACCACAAAAATCAGCCACGCAAGCAAAGCACGGCGACCCATGGATTTCAGGAGAAAGAATCTCAATACGGAAAAGAGCATTTTACGGGCATAAACCATTTTTCCCTCATATTTCCACGACTACACCATTTAAACTCCAATCAATCGCATAAAAACCCTAGCTTTTTGGTGGTGGGGGGAGGGGGGCGGCGGGGGGGCGCAAGCCCTGGATTGCATCAAACCCCCAAATCCTTGTTCTACAAACAAACCCGCACCAGATGCCATCAGACATCAAGCTAAATCCATCGCATAAACCATCCTTATTTCTATCCACAAGATTCGAGAACGCAGACAAAAATGGATTCTAGAGACAAACCAAGAAACCCAGTGACGCCGGAAGATGCAAAGAAAACAGATTGAACCACCCCCCGACAAAAAAAAAAAAAAAAAAAAGCAACGAGTTTACTCACTAGAGCGTATCCGGAGGGCCGATGATAGTGACGCTCCACTCAAAGATGTTATTATCGTCGACGAGGCCAGCGGAGAATCCGTCCACCGGATTCTTGCTGAGATCTAAACCCAGAACAACGAAAAGAGAGTTAGCGACCGATCGATGCCGCTCCCCGATGGCCTACCACCACCCAAGAAACCGTCGGAAAACCCTAGAAATAGAAGCGGCGATGGAAGAAAAGGGATCGGATCCTCGTACCTCTGAGTTGCTTTTGGAGAAGGAGGCTTGCTTGGCTCGTCGAGGCCATGAAAGGGGCAGGGCGGCGTGGCGGAGCTACCTCTGGGGACCGGAAGGGAGTTGGAAGAACAAGGGAACCGGCGGCAGAACTCGGAGCTATAAATAGACCTTGCAGCTCGTCCGCGTTAGGAGAGTGGGCGAGGGGTCGAGGAGGCCTATATAGTACAGTAACTCCTCCAATTTTACTGTTTGATAAGGTGGTAATTGTAAATATGCGCATATTATAAGCTTTAACTTTTAATTGATCTCGGAAACCGCTCGCCGACATGGCAGTCAGTTACCCAATTTAGCTCAGACCGAGCGGTAACTCACGTACACGGCGAATATAATATGGAAGTTCTTTTTGTATAACAAATCACCATTCGGGTCCTTCCTTCCGTACTAGAGAAACAACATGCTTCCGTTGCCCCCCCCCCCCCCCAAAAAAAAAAAAAAAATTTCTTAACTTAACTTTAAACATAATAGAAAAAATCAATCAATTCCGAAGTGCAGCCTCTCACGCATATATCTTCATAACCCTGAACTATTTTGGTGCAAATCGGATGAATGGTTTTTGCTAATATGACTTTCCTAAACGAAATTTTATTTTAAGAGTAATTTAAGGGGTTGGGCATACCTAATTATTTCTATTAAGTAATTGTTAAAATTATTTCATGCTGTACCTAATCTACAAATTTAAAAGGTAAAGTAGTGTGTAGGTTAAATAGGTATTTATACGAGGATATCCATATTATTCTACAAACGTTACAACCACAAATAATTTTAAAATTTGTTATAAATATTTTTTAATAAATATCAATTATCTTTGTCAACACTAGCTTTTATTCAACATTATTTACTTTCAAAATATTCATCGCAATAAAAAATAAAATTCTTAAATCTTCAAAGACGTTTTCAGGTTCGACGTATTCAACTTTTTTTTTCAGCATTCGACGTATTCAATCCAGAACGTGTTGGATTCCGCGGTGTTCCTTTTTTTTATTTATCTCTATAATTTTGTAGAATTTTAAGATGGACTCACTCAAGACAATGCTTTTTTTTTTTTACATGACATTTTTTATTCAATTCTTTTATTTAAAATTAAATTAAATATAAATTTTATTTTATTTATAATTTTATTTTATTTTTTATTAGATAAAAAATAAATTTTTAACTTTATCCATTGAAGGCAACACCTTCTCTCATCGAAAGGAAGAAAAATCTCTCAGTTGAAAAAAAAAGGGATGAGTATAAAGAAGGGGTGTGGAAAGAAATTTAGAATGTAGAGAGGAAAAAAAAAATAGAGTGTTAAGATAATTTTGAAATTTTTAAAATTTAAGAGGATGCAGAGAAAAATTTTATGGCTATGATAAGTAATTTAATTTAAAATTTTAGGATGCAGAAAGTAATTTTTTACCTCTTAAGAAAGTTGGAGTAGTTTGATCCAAAGGCCTCTTCTCGAGAATGTTTAATTTCAAAATAAATGGTTTATCAAGAAGATTAATAAATATTTTAACAAATATGGCGTCACATCAAAGGAGTTTCGCATCCAATAATGATCCCAAACAAAATAAGAATAGCCCGCCGCAGATGGAAGATGCTGAGAATTTTAGTCGTACTTTTGACTTTGGGGCCGTCAAATTGGCCGGCATTTGCAACAAATTCCATATTCAAAGCAAAGATCCTGACCACCCGTTGAGCGCTCGGTCCGGTTCAGCGTGGACGGTTTGAAGCATGTAAACCAGCCAAACCGAGAGAAAACCCCCCGAGCGACTTCTGAACCGACTGGACCTCAACTCCGGCCGGTCATCCAAATATCCGGTAACCTTGATACCAGACTTTTATGCAGGTATTCGTTTGACAACTTAGAATTTGAATGGAAACGCAAACTAAAAGAGGACCAAAGATATTCTCAAAAAAAGAAGAAAGGAAAAAAAAAGAAGTAAAGAAAACAAATATAAATGTTTGACAACAAGGGAAAATGAATATATCACTTTGAGATCAATCCCATCGCAATTTTAACCAGTGACCGGTGTTTGCAAAATCTATTACTAGGCTAGCACAATGAAAAGGAAACCAGGAGAGATCAGCGCAAACAAGAGAGAGCCCACATCACATATTAACTTCAGTACAAGCTGAATCAAAAAAATATGAAAAAATTAATCTGTGCCAGTGCTTACATGCTTCTCAGTTGCATGATCATATAGATATGATGAGTCTCATCCACTTCAACCTTCAAAGAAGAAGGCTATACTCTATTTCTCAGCCTAAACAAACACTGGCTTCCTTATAAGATGATCAACCGTGCAGCACAGTACAGCATCAGTCCAGTGTAACCAACAAGATAAGGTTGAGTTTTGTATGACTGAATCTATCAAGCTGATATTATATGGATATATAGCCATAATGAAAACTGCAGCATTTTTATCAAGGAGATTACCAATTGCAACATTATAAGAAGGAGCCAGGTCATACCATGATTCCTGGACTCCATGTCATTGATGTTGTTGGATCTTACCAAAGTTAAATATTAGAAGTCCAGAGCAGATCAGGTGGTCACAACCGAGGGCGATGAGAATGCTAAAGCCACAAAATAGAGACAAGGCACTTTTCTTTTTCAAATTCAGACCTCAATTCAGATTTGCTAATCAAAGAGCTTTTAAATGATACAATGCTACCATGATATTGTTACAATTTGATATTCTCAGGTGGTAACATGCAATCCACCTCTGATTGTATCTTTTTAGACATGGATACGAAGAATGTAGTAGATGGCAACTTTTACATATCAACATTATGTTAATGAAATGGCTAAAAATTTTGTTCTGCACCACTCTACTGCTCTGCGGCCAAGATTTTTGCACTTGTAACCTCTGTTTTTTAGAGAATCCCAAAATAAAAATCGCCATGTACTTGCATTATGGTACTGCTGCATGAGATGAACATCACTCAGCAGATGTTGCAAAAGAGTCATATGTGATCCTCTCTACTCTAAACTACTGCACCATGCGCTTTCGTTTTGATCTTTTACCCTTCCTTCGCCTGGTATAATCTGGAATTTGTTTGCCAGGAGAAGAATATGCCTCTTCTAAGACTTCCCCCTGCAATGAGGAGTGCATTTGTCAGATAAGTTGATACAGCATTATGTTTTGAAGGCTTACCATTTTGCTAAAACAAAACTACCCGAGAGTTCAACCAAGCAAAGTTTATGGCAATGACAAAAATGCTGCAAACAGCAATCAGAAATTCAAGCTCTGTGGCAACAGTTACAGGACATGTCACAGAAGCACAACAATGTCAATAATTTAATCATATTCAGAAGCAAACACATGATCCAGTCCAAATTTTTTATAAGGGAAAGATAAAGTCACGGGTGTTTGATGTTCAAAAGGAGCAACTAAAGGACTTCTGGATATTTATTTACTATTTATGAAACTTACAATATCATGCGCCAAAATAAAAAGAAAAGAAAAAAGCAAACTTACCATACCAAATTTTAGTTCACTGTAGAAAGTGTTTTGAGAGGCCAACTCAAGCATTATCAGCACATCACATAAGTCAATTTTGGATATAAACAAGTTAAATAACATTCCTGTTCAATAAAACCTTGAGTTTCAAGTCTTTAAAGAAAAGTTACTTTCGTAAATGTTTAAATGACTATATATTTGTCATGGTATAATGGGATGAACCGGATGAATTACTGAGAACTTTCTGAATTGAAAAACTTATTTTCAGTGTCATTGCTAGATACCATATTTTCTACTAAATTCCTCTCCATTACATGACCACTAGATTTTCTTTTTTCCTTGTCTCCTAAAATCTTCTGCCCCTTTCCTTGTTAAATCTCACATGCCTGTCACATAAATCCACTGCATTCCATATAATAATGCTCCATTCAGAATTCATTGCTGATAAAAAAATAAAAAAATATAACCCCATCATTGCATTATTTGAAAAACCAACAGTAGAACTTCATTAATTGCAATGGGTAAAGAAGGTGAAATTGTCTAAGGCCCTGCAGAAACAGCCAAATGAAATACTAGATACATCAACGCACCTTATCATTAGACTCTCCATCTGAAGTATCACCAGAATCAGATGCAGAAGCATGACCTGCACCTCCTCAGCTGGCAGTGCTTTGCCGAGTTTTTTCTTTTTTCTTCTTCTTTTAGTTGTTTAAACCTGTTTTCAGTGTGTTTGTCAGTAAAGAGTTAGAATCCAACTAGAGAGTAGAGATAACAGTATTGTGTGAAGCTGAATAACAACCTTTCACCCGTCTGTACTGGCTGAGAACTAGAACGTTTTGCTCGTCCAGCACTAATGATTCCACCTCCATCTTCCGAAACAGCAGGCTTTGCACCACCTAATTTCCGTAACCAAACTTGTTGAGCAGTGCTGAGGACATTGTTTGTAAACCTAACCAAAACATAGAGTTAACTCTCAACCATGACCTCATTGATGTAGCAAACTGGATATTCAAGATTTCTGAAAATTGATCACAGAATTAAAGAATGTAACAAATATATAAACTAAAGGTAGCAGCATCAAAGACTGCAGATGCTTCTAATGAATATACAAACATGACAATGTATTGCAGCTACCCTGATGTAACATACCTAGATAAATTGTTAAACTGTTGAAAATTACAAACATTGTACTGAATGCATCTTCCAAGTATAAGGAAGATATATGACTAATTGTTTATAAAGTTCTGCATGACCAAGTGGCAATAATGCAACTGGACTGAACCTAACTAGCTTGTATTTTGACAATTACACCATACATACTACAATTTGGCTCCAAGGATTGTTTAATATGAAATGAGCAAGCCATTTTTTGACACCTATTTTATATACTGTTCTACCAAAAAACACAGAACAGTTAGTAGGATGTATAAAAAAAGCATTACTGATCCGCAACTAGAAAAGGAAATTCCAGCCAAGCCAGATTAGAACCCAATTCCTAGTAATGCAAACTGCAAGTCACATGACATCCAAATCGAGAGATATAAAATATTTAAAATGCATAAAAGTCAAAATTCAAATGGTTTGGAATTTTTTTTGCATGGGTGTCAAAAATTATCACAAAAATGTGATCACTAGGATGCATTTCACTAGTTCATTGAATATGCCATCCTTACCACGTTGATAATTTCTAGGATGAGCTAGACTCATTGGTGCAAGACTGCAAGTGCCCAAATGTAGCCCCAAATTTTAGATGCATGTATGTCTGCAGATTTAATATAAGGAGAGTTGAGGTAAAAACATATGGGATGGGTTACAGCCCAAATTATATCAACCGAAATACACATAATGTCCTGTCCAAACCGAGAATCCAAATAACTTATCCTGATCCGCAAAACTCAACCAGCCTATAAGCGAAAAACAAAATGACTTTTAAAGTTCCATTCCCATGCATTGAATGGTCACCACATAAGAAGTATTGGTAATAGACATCTGACTTTATTTGCTTACATTTTATTAAAAAAAAACTATTAATCTTGATCTATATCTGTTTTTAAAGTGTGTGGGTCATGATTGATATGGATTCTTTATTAGCCAAAGGCATTGCTGATTTGGCTTCCACAGCACAGGTCAAACTGCTAAAACGTCTTATTCTTGGTTTGTAGGCATTTTATACATTGCATATGATGAATTCTTATTTTACATTATCCAACAACTGTTTTGAACTAGCAAGTCTGCATGAGTGTGAACTGTGAAATTTCCTTGAACCATTATAAGAATAACTTGACTACAATACATGAGGAATTAATATGCAGCTCATAGCTTTCGTCATGTATGCTGATATGGATGCAAATCAAATTAACAAGTGGATGTTATTATTTCAAAAGTTCTCTCTCTCTCTCTCTCTTCTCTCCGTGCGTGCATGCACATGCATGAATGAATGCACATGCACTCATGTAGTCTGGAATGGCCTTACACCAGCACAGGAATAATTTGACTGCTTTAATGTGCAAGAAATCACAACAACATACGATTGTAATACAAATAAAATATACAGCTCATAGCCTTTGACACATTTGACAATATTGCTGCAAAAAGAATATGGTCAGAGAACATTGTCATTCCAAATCCCCATTACGCATACAAGCAGCATATATGTCATGATAAATGCTACCAAAACTATACTGCTGCAGTTTATAGCAAACTATACTAAACTACCTGCCAATAAATTGACAGTCCTGATAGAACTGCTAAAGCAAAGTAACCAATCATAACAAGAAGGAATTTGAAAATGAGAAGCGAGTTCCTTGAGAACTACCTACCAATAAATTGACAGTCCTGATGGAACTGATAAAGCGAAGTAACCAATCATAATAGGAAGGAATTTGAAAATGAGAAGCGAGTTCTTTGAAGCTGGATCATCAGTCTGCCATTTGAATCATAGAAACAACCAAGTCCACAGGCTTGAAGCATTCACCAAAAAAGAAATTCAAGGGGACAGAGCAGGAGAATGCAAAAGATAATTATTTACCTGAGGGGGCTTCATGATCTCCATGGAGACATACTGAGAAACAACAAGAAGTACAGGTAGAACTAGGTAAGCTACTGTGTCTGACCAGCCCAAAGGTGGATGTCCATCCTGCACAAGGTACAAGTAACAATCGCTGATGACATGTACCAGTTATAATATTCCTCCAGTTTGCTGGGTCTTCAGTACTGTCACAGTTCTACCATTAATAAGTCAAACATTTTCACTTAGTGATATCAAAACAATTTACTTTTTAAATAACACCAAAGCTTATGACATTCTCTTATTAATCTTTAAGAAGAAACAGTAATGAGGAGAATATTAGAGATAGTTGGAGATACTGTATTTATGAGTGCTAAGAAGTCATTGATGCACCAAGATTTACTAGGGAAAGAATCAAGTTCAAAGTGAGCTCAAAGTGAGGTACAGATCCTTTCTTTATGCACAAGCACTTTCAGAATATCCTGCCATGTTTTTCCTAGAAGAAAGAATAACTTCATATGTTGGAATGCTCGTGAGATGTTGTGGAACACTTGCCAACAAATGATGATTCGCCTTGAGATCAACATGTGCTATATATCGTATTGTTTGATCTTTTGACAGGGTCAGATGTAACACAATCATGGCCATAAGTTCAGCTGAGACCATGTCAAACATGAAACACCCCATTTGTTCTTAATGAGTGCCTTAATTTGAGCAAAGGCACCAGTTGGATTTGCTTAAGCCCTGTCTAGAAGCAAGCAGCCTGACAACACTGATAAGCAAGCAAGTTCAACAGTCAACAAAGTAGAGACACATGAAAGATGAGTAGATAACACTCAATATTTATCCTTGTGGCAGGTCTCATCTGAAATGAGGAATGTGAACATTCCATTAGTCCAAGATCAAGTTCGCTATATAGGTGAGAGATATGAGAAGTGATATAATATGAATTAGGCCCATACCGAGCACACAAAACCATAGGAAAGGGAGAGCAAAGAGGATGTTTCCCATGTTTGTTATCCTCTTAAGGTGTGCTTATTGCTGCACGAATCTCCAGGTTTTGGTTTGCCACTGAAAACACGATCTCAAAGAAATTTTGGTTGCTCTACATACTCATTAGTTCTCATTTAATTCTACATACATCTATTCCAGTATATATTGCATATTTGTCCCTGAATATATCCTGGACCAGTTACAAATATGCCACAATAATGTCAAAGGAAAATATAGAAGCGTATGTATGAAACAAAAAGGGGCTCAGTCCTTAATTAAAAAGATAAGGAATGCATATATAAGGCCTTAGCCAGTGATATTATAGAGTTGTGAAATAGTTTACTGCTTTGCAGAAATATGACACCCCGTGCGATAAGTTTTATGTTCTTCCAAGTGCTTCAAGAAAAAAGTTTATAGTAAATGATCATCAACTGCAACAAACTCTAGGAATACTTGAACAGATATTCTCCAATCAAATGACACACTGCAAATATTGCTCCTTGAACAAACAAAGCCTGAGAAATATCACTTGCTAACGTAACATATATAGGCGGGAAGTTTAAGTTCTTTCCACAATGGTAAAGAAAACTTTGTTGTAAAATTAAAATCTATCATTTTGTATAAATCATGAAACATGAGGAAGAAGCATATGATAATAATGATAAAATCACAAAATGTCAAAATATTTATAAAGTTTATGGTAAATGATCATCAACTGCAACACTTTGGGTATACTTAACAGATATTCTTCAATCAAATGACACACTGCAAATATTGCTCCTTGAACAAACAAAGCCTGAGAAATATCACTTGCTAATGTAATATATATAGGCGGGAAGTTTAAGTTCTTTCCACAATGGTAAAGAAAACTTTGTTGTAAAATTAAAATCTATTTTGTATAAATCATGAAACATGAGGAAGAAGCATATGATAATAATGATAAAATCACAAAAATGTCAAAATATTTATCAAGATAGACCTATATCATACATGGGATTCATTCATCCAAAGACTAAGGATAATGCAGTTACCACAAAAGGTATAAGCCAGGAAATGCCAGCTCCACTTTGTCGAGCAGCAATTGTAGTTGGGCCCCCCAAAGAAGGAATCCAGAAAAATCCTTCGGTCAGCAACCCCTTCAATCACAAGAGTTGCTCAAGTCAGGAAGCAAGATATGATTTAGAAAAACTGCTATTTTAGCAGGAAAGAACTATGATTAACCTCATTTGCTACATTCGATAGAGCTTGATAAAGTCCAATCCACACAGGTATGGTAGCCAAAGTTGGGAAACATCCTGTTGGAATACAGAGAAAGGATAAATTTTTGATGATTAGAGAGTCCTGAAATGAACATTTTAGAAGCTAAAGGATATGACAAACATATATTGATGCACTTTGCAATGAAAAGGATAGCAAAAAGGGTGGCCTGCTGCACGAGACTCCTATCACCACGAGGTCTGGAGAAAGTTAGATGTTCACAGCCTTGCCCCCACATATGGAGAGGCAATTTCTATATTTTGAATCCATGGCACTCTGGTCACTATGGAGCAACATTACTATTCTGCCAAGGTCTGCCCTCAAATAAAACACGATAGTACTTAGGAAAAAATTCTGACATAAAATATAGGAATTATTGAAAGAAATACTTGTTACAACCATCACAAGGTAATAGGTAATAGAAGGTAAAATAAGTTATAGCAGGCAAGGAATGGATTTGTGCTAGAATTAGTTGGAAGTTACAGAGCATAATAACAATTTGATCTATATGGATTGATTGCATACACCAAAAAAATGTTTTTCAAGTTCATGTCCGCAATTATAATGCTTTTTCACTTACAACATGGCAATTTTACTTGCCACACAAACAGTTTCCTTTTGCTTAACTCAAAAGGCTTTATTTCAATCCTTACCTCTGTACAAGCATATCTTTCACTGTCAATGTCACAAGAGATATGATCAAGGGCTTTCAAATTCAAGGTGATTGTAATAGAAATTTATAGAGCAGATATTCTTAATCAAAAAGTTCACAAAAACCCATTGATCATTGCCATTCATGCTATGATGAGACACGACAGAAAAGCTAACTGTATTGTCTGTCTGTAAGTAGATGTCCAGCAAAGAATATTCAATATGTTATTTCACTGCTACTTCAAAGTGTTATTTAGGTTGATCCATATCACGGATTATATGAAGTTTCCAGATACCAAGCAGACAAATGAATCTATACAGTATAATGCTACATGAAGAGTGCAATCCAGCTGAAAATAGATAAATATATACATACCTGCCAATGGATTAACCCCAGCTTGCCTGTACAAACGGGATGTCTCCAGTTGTATTCTTTCCTAATGAACAGAGAAAAGCAAACATATATAAATTCTTATATTCAAAAAAAAAAAAAGTGGCAGCAAATAGAACAACATATGAAGCAAAGGATGTGGTAGAATAACTTAGAACAGGTATTACCCTAAAAAAAGTGGAAAAACAGATTCATGTTAGTACCATAAGATACAGTAAGATTATGCTTTTTATTTTCTTTGTTTTTAAAAAGTGACCAAATTTGTTAAGAATTTAGAATATACCTGATTGCCCTTATATCTCTCTTGAATAGCTTTGATCTTTGGCTGTAAATTTTGCATTGCTAGAGTTGATTCAACCTGCATTTTTTTTTTGGAAAAAAAATGTGATAATAGTTATTTGCAAGATGATAACTTGTTACAGCTTGAGAAGTAGGATGTTATAAGATACAAGTTTGTAAAGGTGAACATGAAAGTATATATAGGTAAATTAGAAAAAGGAACCATAAGATCTGTGCAAGTGATACACATCATATCAAAGGTCCTTTGATCATGTTTAGCTTGAACAAGCATAGGCAAAAATAGCAAAGCTACTACATCAAGAAGGTCACCCCATTTGTCCAGAATCCTCCTTAGTTAATGAAGTAATAGAAAAGACACATAGGCACTAACAAAACAGCAATTAATGATCACAGTATAGCAGTATGATTATTCACCTGTTGCTTTGTCAATGGAAATGTTGCCACCTTAACGATAACAGTGAGCAAGATGATTGCAAAACCATATGCATATGGCACATGTACAGCTGCAAGGCCATCTTTTAGCACCTGAAACCAGCATAAACATATCTTGTCAACCTTTCCTTTTATTCTACATATACAAATCAATAACTTATCCTGCACGTCTACATCTTCGCTGATCTCTGATGGACAACTAATTTGATTTAGCAATAGCTTTATGAACATGATGCTTCGATGAAAAAACCAGAGCGAATGGCATGCATTTGTAGGTCAAACCTTCTACTGCAACATGAGCAATGATTAGCACGTTTAGGATGTGACTATGGCATGACAATGGCATACCTTCATGCTTGTGAAGCTTCCATATAGTCAGTGAACATAATTTCCTATAAGATTACATATTTGGTACAAACATATTCAAATGCATGACCAGATACGGCAATATGTTCCATATATGAGCACCAATTATGATCACATGCATACTAATGGAAATCTTAAAAGATGTGAAGACAGCTGTTACAGTTGATAATGAACAGCTACACTAATGAATCCTCACCCAATTTACAATAGAATTCTAGATAAAGGCATGCACGCACGGAGTCCATGAGAATTGATGAACAAACATAAATAAAAGAATCATGATATCATAGAAAATCCCTTTCTTTTCTTCGGTGCATCGACTAAATGATCCAAGACACGCTGATACGAATGGTGCTTACATGTATAACTATCGAAAGTTCATCTCTCCAAAAACAGCCAAACATAATTGAAAATTCAAAATACCATGATACACATGGGAGAGATATAATATGTTATAAGCTACGGCTAGTCAATAGCAGAGTATATTGAAAAACAGAGTGAAATTCTTTCTTTCAAGTAAAATTGTTAGTCTCAAAAGCAATAGATTTTACGAGATTTACGAAGGAGAACGAGAACGAGACACCTTAAGAACTACTTCCATGGCGTTCGAGATGAACCCGAACCATCCCCCGCTCTTCTGAGCCGCCGTGGTAGAAGCATCACCCGTGGAAGAAGGATCAGTAGCCACGGCGGCATCGGCGAGAGTGTACAGGAGACCCTCCACTCTGGAAACAATTCCGGAGACATCGACGAAGGAGTCGAGGCCGTGGGGAGGAGGAATCTCGTGGAGGCTGACCCTGACCCTGGTGTCCGGTCGCCGGGGGGGTAGAGGGAGAGGCCCGGCCGTCCATGGGGGGGAGGGGAGGGAGGGGGGAAGCGAAGAAGGACGAGGGGGAGGAGATTAGCGTTTTCGCCATGGACTCGTGGATTGGAGGTGTTAGGTTTGCATACGGGGTTGGGGAAGGGATGAGGGAGGGGAGGAGGGATGGAGGGAGAGGGAGAGGGAGAGGGAGTGGAGGAAGAGGGATTTGTTCTTTTGGATTTTTTATCCGTTCTTTTGTTTTAGATTTTTCTGATGCCGGGCGAGGAGAGCTTCAGCGTTTCCGGTTCGGATGCGAGTCCGCTACAAGTTTCGGATATTCCGTCCCTCGGGAGGTAATAAAGACCACTGGCAAAGTGGCCTTGTTAACTGCCGGACACGCTCGTTTTAATAATTTATTCCCGTTCGCGCAAGCTGGTCGGATGTCGGATAAACGCAAATTCCTCCGACAAAAGGTGAGTGCCGTCAACTATATAATTACTTACGATTTATGTTGCGTAATTGACTTTTTTTTCACCGACGCACTCATACCGCATGGCTCTATCGCCAGTGTTTTTCAGTAAAAAATAAATAAATAGAGAAACAGCGCCCCTACCCTGGAGTTCACACTTCACCGCCAAAGTCATCTTACTTTCAATTAAAATAATAAATATTTATTTATTTTTTATTTTTTTTGATTTATTTAATGAATCTTTTCTAGAATGGAAAGAAAAAAAGGATTTTATGAGAAGATAGTTTATTAATTAATGAATCTAATGGGTTAGAACTTTGGATAAATAATTATTTTTAACAAGTTCTTTTCTAATTGGATGGTAGGTTGCAAAGACTTTTAATGAATCAATTTGAATGCTTGGCACATGTTGACGCCAAATCATCGTCCTTGAACATCCGCGAGCGTTCGATCGCCTCCACCAGCGAGTTCGGAATCCTTTAGCGAGCTTCTTGCACTTGAGAGCCTGTAAACAAGTCCCGAGGATCGGAGATTTCGGTGGGGACCCTCCGATGCTCAAGTCAATGCTCTGGGCAATAGCCGTGAGCTTGAGAAAGCTCGAAAGAGAGAAGAAGAGAGAGGCTTAGAGCTCTCTGTAAGCAAGAATGAGCATTTAAAGTATGGTGAGTTATCAGTTACCTCGTCGGGGTCCCTCTTATCCATTTTATTGATACTTGGAGTCTGTGAGATTTGGGGCATGATCACTTTGTCAGAGCATTTATGATGATGGCAGCAATGGCAGGGCTTGCTTCTTAGTGGCATGTCAGAAGTGCAGGTCATGTTCCATCAAATATGGGTGGCTGCATAGTTGGCAGGTACTGCTTGATTTAAACAGTTATTGCAGGCTGCTGCATGGCGTGGCTGACCGTTACGACACTTGCTAGATGTGTCCCCCACACTACACTTACGTTGCCTTGTGCGAATAGTGATGGGTGATAAAGTCAGGCACGTGGGCCTCAAAGTGTAGCCGCTAAGGCAGAAGATGAAATTTTGAGTTGAAGTTGGCTCTGTCCCTCGTGGAGTATTAAATATAGAGTACATGCATAACATTGTTCATGCCCTTGGATGAGCTCCAGAAAAGGTCGTGGGTGAACATTTGCACGGTACTGTTCATGCCTTGGATAAGCTCTAGAGAAGGCCGTGGGTGAACATTTGCATGGCACTGTTCATGCCCTTGGATAAGCTCTAGAGAAGGCCGTGGGTCAACATTTGCATGGCACTGTTCATGGCTGAGGGAAAGAGGCCGAGCACTGTTCAATGGCTGAGGCCAAGACTGAGGTGGTCGAGCACTGTTTATGGCCGAGGCCGAGGCTGAGGGGGCTGAGCACTGTTCATGGCCGAGGCCAAGGTTGAGGTGGCCAAGCACTGTTCATGGCCGAGCACTGTTCATGGCCGAGGCGAGGCTGAGGTGGCCGAGCACTGTTCATGGCCGAGCACTATTCATGGCCGAGGGGAAGAGGTCGAGGAGGTGTCTTCCTGAGGCCGAGGGGGTGTCTGGCTGAGGTCAAGGGGGTGTCTTCCCGAGGCCAAGGGGGTGTCTTCCCAGGACCGACTCTAGAAATGATTGGTTCGGCCCCAGTGAGATTACCGTTGTCCATGGGGCTCATTAGCTCCATCAAATGCTCCCCACACTCCTGAGTTTGTGCGACCGCATGCCCTGCATCTGCCAAGCGAAAGGAGTGTAGGAATTGTAATATCTTTCTTTTGCACTTGTCTTTGCATACCAACTTTGGATAGTTTCCGTCTGCATTGTGTGGACTTGTGACCATGTCTGCATGCTCTCTTCGGCTTTTGTCTGCTCAAAAACTTTAAGTAATGTTGGAGGTAAATTGATTATCTTAGACTGGCTGGGAGCAGCCAGTAATCCTCTCCCGACGTAGGGTTTGGAAGCGGATGCCCGTCAACTATGAGTTGAGGAGTTGGTTTCTCCTGACTTTGAGTTGACTTTGGGTCTTCTACTTTGTCATAAAATTTGGAGATGAGTGCCCATCAACTATGAGCCAGGGAGTTGGCCTCTCCCTACTGTGAGTTGATTTGGGGCTTCTTCTTGAATGGCTAAAAGTGGCCAGCAATATATTGCAAGTGTATAATTTAAACAAAGGTATTACCCGGTTGGCCACTGGCCGCTGAGACAGAATTGAAGCCGCCAAGACTGAAATGAAGCCGTTGAGACTATGATGATGCCATTGAGGCTATGACGAAGCCATTGAGGCAAAGTTGAGGCCGTCGAGAGCCTTTTGAACCCCGAAGGGTGACCCGAGAGTCACTATGATGGGACTATTCTCGGAAGCCTTTAACCCCGGAGGGTGACCTTAGGGTGCTTGGACCAGGCTCAGGTGCCTTTTGAACCTCGAAGGGTGACCTGAGAGTCACTGTGATGGGACCATGCTCGGGAGCCTTTTGAATCCCAAAGGGTGACCCGAGAGTCGCTGTGATGGGACTATGCTCGGGAGCCTTTAACCCCGGAGGGTGACCTGAGGGTGCTTGAATTAGGCTCAGGTGCCTTTTGAACCTCGAAGGGTGACCTGAGAGTTGAGAGTCGTCAGGTGCCTTTTAACCCTGAAGGGTGACCTGAGAGTTGAGAGTCGTCATGTGCCTTTTAACCCCAGAGGGTGACCTAAGAGTTGAGAGTCCTCAGGTGCCTTTTAACCCCGGAGGGTGACCTGAGGGTACGTGGACTAGGCTCAGGTGTCTTTTGAACCCCGAAGGATGACCTGAGACTGCGTGGACCAGGCTCAGGTGCCTTTTTTCTTTGTGCCGATGATCTTTGTTGCCGACGCTGAAGTTAGTCTTTGTTGCTGATGCTGGAGTCGGTCTTTGGTGCCGAGCTGGCCTTGGGCTTAGGTGCCGATGCTGGAGTCGAGCTTCCCTACACGACATTTTCAAGTATCAATGAAAGAAATACTGCCCGAGCATAGTGTACTTAGCTTTTGTAGCTTTTTGGCCTTTGCGTCGTGTTCGATGACGCTGGGGGTCAGCATGGAGTCAGGACAGAGAGCTTTCCCCAGCTTTTTCTGGTGCTGGATCGGAGTATTTGCTGAGGCGAAGAAGACTATTCGAGAGTGGAGGAGAACCTGCATTGTTGGTCTTTTTTGGAATTAATGGAACCCTGACATCCAAGTACAAGGAAGGCCATAATGACTCCTCTACCCAATGTCCTCTCTTTGTCCTCTTGCTGACACCAAGCTTCCTTCCCCTCATGCATTAAATCTTATTTATTTAAGTTTGCATGGCATGACACTAGGCTGGGACTTGGACCACGTCCTCCCCACCTCGTGCAGCCAGGCTAGGACCTTACTTCCTAGAGGGAACCCAGCCTGGAAGATGTACCAAGTAATGACGATGATGTGGATGGTTTGGAGGGAGAAAAGCGGCCGAAGAGGAGTGCTGATCAGCTCCCTATCGGTCGAAGATAGCCTCGGGTTGCACGCCTCTTATGAATTACGACTATCCAAGTAGAAGAGGCTGTCATTGTGAAGCATTTGGAGGAATTTGTCTCCTTATGTTGATTTGGATACATCAGCCCGCTGGTAGTCTGCCCCCAGCGAACCAAGTTGATTGGAGTGGGGGTGTCGCTGCCCTTGCTTGGGCTTCCCCTTATGTCGTCGTCCGTAGGAGAGGAGGCCGTTTGAACGGCGAGCAGTGGCACTCTTGCTAGTGAGCTCTTGCTTTTGAGCTTGAAGATGCTTATGCTGATGAGCTTGAAGTGGTGACGATGGTGGGGCAGAGAGCTGGCCTCCTATTGCTTAGCTCGACTCATTGAGGGTGCCCCCCAGCATGACTGGCGAAAGCCTCATGGGTTCTTATCATCACCATCTTTTTATCCATCATTGCTGTCATAGAGGGAATGAGGGCTTGTAGCTAGGTGTTACAGAACTCTGCTCTCTCCCCCCTACCTGGCGCGCCAATCTATTGATGCCAAATCACCATCCTCGAACGTCTGCGAGCGTTCGGTCGCCTCCTCCAGTGAGCCTGGGATCCTCCAGCAAGCTTCTGCGCCTAAGAGCCTGCAAACAAGTTCCGAGGATCGGAGATTCTGATGGGGACAATCCGATGCTCAAGTCAATGCTTAAGGAAACAACCGTGAGCTTGAGAAAGCTCGAAAGAGAGAAGAAGAGAGAGACCTAGATCTCTCTGTAAGCAAGAATGAGGGTTTAAGAGTATGGTGAGTTATCAGTTACCTCGTCGAGGGTCCCTCTTACCCGTTTTATTAATACTTAGAGTCTGTGAGACTTGGGGCATGATCACTTTGTCAGAGCATTTATGATGGTGGCAGCAATGGCAGGGCTTGCTTCTTAGTGGTATGTCAGAAGTGCAGGCCATGTCCCGTCAAATATGGTGGCTGTATAGTTGGTAGGTACTGCTTGATTTGGATAGCTGTTGCAGGATGTGGCCGACCGTTACGACGCTTGCTAGATGTGTCCCCCATGCCACACTTCCATTGCCTTGTGCGGATAGTGATGAGCGATAAAGTCAGGCACGTGGCCCTCAAAATGTAGTCGCTGAGGCAGAGGATGAAATTTGAAGTTGAAGTTGGCTTTGTCCCTCGTGGAGTATTGATTATAGAGTATGTGCATAGCACTGTTCATGCCCTTGGATGAGCTCCAGAGAAGGTCATGGGTGAACATTTGCATAACACTGTTCATGCCCTTGGATAAGCTCCAGAGAAGGCCGTGGGTGAACATTTGCATGACACTGTTCATGGCCGAGGGAAAGAGGCCGAGCACTGTTCATGGCCGAGGCCGAGGCTGAGATGGCCGAGCACTGTTCATCACCGAGGCCGAGGCTGAGGTGGCCGAGCACTATTCATGGCTAAAGCCGAGGCTGAAGGGGCCAAGCACTGTTCATGGCCGAGGCCAAGGCTAAGGAGGCCGAGCACTGTTCATGGCCGAGCACTGTTCATGACCAAGGCCGAGACTGAGCCGCTGAGGTGGCGGAGCACTGTTCATGGCCAAGGGGAAGAGGCCGAGGAAGTGTCTTTCCTAGGCCGAGGGGGTGTCTGGCTAAGGCCGAGGGGATGTCTTCCCGGGACCGACTCTAGAAACGATTGGTCTAGCCTCGATGAGATTACCGTTATCCATGGGGCTCATTGGCCCCATCAGTACATATGATATTTTTTTTCTACATTGACATGTTAGATCAATTTGACCCGCATCAAATAAATAGATAGAAATTAACTTAGTTGTCAATTTTTTAGGCCACTAGCATCTTTTTATGTAAATATTTTTAAAAAAATTATTATACATATTGATAATGTTTTTTAAAGTTAAATTTAATTATAAATTATACTAGTACCAAGTGATCAGTTTATGCGTTATTACAGAGTTAATTTATCAAATTAAATTAACATTTTTGATCATTTACTATAACTGATTGATGATTGATTTATTTATTTTTTGGCTAAACTACAGAATTAATCTCTATACTTAAGGGGTTGTATCACTTTGATTCTTAAACTTTAAAAAGTTATAAAATAATTCTGAACTTTCTGTTTTGTATCACTTTGATCCATATCGTTAAATAAGGTAGACGCCATTTATTTTTATCCTATGTGGAAGCATACATAGTAACACACGTGGCATCCAAGTGATAAAAAATAAATTTAAAATCCATAACTAACCTGTTAACTTGTTATTTAATAATTTAAAAAAATATTAAAAAAAAAATAATCTCCCTCGCCTTGATTTTCCCTAATCCGTGAGTGCTCACGTTCCTCCTGCGCTACGCTCCCATAGGTTAGGGTGAATCAGGGCGAAGGAAGATTATTTTTTTTTTTTTATTTTTTTAAATTATTAAATAATGAGTTAATGGGTTAGTTATGAATTTTAAATTTATTTTGCCATTTTGATGCCATGTGTGCTGCTATGTATGCCGTCATATATGATAAAAATAAACGATATCTTCCCTGTATAACAATAGGGATCAAAGTGATACAAAACAAAAAGTTCAGGATTATTTTTATAATTTTTTAAAGTTAAAGAATCAAAGTGACATAATCCCTTAAATACAGGGGTTAATTATGTAGTTTAGCTTTTTTTTTTTAATGCAAGCAGTTAAGTATGAAGTTACCGATTTAGTAATAAGATGAGAATCAAGTATCATGCTGTGTGCTATTCTAGGACGAGCATCAAGTTTCCCTTTCCTGCAAGTTATTTGATCATCAGGATGGATGGCAGCTGCTCCTAAGATGATCATGGAAGCATCTCAGGACACCAAACACCTTTAAGGGGAATCCTGCACCCTATACGATAAGTTGTCCAGTCTCTAATGACAGTGCATGCTGAATTACACGTGTCGATTCTGCATTGGTTGTGATGACGCTGAGTCACTTTCTTCAAGCGCCGGGGAAACAGACGTCCTCCTTGCCGGACTCCTGCAAGAAAAGTCTTCGGAGACCGGATGCTCCGGTGGGGACCTCTCGAAGGAAGCTAGACAGTTAGGGCTTAACTAGTAGGAAGAAGCTAGAAAAACCAGAGTTCTTGGATCCCTACTTGCAGTGAGAGCATGCACTTTTATACCTGTTTGAAGATACACCCTTCCGTTCCGGAAGATTGCTGATTTCAAGGTGCCTCGTTCAATAATGGACAAAAGATGAGGCTGACAGTGACAGATCGTACTGTCACCGTGCATATCGAAGGTGTCCTGTGTCACCTATCAGTACAGCCTCACAGGTATCTGGCGTCTATGGTTATACATGGTGCGCGCCATCGCTGGATGTGACCGCACATAGTTGCGGGCGGGTGGTGGACCGTACGCTATAATGGGGTATGGTCATGCACAGTGACAGACATACGATGGACCATACGCCGTTATGAGGTATGGCCACACACTGCTACAGATGTGCGGCGGATCACGTGGGCATGCCAGGTGGCCCGAGTGGGCCAGATCATGCATCGGGCACTGTTCTGCAGCCCGAGACCGAGGGGGTCTCGGGGGTTGATATACGGTTCATAAGGCCCAGGAGCTGTGGCTCGAGGCCGAGACTGGAACTCGAGGCCGAGCACTGTTCATGCAGCCCAAGACCGAGGGGGTCTCGGGGGTTGAGATACTGTTCATAAGGCCCGGGAGTTGTGGCTCGAGGCCGAGACTGGAACTCGAGGCCGGGCACTGTTCATGCAGCTCGAGACCGAGGGGGTCTCGGGGGTTGAGATACTGTTCATAAGGCCCGGGAGCTGTGGCTCGAGGCCGAGACTGAAACTCGAGGCCGGGCACTGTTCATGTAGCCTGAGACCGAGGGGGTCTCAGGGGTTGAGATACTGTTCATAAGGCCCGGGAGCTGTGGCTCGAGGCCGAGACTGGAACTCGAGGCGGGCACTGTTCATGCAGCCCGAGACCAAGGGGGTCTCAGGGGTTGAGATATTGTTCATAAGGCCCAGGAGCTGTGGCTCGAGGCCGACACTGGAACTCAAGGCCGGGCACTATTCATGCAGCCCGAGACCGAGGGGGTCTCGGGGTTGAGATACTGTTCATAAGGCCCGGGAGCTGTGGCTCGAGGCCGAGACTAGAACTCGAGGCCGGGCACTATTCATGCAGCCCGAGACCGAGGGGGTCTCGGGAGTTGAGATACTGTTCATAAGGCCTGGGAGCTGTGGCTTGAGGCCGAGACTGGAACTCGAGATCGGCACTGTTCATGCAGCCCGAGACCGAGGGGGTCTCGGGGGTTGAGATACTGTTCATAAGGCACGGGAGCTGTGGCTCGAGGTCGAGACTGAAACTCGAGGCCGAGCACTGTTTATGCAGCCCGAGACCGAGGGGGTCTCGGGGGTTGAGATACTGTTCATAAGGCCCGGGAGCTGTTGCTCGAGGCCGAGACTGGAACTCGAGATCGGGCACTGTTCATGCAGCCCGAGACCGAGGGGGTCTCGGGGTTAAGATACTGTTCATAAGGCCCGGGAGCTGTGGCTCGAGGCCGAGACTGGAACTCAAGGCCGGGCACTATTTATGCAGCCCGAGACCGAGGGGGTCTCGGGGGTTGAGATACTGTTCATAAGGCCCGATACCGAGGGGGGCTCATGAGGCCGAGAGGGCCCCCATCAGTCACCGTTACGCTTATTCTAACGGCATTGGATCAGCCATATCAGATGTCCCCCTACCCCTGAGACGGAGCAGGCCCACCCCAGCAAGGCGAAAGGGGTGTCACTTCCTAAGTGGCTGATCCTCACCCTTTGCGAACCGTCCCCGGACACGTGTTTCTGAGCACTGCAATGACTTTATGCGAATGACGTGGGGATGTGAAAGGGTGGCCACTACCGTCCACCCGATCTGCAGCGATCGTCCTCGAAGCAAGGTTGATCCTTCGAAGTCTGTGAGGAAAGTCGTGCCATCATTGCCCATCATAACGGTGACGTCAGCAGCGTCCCATCATTAGCCGAAAGCAGATCGTATCACGCATCAAGCGGTCACCGAGGCAGCCCAGCCTATTGAGGGAGTCCACGTGGCTGACGAGACAAGGCGGGACAATTTGAAACTGAATAAAACTCGGGTGGGGGTTGAATCTGGCCATAGTACTCCTGCTATCATTGTCTTCTTCCTCTGCAACCCTACCTCCTGATCTTCCCTGCAACCCGAGAGCCTGCGCATGCCATTTTCTTTCTCAAGTTAGCTCTTTGTCTCTTCTAGACCTCTCTGTTCCTTCTTCTCACAATGAGTTCCCGATCCTAGACCTCGTAGGACGATTCGGAGGATCGTCCTTCGTCCGAGGGGCCTCAAGCTTCTCCTTCTTCCCCCCCCTTCCCCTTCACCTCCTCTTGAGTGGTCCTCTGATTCGGAGGACCGCATCCCTCTGGCCCGGCGGGGGTCGCCAGGGAGGCTCCCACAAGGAGGCACCCTGTGGCGGCTGGCAGGGCTCCATCGAGGGGACGCCAGGCAGAGGCCGGCACCTCCTCAAGGGTGGGGGCGGAATCCTCGGAAGGGGTTGCCTCCACGGTGACAGGCCAGGATTTGGCGAACATCCGGGCCCATTACCAAATCCCTGGGATGTCGGGCTCTATCTCCCGATCCCCGATGATAGAGTTATCTCATCTTGACCAGGTCGGTGGCCATTTATGAAATTTCCCTGAGGGTGAGCCTCCGCTTACCCTTTCCTTCTTTTTTCATAAATCTCCTTGACTACTACTCCTTGACCCCTTCTTAGCTGGTCCCGAACTCCCTTCGGGTCGTTAGTGCTTTCGTCGTCCTCTTCCATCATCTCCACATTACCTCTCGAGTCTCTCTCTTTCGCTCTTTCTACATCCTTCAGGCTCAGAAGGGTTGGTGACTGTTTTAGCCCCAACCCGGCAGAGACCTTAAGCTTCTTCTTCCTACCTCCGTCAAGGGATGGAAATCCTGATTTTTCTTTGCCAATCTGGACCAAGTTAAACCCCGGTGGGGGGACCCCGACCTTTGAGGTAACATGAATTCCACCGTCCATCCTGGAGACAGAGAAGCATTGGGGCAGCTGTTGACTACCGATATCCTTCGGTACAACATGCTTCTAACAGAGGAAAACCTCCAGTTGGCGGGTCTCATCTTCCATCGTGGTATGTCTCCCCCATACTTAGTCAAAGTCTTCCTGCTTCATTTTTTTTTTTTTTTGACTGATCCCGGCCGATGTTGTAGAGCCATGAGGGTCCCGACTCGCAGACTCATGAAGGCCGATGCCAAGAGGAGGGCCCAGTAGGGGCCAAGTGAGGGGCAGCAAGCACCAGCCCCGAAACGCCCGATAGTGCGAGTGCCCGAGCCACCTGCACCACAAGAGCCTCCGACCATTCCGGAGATCAATCTGACAGCCGACACCCTGCCAGAAAGGGTGGTGGCTGAGGGGGCAACAATAGAGGAACCGGCAATAGCGAAGGAGCCGGCCACGGAGGAGCCCCCTGCCCCCCACGGACCAGTCCCCACCGAGGTAACAAGGAGCTGGGGTGAGGGACCGTCGGGGGTAGCAAGTCCGCCCCCGGAGCAGACACCGGCAAGCAGCCCTCCATGCACCGAGTTCGAAACCACCGAAGCCACTTGGAGGAAATGGAGCCAGGCCGAGGCTGTCTCGGGACTCCATTCTGGACGATGGGCGTTGGGCGGAGCGGCTCATCTCATCAATCCTTATGCCCGAGGTCCAGGAAGAACTTAGCAATTTGAAGGCGACCATGTTCTTCCGAGAGTCCTACGCGGCCCTGGTCAAAGTAAGTAGACTCGCAGCTCCCTGCCTTTAGATTTCCCTTTTATTCTTCCTTTCTCTTTTTGACATGAGGCATGCATGCAGATTGCGAACTCCTTGGCTGCTACAAGGGAGGTCATCCATGGGGGAAAGACCCTCATGCGGGAGGCCTAGAAAGAGGCCAAGGAGGCTCGTGCTCGAGTGAAGGCAGCCGAGAGGGCCTTGGAATCGGCTAGGACTGCCCGGGCCGATGAGATAAAGGCGGCCGAGAGCCAGGCAGAAGTTGAGACCAACCGTTTGTGGGTGGCTCTCAGCCAGCTGATGGAGGCCGAAAGCGCTATCGCGGCCAGGGACCTGCATATTTCAGAGTTGACCGTGACCATCCAGACGGCCGAGAATCAGACGGGCAAGGCCGAGGAGAGGGCAAGGAAGGCCGAGGAGAGGGCGAAGGAGGCCGAGGAAAGGGCGAAGAAAGCTGAGGATGAGAGGGGTCATGCCCTGGAGGCTGAGAGGGCAGCGGTGGCATCTCTAGCTGCAGAGAGGGAGCTCAAGCTGCCGAGGTGGAGGCAGCTGTTTAGGCCAGGGCTGTCAGGATTATTGAAGAGTTTAGGGCGTCCGAGCACTTCATAGACGAGCTGGCCGAAGCTTCGGCGGAAGCGTATCTTCAAGGGTTCCAGCGTGGAAAGGAAAAGGTCGCCCGAGACCTAGACTTTCCACAGGCCCTTGAAGTCGAGCCGGAGCGTCTCTTCGAGGTTGGCTCGTCTGACGACGAGCCTGCGCCGGCAGAACCATGAGCTTCAAGTTGTATTTTACCTTTACCTCTCTTCTTTTTTTTTTTTGTAAGTCCAACTTGCTCAGCGTTTTGTAAACACTTCAAATTAATAAAGTACAATTTTTCCTTCAATGCAAATTGTCTTTCCCAATTGTAGTTTCTACCCTAAGTCCTTTGGCTGCCGACGTGGGATCCTTAGGGGCTTCGTCGGTACCGAGGAGCAATCTTTGACTCATTCTCGAATAACCTCGACCTAGCCATGTAGGACCGAATCCTAGAGTCGAGGAGTATGGATTCCCATTGACCAATGGAGGACCGGACTCGGAAGGCCAAGATGGACTCGGGCTTCTAGGGGCCAATTGCACGCTGCTGTGTTAATGGTACACTAGGCTTTGTGCCTGGCTGGCCAAGGGCTTTTTGTGCTGACTGGGGTCCAGCTTTAGTTGTTGAGAGCCGATGGTACATCGCTCTGCTAGTGGTACACTGGGCTTTGTGCCTGACTGGCCCAGGGCTTTTTGTGCCGACCGGGGTCGGGCTTTAGTTGTTGAGAGCCGATGGTACATCGCTCTGCTAGTGGTACACTGGGCTTTGTGCATGGCTGGCCCAAGGCTTTTAGTGCTGACCGGGGTTGGGCTTTAGTTGATGAGAGTCGATGATACATCGCTCTGCCAGTGGTACACTGGGCTTTGTGCCTGGCTGGCCCAGGGCTTTCTGTGCGACCGGGGTCGGTCATTAGTTGTTGAGAGCCAATGGTACATAGCTCTGCCAGTGGTACACTGGGCTTTGTGCCTGGCTGGCCCAGGACTTTCTGTACCGACCGGGGTCGGGCTTTAGTTGTTGAGAGCCGATGGTACATCGCTCTGTCAGTGGTACACTGGGCTTTGTGTCTAGCTAGCCCAGGGCTTTCTGTGCCGACCAGGGTCGTGCTTTAGTTGTTGAGAGCCGATGGTACATCGCTCTGCCAGTGGTACACTGGGCTTTGTGCTTGGCTAGCCCAGGGCTTTTTGTGCCGACCGGAGTTGGGCTTTAGTTGTTGAGAGCCGATGGTACATCGCTCTGCCAATGGTACACTAGGCTTTGTGCCTGGCTAGCCCAGGGCTTTCTGTGCCGACCGGGGTTGGGCTTTAGTTGTTGAGAGCCGATGGTACATCGCTCTGCCAGTGGTACACTGGGCTTTGTGCCTGGCTGGCCCAGGGCTTTTAGTGCCGACCGGGGTCGGGCTTTAGTTGATGAGAGTCATGATACATCGCTCTGCCAGTGGTACACTGGGCTTTGTGCCTGGCTGGCTCAGGGCTTTCTGTGCCGACCGGGGTCGGTCTTTAGTTGTTGAGAGCCAATGGTACATAGCTCTGCCAGTGGTACACTGGGCTTTGTCCCTGGCTAGCCCAGAGATTTTTTGTGCCGCCCGGGGTTGGGCTTTAGTTGTTGAGAGCCGATGGTACATTGCTCTGCCCATGGTACACTAGGCTTTGTGCCTGGCTGGCCCAGGGCTTTCTGTGCCGACCGGGTTGGGCTTTAGTTGTTGAGAGCCGATGGTACATCACTCTGCCAGTGGTACACTGGGCTTTGTGCCTGGCTGGCCCAGGGCTTTCTGTGTCGACAGGGGTCGGGCTTTAGTTATTGAGAGCCAATGGTACATCGCTCTGCCAGTGGTACATTGGGCTTTATGCCTGGCTGGCCCAAGGCTTTCTGTGCCGACCGGGCTCGGGCTTTAGTTGTTGAGAGCCGATGGTACATCGCTCTGCCAGTGGTACACTGGGCTTTGTGCCTGGCTGGCCCAGGGCTTTCTGTGCCGACCGGATCGGGCTTTAGTTGTTGAAAGCCGATGGTACATCGCTCTGCCAGTGGTATACTGGGCTTTGTGCCTGGCTGGCTCAGGGCTTTCTGTGCTGACTGGGGTCGGGCTTTATTGTTGAGAGCCGATGGTACATCGCTCTGCTAGTGGTACACTAGGCTTTGTGCCTGGCTGGCCCAGGGCTTTCTGTGCCGACCGGGGTCGGGCTTTAGTTGTTGAGAGCTGATGGTACATCGCTTTGCTAGTGGTACACTGGGCTTTATGTCTGGCTGGTCCAGGGCTTTCTGTGCCAACCGGGGTTGGGCTTTAGTTGTTGAGAGCCGATGGTACATCACTCTGCTAGTGGTACACTGGGCTTTGTGCCTGGCTGGCTCAGGGCTTTTAGTGCCGACCAGGGTCGGGCTTTAGTTGTTGAGAGCCAATGGTACATCCTCTGCCAGTGGTTTACTGGGCTTTGTGCCTGGCTGGCCCAGGGCTTTCTATGCCGACCGGGGTCGGGCTTTAGTTGTTGAGAGCCGATGGTACATCGCTTTGCCAGTGGTACACTGGGCTTTGTGCCTGGCTGGCCTAGGGCTTTCGGTGCCGACCAGGGTCGGGCTTTAGTTGTTGAGAGCCAATGGTACATCGCTCTGCTAGTGGTACATTGGGCTTTGTGCCTGGCTGGCCCAGGGCTTTCTATTGAAAAACTGAGATGCTAGAACTCAAGTTTATTGATGTGAAATGAGGGATGAAAACCCAAAAGAATACAAGCATGGTATTTAATGTAAGAAGGAAATGCACTACTGATAGTACCGACAGAGGTTGTCAGCGTTCCACGTCCGGGGGAGTGGCCTCCCATCCAGCTCTTCAATCTTGTATGCTCCATGATGGAGTGCTTCGGTGATCCGGTAGGGCCTCTCCCAGTTCGGAGCTAGCTTGCCTCCTTCCGTCGGCTTTGAGACCTCGGCTCGTCGAAGGATCAGGTCTCCCGGCAAAAGGTCTTGGGGGACACGCGGGCGTTGTAATATTTGGCAGCTCGTTGTCGGTAGATCGCCATCCGGAGCCGTGCCCAATCTCACACCTCCTCCACCAGGTCGAGGTTAGCTCGCAGCCAGTCCAGGTTATCTTCCTCACTGTATGACTCCACCCGAGGGCTCGGGGAGCCTATCTCCATCGGGATGATAGCTTCAGACCCAAAGACCAGGCTGAATGGGGTCTCTCCGGTGGGGGCTCGTGGCATTGTGTGGTAGGCCCATAGCACATTGTGGAGCTCCTCCACCCACCGTCCCTTGCAATCATCTAGTTGGGTTCTCAGTCCTTGAAGAATGATGCGATTGGCTACCTCTTCCGCTCTGTTGGTCTAAGGGTGTCCGACGGAAGTGAATCTCTGATGGATGCCCAGTTCGGTGCAGAATCCTCGGAAGGGTGCGTTGTCAAACTACCGGCCATTGTCGGTGACCAGAGTGTGTGGTAATCCGAATCGGCATATCCGAACCGGCATATGATAGACTTCCAAAAGAAGGATCTCACCTTGCTCTCAGTGATCTTAGCAAGGGCTTCGGCCTCAATCCATTTGGTGAAGTGATCGACGGCCACTAGGAGGAACTTGCGTTGTCCGAAGGCTGGAGGGAATGGTCCCAAGATGTCCATACCCCACTGGGCGAAGGGCCAAGGCGCTGCCAGGGGGGTCAGCTGAGATGTCAGCTGTCATTGAATATTGGCATGGCGCTGGCAGCTATCACACTTCTTGACAAGCTCGGCCGCATCTTCCCTAATGGTCAGCCAGTAGTACCCCTGCCGCAAGGCCTTGTAAGCTAGGGCTCTTCCCCCCAGATGACTCCTGCAGATGCCCTTATGGATTTTCCGCAAGATGTAGTCTGCTTCGACTAGTCTGACGCACTTAAGGACCGGGCAAGAAAATGATCTTCGATAAAGCTTCTCGTCCATCATCAGAAACTTCGGGGCCCACCGTCTGAGTAGTCTGGCCTCAGTGGGGTCTTCTGGGAGAGTACCGTCGGCCAAATATCGGACGTAGGCATCCATCCAGGAGGGCCCTTGCTCAACTGGCAGTGCTTCATCTGTAGCTTCAATGCTTGAGGTCTGCAGGTGCTCCACATACGTTCTTCCTAGGGTCCCGTTGGCCGAGGTAGCCAAACGGGACAGCGCATCGGCCCTAGCGTTCTCTGCTCGGGGGATATAGCTGATGCGGAAGTAAGAGAACCGAGAGGCTTGGGATTGCACCTTGCTCAGGTAATGGGACATGGTCGGGTCTCTGGCTTCGTACTCCCCAGCAACCTGTTCAGAAATAAGCTGGGAGTTCGTGAAGGCCCTCAGACGCTCTGCACCGAGCTCCTCAGCCAGCCTCATTCCTGCCAACAGGGCTTCATACTCCGCTTGGTTATTAGTGGCCGGAAACAGAAACCGAAGGGCATACTCCACCACCTCCCCCTCGGGGCTCGCAAGGATGAGCCCGGCTCCGCTTCCATGAGAATTTGCTGCTCCATCCACATGCAAGATCCAGTCTTCCTTTTCTATTTTCTTAGTTGAGGAGGACTCCATGCGCACCTTCGGACGCGATTCCTACGAACACTCCTCGGTCCAAGTACACTCGACCAAAAAATCAGCTAACACTTGATACTTCATGGCAGACCTTGGCTGAATAGATAGGTCGAACTTGCTCAGCTTGATGGCCCACTTGGCTAACCGACCAGAGGTGTCAGGACAGGATAAGATGGTCCAAAGAGGTTGGTCCATGAGCACCACGATGGGATGAGCTTGGAAGTAGGGTCGGAAGCGTTAGGCAGAGACCACTAGGGCAAAAATGATCTTCTCGGTCCTAGAATATCTGGTCTCGGCATTATGAAGTACCTTGCTGGTGTAGTAGACCGGCTTCTGCACTCCGTCGGCATCCATACGCATGAGCACAGAACTGACGGCCTCGGGGGAGGCTGCAAGATACAGGAAGAGCTCTTCTCCGCCCCTTGGCTTCGACAACAGCGGGGGAGTGGATAGAAATTGCTTCAACTCTTCGAAGGCATCCTGACACTCCTTTGTCCACTCGAAGCTGTTGACTTTGCGCAGTGCCTTAAAGAAGGGCAGGCACCTTTCTGCTGATCTTGACATGAAGCGACTCAAGGCTGCCATCCTTCCGGTTAGGCATTGCACCTCCTTCTTATTAGCTGGGGGCCTCATATCCAAGATAGCCCGAATCTTGTCAGGATTGGCTTCGATCCCCCGCTGGGTTACCATAAAGCCCAGAAACTTGCCTACCGCCACCCCGAAGGCACACTTGCGGGGGTTCAGCATCATCTGGTACCGTCGCAGGTTGTTGAAGGTCTCTTCGAGATCGGCAACGTGGTCAGCAGCATTGGCGCTCTTGGTCAGCATATCGTTTACGTACACCTCCATGTTACGCCCGATCTGGTCCTCAAAGACCTTATTCATCAACCTCTGATAGGTGGTTTCGGCATTCTTCAGCCCAAATGACATCACCTTGTAGCAGTAAATCCCTTTTCCAGTAACAAAGGAGGTGGCTTCTTCATCAGCTGGGTTCATCCTAATTTGGTTGTACCCCAAAAATGCATCTATGAAGCTAAGAGTTTCGTGTCCGGATGTAGCGTCCACTAGCTGGTTGATCCGGGGCAGTGGGAAGCTGTATTTGGGGCATGCCTTATTGAGATCGGTGAAGTCCACGCACATCCTCTAGCTCCCACTGGCCTTGCGAACCATCATGACATTCGCTAGCCAGTCGGGGTAGTGCACCTCATAGATGTGACCGGCTGCTAACAGCTTTCGTACCTCCTCATCCATGGCCTTCTGTCTGTCAGGGGCGAAGCTCCTCTTCTTCTGCCGAATGGGTCGACACTTTGGCTTGATATTGAGCCGGTGGGTAATCACTTCTTCCGAAATGCCTGGCATATCGGACGCCGACCAGGCAAAGACATCAGCGTTAGCCCGTAAGAAAGCGAGGAGCTGGCCACGGGCCTCCTCCGGGAGTAGGGCTTCGATCTGGATCATCTTTGTTGGGTCCTCTCCAAGAGGGAAAGCAAGCAGGCGCTCGGCCAGCTCTCTTCTTCTCTCTAGGTCCCGGGGGTCCAGTGCTTCCGATGCGGGTGCAGGCATCACTCACTGTGGACTAGGGGCCATGTGGTAGCAAAGTGGGGGTGGGTTATGCTCCCCCACATCTTTCCGACTCCTTCACTAGTGGAAAACCTCATGAGGAGCCTCTTAGTGGATATGACAGCATCCAAAAGATTGAGCTCGGGCCTTCCAAGGATTGCATTATAGGCGAGGGGCACTCGGACCATTAGGAAGTTCATGAAGACTATGCTTTGGCGTGGGGCCGTGCTAGCCATGACAGGAAGAGTGATCTCCCCCTCGACTTTCACGAAGTCTCCAGTGAACCCCATCAGGGGCGTGGCGACGGGCCGGAGCAGGTCGGGCGACAGGTTCATGCGAACAAAAGCATCATAATTCAAAACATCCACCGAGCTCCCACTATCAACCAGAATTCTTTTTACAGGATGTTTAGCAATCGTCATGGACACGATGATGCTATCATCATTTTTATTTACCACCCCCTCTAAGTCCTTTTTAGAAAAAGGAATTACAGGATCTAACTCCCTCTCCCCTCTCGGCCTCTTAGGTGGGCCACCTGCCCTCCAGAAAATCATTGCCACCGTCTTCTCGGTTGGGGCATTGTCGATCATTGGCGGCAGAGGCGCTGACGGACCAGGAGCATCCAAGTTGTTCCTTCGAACGAACTTCCCCAGATGACCACGTTGAATAAGGTCCTCTATCGCCTTCTTGAGCTGGCAACAGTCGTCGGTGTCATGGCCATGATCCCGATGGTAGCGGCAATAGAGATTCTTGTTGCGGGGGATTTTTGGGTTCATCGGAGGTGGGTGCTGAAGATAGGACTCACCCTCGATCTTAAGCAAGATGTATGATATAGGGGCGAGCAAAGGAGTGTAGGGCCCGTCTCTCTGTGCAGGAACTCGAGGATGGTTGTTTGGTCGGCGGGGATGTTCGGGCTTCCTGGGTCGAATTTCAACAGGCTCAAGGTGAGCCGGCTTCTTGAGGACACTCCCGCTAGCCTCACACCGAGAGGAGTTAGCCTCGTCGGCACGATATACTTCTGGGCCCGGGTCAAAAGTTCGGCGTAAGAACCGAGCGGCTTCTTGTCAAGGGAGTACGCAAAGCGGGACGGACGGAGCCCTCGCTTCAAGGCCAAGGTGGCTACCGAGTCTTCAAGATTGTTGACTTCTAGGGCTGCCTCCTTGAACCGAGTGACATAATCCCGCAAGCACTCGCCGCTCTTCTGCTGGACAGCGAAGAGGCTGTCAGCTACCCTTGGAATCTTTCGACAGGCATCAAAATGGGCTAAGAAGGCTCTCTCCAGCTGACGGAAAGAATCAATACTCTACGGCAGCAGGCGAGAGTACCAAGCTCAGGCAGCTTTCTTCAGGGTGGTAGGGAAGGCGATGCACATGAGCGAATCGGTTGCCCCCTGGACCTGAGAACCTTGTAACTTTCTAGGTGGTCCAGGGGATCCATGGTCCCGTCATATGGATCCAGCTGAGGAAGGTGGAACCGGGTGGAGATGGGCTCTTCCATGATACGGCGGGATAGCGGAGGCCGGCTGTCATAGTCCGCCTTTGGCAGGTGGGTGATTCGGTGGCTGAGTTCCTCCAACCGTTGATTATACTCGTCGAGTTGACGTTCGGCTCGATGGGCTATCCTGCCATCGAAGGACCCCTCCCCCGAGGATTCTGAGGATGGACAAGAGCGACGGCGATGCCGGCGAGGGTGCTCCGCCTCCCTCCCGTGTCGCCGCTTGGGAGAAACACTGGCATGGCGAGAAGGCGATCAGGGTCTCTTAGAGGCTCCTCGATGGTGAGGTTTGGGCGAAGCATGGCGGTGGCGAGCCTCCGGGACCGATGATCTCCTTTGGAAGGAATGCTGGCTGGGTTGCACCACCCCCGAAACCGATGGGTATGGCTCCGGCTGCCGCGGGGCCGCCTGCTGGTGCTGCAGACCTTGAACCGCCGCCGCCAAGGATTGGACTTGTGTGGCTAGAGTAGAAAATCGGTCTTCCTGGAGCTGGGGAGGAGGCGCAAAGATGTCGATCGGGGGAGCAGAAGGTCCAGCTGCCTGGGGATGCGGCGGTGCAGGGACACCGGCTGGGGGAGCTGAGGGGCAACCGCGATATGCTCCTTGACGCTGCCCCCTAGCGCAACTGACAGAGATCCCTTTCACATGGGTCGTCACCATGGCTCAAGAGCTCGAGGAGAGAGAGATTACAGACTGCTGGTTCGATATCTTTCTCTTCCTCCTTCCTGGTGCGCCAATATGATGATGCCGAGTCACTTTCTTCAAGCGCCGGGGAAATAGACGTCCTTCTCGCCGCACTCCTGCAAGAAAAGTCCCCGGAGACCAGATGCTCCGTGGGGACCCTCCGATGCTCAAGTTAGTCACTCGGGAACAGACGAGAACTGTCTAGCCGAAGGAAGCTAGACAGTTAGAGCTTAACTAGTAGGAAGAAGCTAGAAAAACCAGAGTTCTTGGATCCCTACTTACAGTGAGAGCATGCGCTTTTATACCTGTTCGAAGATACATCCTTCCGTTCTAGAAGATTGCTGATTTCAAGGTACCTTGTTCAATAATGGACAAAAGATGAGGCTAACAGTGATAGATCGTACTGTCACAGTGCATGTCGGAGGTGTCTTGCGTCACCTGTTAGTATAGCCTCACAGGTGTCTGGAGTCTATGGTTATACCTGGTGCGCGCCATCGCCGGATGTGACCGCGCACAATTGCGGACGGGTGGTGGACTGTACGCTGTAACGAGGTATGGTCATGCACAGTGATAGACATACGATGGACCATACGCCGTTATGATGTATGGCCACACACTGCTACGGATGTGCGGCGGATCACGTGGGTATGCCAGGTGGCCCGGGCGGGCCAGATCATGCATCGGGCACTGTTCATGCAGCCCGAGACCGAGGGGGTCTCGGGGGTTGAGATACTGTTCATAAGGCCCGGGAGCTATGGCTCGAGGCCGAGACTAGAACTCGAGGCCGAGCACTGTTCATGCAGCCCGAGACCGAGGGGGTCTCGGGGGTTGAGATACTGTTCATAAGGCTCGGGAGCTGTGGCTCGAGGATGAGACTGGAACTTGAGGCCGGGCACTGTTCATGCAGCCCGAGACCGAGGGGGTCTCGGGGGTTGAGATACTGTTCATAAGGCCCGAGAGCTGTGGCTCGAGGCCGAGACTAGAATTCGAGGCCGGGCACTGTTCATGCAGCCCGAGACCGAGGGGGTCTTCGGGGTTGAGATACTGTTCATAAGGCCCGAGAGATGTGGCTCGAGGCCAAGACTGGAACTCGAGGCCAGGCACTGTTCATGCAGCCCGAGACCGAGGGGGTCTCAGGGGTTGAGATACTGTTCATAAGGCCCAGGAGCTGTGGCTTGAGGCCAAGACTGGAACTCGAGGTCGGGCACTGTTCATGCAGCCCGAGACCGAGGGGGTATCGGAGGTTGAGATACTATTCATAAGGCCCGGGAGCTGTGGCTTGAGGCCGGGACTGAAACTCGAGGCCGGGCACTGTTCATGCAGTCCGAGACCGAGGGGGTCTCGGGGGTTGAGATACTGTTCATAGGCCCGGGAGCTGTGGCTCGAGACCGAGACTGGAACTCGAGGCCGGGCACTGTTCATGCAGCCCGAGACCGAGGGGATCTCGGGGGTTGAGATACTGTTCATAAGGTCCGATACCGAGGGAGGCTCATGAGGCCGAGAGGGCCTCCGTCATTCACCGTTACCGCTTATTCTAACGGCGTTGAATCAGCCATATCAGGTTGTTACAATGGGATTTATATAGCCCAAGCCGGTGGTTGACTGCTTGGTGGAGCCCAGTTGGCAGGTCCGTCTGTAGTGGGCAAAGAGTTGGCTCGCCACGTCATGTGGCGTCAAACGGACGCTGTTCAATGCAAAACATCGAAAGGTCTGCCGACCCGTGGGGCGGGAAGCGACCGATACTTCGCCAGAGGAATTTGGAAACGATCAGTTAATGGCCGAAGCATCGAGCAACTTCCAACAGTCGAGAGAGCCCACCGGAGCTGTAGATCTCTAACGCAAATATGACGGTCCAACAGAAGGTTTGTGAAATAAGGACCTTCTGATCTCCACGCTATAAAAGGCCCCCGCGTACCTCCCTCCTCCCTAACCAAGGATTCTGCTCGCGTGAAAGCATCTCATCTCTTAGCTATTCACGAACTCACTTTCTCTCGTCGTTCGTTTCTTTCTTCTTCCTTTATTGTTCTACTAGTAATCTCCCTTGGCGAAAGGCAAGGGTCTATGTAACGATCCGAGCCCACAAATCTATTTCATTGCAAGAATCAAAATGAACAAGGTTCACGCTAACTTAGGTAGTGTTTGATAGCTTTTTAGCTATCCCTGGATAAATGTACAGGATAGCATTTATCCAGGGGATAATTGAGGGGATAAGCACCTTTTTAAAATTACCACTCTGCCATCAAGGGATAACTTTAGTTATTCCTAGATTCCCTAAGGAATAAGTTCAGGGGATAACCCATGGTTAAATATGGGTTATCCCCTCTAGTTAAACTTTTTCAGATATATCCCTTGTAGCTATAGCATTTGGGGATAAGGGAAGATATCCAAGGGATATCTCCCCTTATCCACCATATCAAACACACCCTTAGACTATCAGAGTCCAAAATGATTCCAATTGATACTTGTCCATATTCCTTAACTAGTTATAAACCATACAACCAACTCCCAATTTCACGATGTGGGACTATTGAGAGGGGCATCACAATCTATCCCCGACTATTGGGAGGGGCATCACAATATATCCCCTTACAGAGGAGACATCCTCATCGCCAGGGGCACACGATCGCAACCACCAGATAGGCAGGATTCTAGAGGTGGCCTCCACAGGTTCAAGAGGTTGCTTCTATAGCACTTTGCCCTGTGTGGTACTTAGCTCCTGCACTTCTGGCTGGTGCATGACTCTGATACCATATTGTAACGATCCGGGCCCGTAAAACCGTTTCGTTATAAGAAAGCAAGACGGATAAGGTCAACATGAACTTGGGCCATCATAGCCCAAAAAGAATTTAATTGGTATATGTTCATCTTTCTTAATTGATTATAAATCATACAATTAATTTTTAATTTCTCGATGTGAAATTATTAGGAGGGGCATCACATGTCTGCTCGCTCTACGCTGCATCTTGCTTCGCTTAGCCATGTGCCCATACACCAGCCTTGCTCGGCCACCGATCAACCTCGAGCCCCGTCATGCGCCAGCCCTGCATGTCCCGACTCTGCACGCCCTGCCACGCGCTCTTTTGCCCTACGCCACACTCCAGCGCCCAACGTCCCGCACGCGCTGCGCTAGGCCCGGCGCATGCACCCAACTGTGTGCCACGATCCGACCTGCGCCTATCTGCTCTGAAACTCGTAAAACTCCTCCTGAGCCATGCCCTGCCGACCATACATGCCTATTGGCTCGGTCACTATCATGCCACTCCATCCCGTACTCGGCCATGCGGGTGCGCACGCCGTGCGCTCGAATCCGATCTGATGACATTTTTCCTCGGGCTGAAGAGATTAACGCCCTTGTTGATTCCCTTCACAAGTAGCTCTACACTCGCTTCCCAAACTTCCACAAGTTCGCTGTCCGTTCCCAAGTCATTCTGACGACATCCTCGCCAAACCAATGCATCTCGGCCACCACCATGCACTGCACCGAAAATCTGTGCCCGTTGCGCATGTGATCCATACGTGCTGCGTCTTCCTCCTGCGCATCACATGATTACCGATCTGCGCGCGCGCCATGCTCCAATGCTGCGCACTCCCGGTTGAAAATAATGCAATTTGGCATCCGATCTGGGAACGTCCTGAATTCTGATCATCGATCAACCATCCTTGTTCTCCACCACAATTTGGCATCCGATCCAAGGAACATGGCTGCAAGATCCACCTGATCTGCATCAGCTATCTTCGTGGCTTTGAAATAATTTTTCATATCCCAAATAAAATTCTCCAACACCTTTGAATCTCGGCATCCATGAAACACACTCGGTTCAAGAATTTTCATCTTTGCTGGCTGCACCTGACTTGAAGAAGATGAATTCCCACCATTTGCTAAAGCTCTCTTCAGCAACTTGATTTCATTCTCCAAAGAACCGAATTTCTCCATCGAACGATCCACCAGAACTTGCTGTTCCTCTCGCTGATGTTTGAAACTGATAGGACCAGTTAACAGGCCCATTGGTAATAAAAATAGAAATTTTCAAACAATTTTTCTAGGCGGCCATCTTCGGCGGCCTTCCTAAACAGCTTAGTTCCTAGGTGGCCTCGCTGGCCTATTGGGTTTTTCTTCAAGGGCGCAGCGAGCATTTAATTCTGTTCACAGCTTTGCTCCTTGTTGAAATAAGCGCCCGTCATAATGAAGAGAGAGAACAAGTAGGAAAAATAGCTATGTGATGTGACCGCCTTTTTGTCATTAATGTCCCATAGGCAAATCAATGGACAGATACAGAACCAAAAGAAAATCCTGCGGCCTATTCCTCAACGGCCCTCCTTAACAATCCTAGGCGGCCTTTCATCTTAGGTGGAGGAAGTCCTAAGCGGCCCCCTCCTTAACAATCTTAGGCGGCCTTTCATCTTAAGCGGCTCCCTCCTCACAATAATTCTAGGCGGCCCTTCATTCTAAGCGGCCCCTCCTCACAATAAATCCTAGGCGGCCCTTCATTCTAAGCGGCCCCTCTTCATAATAAATCCTAGGCGGCCCTTCCTCCTAAACGGCTCCCTCCTAACAATAATTCTAGGCGGCCCCTTCATTCTAAGCGGCCCCTCCTCACAATAAATCCTAGGCGGCCCTTCATCCTAAGCGGCCCCTCCTCACAATAAATCCTAGGCGGCCCTTCGTTCTAAGCAGCCCCTCCTCCTTAACAATCCTAGGCGGCCCTTCATCCTAAGCGGCCCCTCCTCACAATAAATCCTAGGCGGCCCTTCATCCTAAGCGGCCCCTCCTCCTTAACAATCCTAGGCGGCCCTTCATCCTAAGCGGCCCCTCCTCACAATAAATCCTAGGCGGCCCTTCCTCCTAAGCGGCCCCTCCTCATAATAAATCCTAGGCGGCCCTTCATCCTAAGCGGCCCCTCCTTACAATAAATCCTAGGCGGCCCTTCGTTCTAAGCGGCCCCTCCTCCTTAACAATCCTAGGCAGCCCTTCATCTTAAGCGGCTCCCTCCTCACAATAATTCTAGGCGGCCCCTTCATTCTAAGCGGCCCCTCCTCACAATAAATTCTAGGCGGCCCTTCATTCTAAGCGGCCCCTCCTCATAATAAATCCTAGGCGACCCTTCCTCCTAAACGGCTCCCTCCTCACAATAATTCTAGGCGGCCCCTTCATTCTAAGCGGCCCCTCCTCACAATAAATCCTAGGCGGCCCTTCCTCCTAAGCGGCCCCTCCTCACAATAATTCTAGGCGGCCCCTTCATTCTAAGGGGCCCCTCCTCACAATAAATCCTAGGCGGCCCTTCATTCTAAGCGGCCCCTCCTCATAATAAATCCTAGGCGGCCCTTCCTCTTAAACGGCTCCCTCCTCGCAATAATTCTAGGCTGCCCTTCCTCCTAAGCGGCCCCTCCTTACAATAAATCCTAGGCGGCCCTTCATCCTAAGCGGCCCCTTCCTCTAAGCGGCCCCTCCTCACAATAAATCCTAGGCGGCCCTTCATCCTAAGCGGCCCCTTCTCACAATAAATCCTAGGCGGCCCTTCGTTCCAAGCGGCCCCTCCTCCTTAACAATCCTAGGCGGCCCTTCATCCTAAGCGGCCCCTCCTCACAATAAATCCTAGGAGGCCCTTCATCCTAAGCGACCCCTCCTCCTTAACAATCCTAGGCGGCCCTTCATCCTAAGCGGCCCCTCCTCACAATAAATCCTAGGCGGCCCTTCATTCTAAGCGGCCCTTCCTCACAATAATTCCTAGGCAACCTCTCTCTCTCGATGGCCTCCTTAACGGCATTTATGTGCCAAGACATTTACAGGTCTTATAAAACCCTCGCTCCAAGGCATTTATTGGAGAGCATTCAATTGAATAAGAGCATTCAATGTCAAGTCACGAACCACGAGGAGAGAGAGACGGTGGAGGAAGTCCTGAGCGACCTTTTCTTCAACGATCTTCCTCGATGGCCATTCTGGGCGACAGTCCTAGGCGGCCTTTCCCTCAACGGCCACCCTAGGCGGCCTTTCTAGGGGACCATCCTTGGCAGCCCTTTCCAGGCGGCCTTTCTAGGTGGTTTCGGTTTCAGACTCCCAATGCCACCGCGATGATGGCTCCCTATCGCATTTATGTGTCAGGGCATTTATGGTCTTATAAAGGCTACATGCATTTATAGCTACCACGTTGACTCCCTTTTTGGCCCCATACATACACGTAAGGGTGCTTCGATAATAACTTCAGGACGTCTTCATCTTTGGCGGTCCTGAAAGCTTCTCCCAGCTAAGTGGCCCCTATTTCCTACCACGAGCATCCTAGCCGGCCTCATGCATGCATAGGTCCGAACAATCCCAGGCGGCCACAATGATCCCAAGAGGCCCTTGGCGGCTCCCGAGCAGTCCTAGGCGGCCCCGACCTCAGTCGATAACGGCCCCGCCGGACCTAAGCCCCCAGCGGCCCTTTCTTAGTGGCTTCCAGCTCGGACACGCGTGGGCCCTACAGTGACTATTCATCACGTCATCTTCTGGATTAATAAATTATGGCCACTTACTTTAATGAGATAATTAAGTGGTCATCTGTCTCTGATGAGATGGCGCCTAAAGCTCTGACATTCCACTAAGAGGTAAACTTTATCGAAAGTTATCATTCATCATAAAAGTCTTGACAAGTGGCGGCATTTGGGCCTCACAGATGTCAGCCCTGACATTTCACCCACCAAAAGTACTCAGTCATCATGACACTTCAGCCACTCAGACTAAATGAGCCCCAAAAGTCATGGTCCATCATGAGGCCCCATGTGACTCACTCCCACTAGATGACAAAGATTCAAACTTCTCAAGCAAGCTACACAGAGGACAATGGTGAATAAAGAAGGTAAGAGGTAACTGAAAAAAGGGACTGAACACACTCATTCGGGGGGATCTCTCTTTCTCTTTCGAGCTTTCTCAAGCTCACGGCTATTTCCCGGAGCACTAACCTGAGCGTCGGAGGGTCCCCGCCGGAATACCCGGCCATGGGACTTCTTGCAGGCTTTGAAGACAAAGGAAGGGCTCCGATATCTCTGTGGGGGAACGGTCGACGCTCAAGGAGGCCGACTCAAAGTGATCGGGCATCAACAGATTGGCGCGCCAGGTAGGGGGCACGCACTGCAGGAAAGAAAGCTCTGTCTTCTTGAGCTATAAGCCTTTGTCCCCTTTAAGATAGCCATGGTGGCGATGCGCATACTGAAGGTCCTCACCAATCATGCTGGGGGCATTCACATCACACTGAGCAGCAGAGGACCACTCTCTCTGCTCCTCCTTCACCACCAGCCTCAGCTGCTCTAATTAACCAACTGGCCATCCTCAATCAACAAGTTCAAGCCTTGAATGCAGTAGTTCGTAAGCCGCAGAAGCAACGCTCGGTGGCCATTCAGCAGCAGCCCAAGCTTCTCACATCGCTCGTGATAGCTGCACTAGTTAGTCAGAGATTCACCTACGGGAAATCTCCTCATAGAGAAGCTTATCGCCATCAAGCTTCACCTAAGCACCGCCACTACGAAGCTTTCAAGAGACTGCGGTCTCCTTTCTTCTTCTCATCTCCTGGGTCATCTTGAGAGGACCTTAATAATGGGATGAAGAGGCATCTGGATGAACAACACTGGCGGCTGGAAGAGCTTAGTCAAAGGCTCAACAATCAGTCGGAGGTAGATTGCAACATGGTCAAAAGAATAATTTTCAAAAAGGGGCGAACTTGGGACATTATCCATACCCCGTCACTCCAAGCATTTGTGGGCATTTTAATTTCTGTGGTAGTAGGACCAAGAGGTGTTGATGCAATTAATGCAAGGTGAAAGATGAAGATAAAAGGCTTTGACTACGGACTCTACCAAAACCCTCTCTGTTCCCCTCTCTTCTTGTCTATTGCACCCAAGAGCCAAACCGAGCCTGAGCCCTCTTGCAGATTCGGTTCCAGCTGCTCTCAGACTTCAGCACTGAGGGTGACCAATTCCTTCAAAGGAAAAACACTACGCAAGGGCGAAAAGCTATGAAAGAGGAGTCAGGACGTAAGCCTCTGGATCAAAAGCGGGATGAGCTCAAATCAGGTGCTTGCAAAGGTACATGCATAACGTCGAAGAAGATTTTGAGCAATTGAAGGCTTCTGAGGATTGTTCCCAGTTACTTGGGGAGGGAAACCAGATTTCGGAAAAAGGTCTTTGCAACTTCTCCACCACCTCAAAAACCGAGAATCTGCGGCAGAAGAAACTAATAGGGAGAGTATCCAAAAAAGAAAAAAAAAAGGGAAAAAGAAAAAAAAAACCCTCATATATTAAATGATGCTGGTGGACATCTAACGAGGGAAGAGTTAGCATCCTCAGCAATGGACAAGTGATGACGCCCAAGCGAGGACAGACCACTAGCGGGCTGAAGTACCCAGGTCAGCAGCAGGGGACCAATTTCTCCAAAAGAAAAGCTCCCAAGCCCTTAATCGACACCAAACACAATGCAAAGGCAAAAAGCCTTGAAAGCTAAGTATGCCACACTCTGAGAACAAAGTTTCTTTTCATATAATCCAGCAGATTTCTTTTTATTTGACTTTCTAACCCCTCAATGCCCCAAGGGACACAGACACCCCGGACCGGCGCAAGAAACCTCCGGAGGTTCAAGCCCTGTGTCCTAAGTGGCCCTGAGCTAAACCCCTGTGGCAATGCTGTACAAAAAAAAAATAATAATAAAGAAGAAGTTTTTTCATTCAATTTCTTAAAAAACCACTCGGGCCAGCCAAGCGACCACCGAGGTAGTTTTTCGGTAGCCCCACGATCATAAGGACACCCCCGGATCGGTGTGAGAAACCTCCGAGGAGGTTCAAGTCCTATGGTCTTGACGGCTCTGAGTCAAACTCCCGGACCAGCTGAGCGACCCCCAAAATATTTTCAAAATGACTTTAGTGGTCTCGAGATCATGGACACCCCGGGCCGGTCAAGAAACCCCCGAGGCGGTTTTATTTTCACCCCATCAATAAAGGTCACCCTCCGGGGTTAAAGGCTCCCGAGCATGGTCCCATCACAGCGACTCTCGGGTCACCCTTCGGGGTTCAAAAGGAACCTGAGCCTGGTCCAAGCACCCTCAGGTCACCCTCCGGGGTTAAAGGCTCCCGAGCATGGTCCCATCACAGCGACTCTCGGGTCACCCTTCGGGGTTCAAAAGGAACCTGAGCCTGGTCCAAGCACCCTCAGGTCACACTTCGGGGTTAAAGGCTCCCGAGCATGGTCCCATCACAGCGACTCTCGGGTCACCCTTCGGGGTTCAAAAGGAACCTGAGCCTGGTCCAAGCACCCTCAGGTCACCCTCCGGGGTTAAAGGCTCCCGAGCATGGTCCCATCACAGCGACTCTCGGGTCACCCTTCAGGGTTCAAAAGGAACCTGAGCTTGGTCCAAGCACCCTCAGGTCACCCTTCGGGGTTAAAGGCTCCCGAGCATGGTCCCATCACAGCGACTCTCGGGTCACCCTTCGGGGTTCAAAAGGAACCTGAGCCTGGTCCAAGCACCCTCAGGTCACCCTCCGGGGTTAAAGGCTCCCAAGCATGGTCCCATCACAGCGACTCTCGGGTCACCCTTCGGGTTCAAAAGGCCCTCAACAGTTTTATTGCAGCCTCGTTGGCTCTATCTCTCATCCTCAGCGACATCAGTGTAGCTCCATCAGCTCTATGTAAGGCCCCTAACCGGCCCTCGAGCTGGTCCTAGGCGGCCACAAGTATGTTAGGCCCCTAGCTGGCCCTCGGGCTGGTCCTAGGCGGCCACAGCTATGTAAGGCCCCTAGCCAGCCCTCGAGCTGATCCTAGGCGGCCACAAGTATGTTAGGCCCCTAACCGGCCCTCGGGCTGGTCCTAGGCGGCCACAGCTATGTCAGGCCCCCAACCGGCCCTCGGGCTGGTCCTAGGCGGCCACAGCTATGTAAGGCCCCTAGCCGGCCCTCGAGCTGGTCCTAGGCGGCCACAAGTATATTAGGCCCCTAACCGGCCCTCGGGCTGGTCCTAGGCGGCCACAGCTATGTCAGGCCCCCAACCGGCCCTCGGGCTGGTCTAGGTGGCCACAGCTATGTAAGGCCCCTAGCCGGCCCTCGAGCTGGTCCTAGGCGGCCACAAGTATGTTAGGCCCCTAACCGGCCCTCGGGCTGGTCCTAGGTGGCCACAGCTATGTCAGGCCCCAACCGGCCCTCGGGCTGGTCCTGGGCGGCCACAGTTATGTTAGGCCCCAGCCGCCCCTTGGGCTGGCTTCGAATGACCTCAACATATAACCCAAAAAGGGCATGGACGCCCTGGGCCAGCATAAGAAATTCTCGAAGGTTTAAACTTGGATTCTAGGCGATCCCGAGCCAAGGCCCGAGGCCAGCTTGGCACCTAATGCTTTTGGAATCAGCACCAGCTCTATCTATCAACCTCAATGGCTCTATCACAGCCTTGGTGCCTCTATCCCTCTGTACCAGCGGCATCATTACGACCTTAGCGGAATTATTATAGCCTTAGCGGCTCTACCGCTCTGCCTCATCGGCTCTATCGACCTCAACGGTTTTATTGCAGCCTCGTTGACTCTATCTCTCAGCCTGCGTTAGTGCAGCTCCATTAGCTCTGTTTTTGCCTTGCCAACTAGTTGACGAGCGTCTCCCCCCAAAAAATTGGGCGTGCACTGCTTTAAGTGGCGGGCACAGGGTAATAAACCTACCCCCAATATTACTTAAAAATGTTTTACACTCCTTTAGCTTGGTTAGTGCAGGACCTACAAGCTCAAGGAGTGTAGGGGGCATCTGATAGGACTAGTTAACAGGCCCATGGGTAATAAAAATAGAAATTTTCAAACAATTTTTCTAGGCGGCCATCTTCGGCGGCCTTCCTAAACGGCTTAGTTCCTAGGTTGCCTCGCTGGCCTATTTGGTTTTTCTTCAAGGGCGTAACGGGCATTTAATTCTGTTCACAGCTTTGCTCCCTGTTGAAATAAGCGCCCGTCATAATGAAGAGAGAGAACAAGTGAGAAAAATAGCTATGTGATGTGACCGCCTTTTTGTCATTAATGTCCCATAGGCAAATCAATGGGCAGCGTATCAACCAAAAGGAAATCCTGCGGCCTATTCCTCAACGGCCCTCCTTAACAATCCTAGGCGGCCTTTCATCTTAGGCGGAGGAAGTCCTAAGCGGCCCCTCCTTAACAATCTTAGGCGGCCTTTCATCTTAAGCGGCTCCCTCCTCACAATAATTCTAGGCGGCCCCTTCATTCTAAGCGGCCCCTCCTCACAATAAATCCTAGGCGGCCCTTCATTCTAAGCGGCCCCTCCTCATAATAAATCCTAAGCGGCCCTTCCTCCTAAACGGCTCCCTCCTCACAATAATTCTAGGCGGCCCCTTCATTCTAAGCAGCCCCTCCTCACAATAAATCCTAGGCGGCCCTTCCTCCTAAGCGGCCCCTCCTCACAATAAATCCTAGGCGGCCCTTCATCCTAAGCGGCCTCTCCTCACAATAAATCCTAGGCGGCCCTTCGTTCTAAGCGGCCCCTCCTCCTTAACAATCCTAGGCGGCCCTTCATCCTAAGCGGCCCCTCCTCACAATAAATCCTAGGCGGCCCTTCATCCTAAGCGGCCCCTCCTCCTTAACAATCCTAGGCGGCCCTTCATCCTAAGCGGCCCCTCCTCACAATAAATCCTAGGCGGCCCTTCCTCCTAAGCGGCCCCTCCTCACAATAAATCCTAGGCGGCCCTTCGTTCTAAGCGGCCCCTCCTCCTTAACAATCCTAGGCAGCCCTTCATCTTAAGCGGCTCCCTCCTCACAATAATTCTAGGTGGCCCCTTCATTCTAAGCGGCCCCTCCTCACAATAAATCCTAGGCGGCCCTTCATTCTAAGCGGCCCCTCCTCATAATAAATCCTAGGCGGCCCTTCCTCCTAAACGGCTCCCTCCTCACAATAATTCTATGCGGCCCCTTCATTCTAAGCGGCCCCTCCTCACAATAAATCCTAGGCGGCCCTTCCTCCTAAGCGGCCCTTCCTCACAATAATTCTAGGCGGCCCCTTCATTCTAAGCGGCCCCTCATAATAAATCCTAGGCGGCCCTTCCTCCTAAACGGCTCCATCCTCACAATAATTCTATGCGGCCCTTCCTCCTAAGCGGCCCCTCCTCACAATAAATCCTAGGCGGCCCTTCATCTTAAGCGGCCCCTCCTCACAATAAATCCTAGGCGGCCCTTCGTTCTAAGCGGCCCCTCCTCCTTAACAATCCTAGGCGGCCCTTCATCCTAAGCGGCCCCTCTTCACAATAAATCCTAGGCGGCCCTTCGTCCTAAGCGGCCCCTCCTCCTTAACAATCCTAGGCGGCCTTTCATCCTAAGCGGCCCCTCCTCACAATAAATCCTAAGCGGCCCTTCATTCTAAGCGGCCCCTCCTCACAATAAATCCTAGGCGGCCCTTCATTCTAAGCGGCCCCTCCTCATAATAATTCCTAGGCAGCCTCTCTCTCTCTCGATGGCCTCCTTAACGGCATTTATGTGCCGAGACATTTACAGGTCTTATAAAACCCTCGCTCCAAGGCATTTATTGGAGAGCATTCATTGAATAAGAGCATTCAATGTCAAGTCACGAACCACGAGGGGAGAGAGAGAGACGGTGAGGAAGTCCTGAGCGACCTTTTCTTCAACGACCTTCCTCGATGGCCATTCTGGGTGACAGTCCTAGGCGGCCTTTCCCTCAACGGCCACCCTAGGCGGCCTTTCTAGGGGACCATCTTTGGCGGCCCTTTTCAGGCGGCCTTTCTAGGTGGTTTCGGTTTCAGATTCCCAATGCCACCGCGATGATGGCTCCCTATCGCATTTATGTGCCAAGGCATTTATGGTCTTATAAAGGCTACATGCATTTATAGCTACCACGTTGACTCCCTTTTTGGCCCCATACATACACGTAAAGGTGCTTCGATAATAACTTCAGGACGTCTTCATCTTTGGCGGTCCCGAAAGCTTCTCCCAGCTAAGCGGCCCCTATTTCCTACCACGAGCATCCTAGTCGGCCTCATGCATGCATAGGTCCGAACAATCCCAGGCGGCCACAATGATCCCAAGAGGCCCTTGGCGGCTCCCGAGCAGTCCTAGGCAGCCCCGACCTCAGTCGATAACGGCCCCGCCGGACCTAAGCCCCCAGCGGCCCTTCTTTAGTGGCTTCCAGCTCGGACACGCGTGGGCCCTACAGTGACTATTCATCACGTCATCTTCTGGATTAATAAATTATGGCCACTTACTTTAATGAGATAATTAAGTGGTCATCTGTCTACCTAAAGCTCTGACATTCCACTAAGAGGTAAACTTTATCGAAAGTTATCATTCATCATAAAAGTCTTGACAAGTGGCGGCATTTGGGCCTCACAGATGTCAGCCCTGACATTTCACCCACCAAAAGTACTCAGTCATCATGACACTTCAGCCACTCAGACTAAATGAGCCCAAAAGTCATGGTCCATCATGAGGCCCCATGTGACTCACTCCCACTAGATGACAAAGATTCAAACTTCTCAAGCAAGCTACACAGAGGACAATGGTGAATAAAGAAGGTAAGAGGTAACTGAAAAAAGGGACTGAACACACTCATTCGGGGGGATCTCTCTTTCTCTTTCGAGCTTTCTCAAGCTCACGGCTGTTGCCCGGAGCACTAACCTGAGCGTCGGAGGGTCCCCGCCGGAATACCCGGCCGTGGGACTTCTTGCAGGCTTTGAAGATAAAGGAAGGGCTCCGATATCTCTGTGGGGGAACGGTCGACGCTCAAGGAGGCCGACTCAAAGTGATCGGGCATCAACAGAAACGGATCTCCAAGTCTTCCACCAGCTCCCTATGAGCTGTTTGCAATGCTTCAACCCAGTCGTAGACCTCCAGCAATCCAAAAATCAGAACTGGACTTGCCTTGTCACCCGGCTGGCCAACCAGTTCTTCTAGCTGTGACACCCTCTCAACCAAAGTCATCTCAATCGGTTTGCAGCCCAACAATCAGATCAACTTGGCTTGCAGCCGAATTAAATTGCTCAGCTCCCACCGAATCAGGCTAACTCAACATGATTAACCAGTCAAACCACCCGCTCAGCCCTTGGCCCGCCTTGCAACAAACTTTGCAACGGCTAACCAACTCAGCTATCTTGGTCTGCAACCACCAGCAACTAACCTGATCACCAGCTCAACCTTGAACTGAAACTTATCTAAAACAGCCTTGCAACAACCTTATCCTAGCCTTGCAACAAATTTGGACAGCCCAGCAACAACTTTGCAACAGCCTGAACCACCTTGTCCTGGCCTTGGAACAGTCTTGGCGGGCTTGTGATTTGGGAAACGCTTTTGCGGAAAAGGCTGGTCGAGGATGCCTCGACGCCGCATCGGTTCAGTTAGATCGGTGACAGAAGGTCAGGTCGTGCCCCGGTTTGAGCTCGGCTTGGTAATATTTTAAAATATGGATTGGACTAAAGTTCAAAAAAAAAAATTACAAAATTAAGACAATTGTAAAATCTAGGCTTAAACCAGTCTTGAAATCCAATCAAGCTGATCCATAGCAATAATCTGTTTAAGCCATAAGATGAGCCGATAGACTTAATTTTTAATTTTGAAGTGTTTGCATAAAAAGAGTAATATTTAAAATAATTACCCTTGATCATTTCAAACTAAGATCATATCAAAATAGTTGATTTTAAAGAAAAAAATTGCACATAATGAATAGAAAATTTAATATAAATTTAAAAAGCTAATAACTTTTTTTAAGATTTGAGGATTCAATACAGGCTGAGTTTGAGCTTGATTAAGTGTCATTGTTTTGAGTCATTTTAGGCTTGAGCTTTGAAGGCCTTTTGTTTCTCATTACACGTTCTTTTTGAATGAATCGTATGATAGTCCTTGTTTTTAAAAAAACTTAAACGTGAAAGTTACACTTTTTTCCCCTACCTTTAAACATTAAAGTTTGAAATTAAACAATAATTACATAAATAGAAAATAAAAATAAACAAGAACTATGTTTAGATCTAAATTAACATGTGATAAGATATACCGTCAGAATAGCCTTTTCTACTTATGATAAGAGGATACTTGCTGTATTTGAAATACAAACTGCAATAGAATTCATTTGCAAATGAATCTTCCTAATTAACACACTATAATAGCTATACAGAAAGCTATGGAATTAAAATATTTACATAAATGTGTGTTAATTATATTTCAGTCACATCTAATCATATTAATTATAACAACATTTAAGTATAATTTAATATAATTATATTAAAATGTTATTAATAATCATAATTTATTAAATTATAATCATGGTTAGCTAGCACATAATTAAATAGTTAAGATTATTGTTGTCACCAGAATTCGTCCTCCGACTTGGGCGCATTCGATCTTCTGGTTGGGCTTCCTCCTGGGCGGACCTGCAAAGAAGTCCTCGCGAGGGACGTTGAGGGTGGCCCTCCGCGAAAGACCCTCCGACGCTCAAGTCAGTACAAGTCGGCGAGCAACAAATGTAGGAAGAAGGCTCTCGCCGAAGAGTTCCTCTAGGGGGCTCTGAGCAGAGCGGCCATGGCGGAATCGAAGGCGATCAGAGGGGAGAGAGAGAGTGGGATAGTGAGCAAGCAAGCGTGCGCTTCAGTGAAGGAGTGGGAGATTGCGCGTACCTGAGAGAATCTGGGGGTGCCCTATTTATAGACAGTCACTTGAATCTTGAGCGCCTTCTGGAAGGTTCGAAGGTTGTTGGGATACGAAAAACGATAAGGATTGGCCGTTGTGAGGCCGGTAAGATCCATACCCGGTTAGTTAGGGAATCGACGGTTGGGAGAGCTTTTTGATGGCTACGTAGGCTCTAGGCCGTTACTGTAGGTCCTAGGCTATGTCTCATCATGATTTAGAATTCTGTTACGTCGATTGTGGGCTCTCCCATACCAGGTTCCGTAGAGGTGCAGGAGGGCATGAACAGTCGAGATATAAGGGCGGTTGGGGCATGACAGAGTAAACAAGTCAACCGTGACAGCAGTCTCATTCCGCAGAGGTACGAGTTGAATCATGGATTGTTCGAAGAGACCGAGCTATGAAGTGCATGAAGAGGCCGAGCTATAGGTTACCCGGAGAAACCGAACCATGGATGGCTCGAGGGAATCAAACCATGGATGGCTCGAGGGAGCCGAACCATGGATGGCTCGAGGGAGCCGAACTATAAAATGGCCCGAAGGAGCCGAATCATGGATGGCTCGTTCTTCGTGGGCGTAGCACGGTGACTGGGGCTAGGGCTAACCATAGCCCATTCGCACGATCATCAATGTAATGACAATTTTACCCCTCAACACATGCCCCCCACTCCCTAGTTCGAAGCGTAGGTTCGGGCGTAGGGAGTATAGTTCCAGCTGGCCCAATCCGAATGGGGGAATTGGGATTTGACAGCCCACGCAATGATACCCTAATTAATGCTGCATGGCCATCTTGCCTTTTCGAGGTGGATCCATCGTTCCTTAGGGGTGAAGGTAACGGCCGGGGAGGTGCCACGTAGGAAATCACGATCTTCACGGTGCCTGCAGCGGCAGTTCCGGACGTCTTGATTGAGATGCCTTATCCTCTTCCGAAGGCGGTCTCTTTTGAATAAAGCAGAGTCGAAACAGCGCCCTCTCCATTCGCAGTGTTCCTTTGTTTGCTGCTTGAGAGATTTCGTTCTTCCGTTTCCCTCGCGACATCACTTGTTGCCTCTTCGATTGAGAGCATGGTGAACCCGAGTGATCAGGCTTCGGAGATGACCCTGGCGGATCTAGAGCGGATACAATGTCTGTATAAGATCCCTCAGGATGTTACCCTATTGCTCCCGACGACTGACGACAGGGTGACATTCGAATTGGGGGATGGGGCATTCTGCTATGAAGAAAGCTTGAGGGCAGGTCTCAGGTTTCCTCTTCATCCGCTGATATGGGAGGTGATGAGGTTCTACAACATATGCTTCACCATGGTGGCTCCCAACAGCTGGCGCAACCTCATTGGATTCATCTCGCTGTGCAGCCGGGTTGGGGTAACCGTGACTCTTCCAATGTTCAGGGTGTGCTACAATTTAGTTTCCGGGAGAGCCTTAGAGTGGCCATACATCGGTCCCCGGAGATCTTTTAAGATGATTGCGGACAACCCGTCGTCGATAAAGGAATGGAAGTCACGATTCTTCATTGTCGTGGGGAACATTGGCTCGGATTTTCCTCGGGTATGGGGGTGGTATGTAAAGGATCCGAAGGCACATCCAGATTTATCCAAGCAGGAGAAGAGGGACCTGATTGTGTTGCGCAATAGTCGAGTGCTTTCAGCCAGCGTCTTTCTATCAGAGGACGCTCTTTTCACAGCCGGATTGAGCCCCATTGATCCTTGCGGTAAGCATTGTTCTGTGGCTAATAGGTTAGCGTAATTTTAACTTTGATTCTTTTATAGGCTAACGAGCGAACCGTGGTATGCTTGCAGCCGAAAGGTCAGTGTTTGTAGAGGAGATGAAAGGGGAATTGGGTAAGCTCCGCAGGAAGTCTGGTTCGAGCAGCACGTGCAGGGCCGAGAAGAGGCTTCGCCCTTCTGGCTCCCGTCCCAGGGGGGTTGGGAGAGACGGTGGCGTCTGCCGTTCCCCATCACCGCGAGGCAAAAATATTGAGGTTCCAGCGGTGCGTGGTCCTTTGGTGCCGGAAGAAAGTTTGTCGGGGGAGGAAGATCAGGATATTGCAGGGGGTTCGGAGGAGGCTGCCAAAACTTCCTCCTCACCCATTGTTGTTTTGTCTGAGGATGGAGGGGAAACGATGCCAGTTCGCTTGGAGGCTCCCGTGGTTGGGGTTGCCCGGCCTCCCTTATTAGAGGCTAGTGGCTCGGAGAAGCCGCAGGTGGAGGCGGGAGCAGCCTCCACTATGATCAAGGCGGGAGAGGCAGATACGGCCGCCGAAGTCCGGCCTAGGACGCCCGTGGGAGAGCCGGTGGATAGTGAAGGGGGGGGCTGAGCCAGCCGAGCCACCGACCGAACTTTGCGGGGCGTCTCCTGGTGAGGGGACCTCCGCTGAGGCACTGGAAGCCTCGGGGGAAGTCGGAGTTCGAGAGGAGTCTGCCGAGGGCACAGAGGTGTCCGAAGGAGTAGAAGAAGAAGAAGAATAAGAAGAAGAAGGAGGAGGAGGAGAAGGAGGGAAACCGTCGAGTGAGGGGGACGTCCGATTCAGAGCCCCCCTTGTCGAGGTTGAGATGTCTGCGGCCTCTCAAATAAGAGCCTTGGTGGAGGAGGCTGGCCGGATGAGGACCTCTGGGGCCACGGGTTCTCAGGCTGGCCCCCTGAGTGCAAACTTCCACCTGCGCGATCCAGAGGTGAGCGCCATGTTTACCGCCCTTCTGCGATCTGCATTTCAAGAGGGGAAAAGTTCTTCGGTGGAAGGGAATGATCCGGAGGATCTCGTCGATGCAGCTTTCAGATATATCGGAGTGCCGGATGAAGCCTTCCTTCTCACCGAGATTGACGACCTTGCTCTCTCGAGGATTGTTTCGGATTATGCGACTCGGGTAAGCCATCGCATCGAAGTAGGGTTTCCTAGTTGGCCAGTTTGATTGCGTTTCTCATACATGTAATCCTTTTCACAGAATGCCTTAGCCGTGAGGGCGTTGAAATGGCGTTTGCATTTGGCCAAGGGAGCTTGGACTAAGGCCCGTAAGGAGGCCGATAGCCTCAAGGAGAGGGTGGATTCAACAGCTAATCTTTCTCGCGCCTTGGTGGTCAACGAAAGGGAACTCGGGGAGACCCGCAGGATTCTTGCAGGCGAGAAAGAAAGAGCCTCTCAACTCGCAACGCAGGTCAAAGAGCTTCAGGGCTTCCGCGAGCAATCCGAGAAGGCCAGTCTGGAATTGTCCCAGGTCAAAGAGGAGCATGCAGATAAGGTCGCTTCTATGCAGCGGTTTTTTGACAAGAGGTGGGACCAACTGAGAGCCAGCCACGCCGAGGATAAGACCAGTTGGAGTAAGAGGCTGGAGGAGGAGGAACTCAAGTGTCGGCGGCAGCAGAACCAACTTACCCGCCTGAATGATGAGCTCGTCGAGACAAAGGATCGGCTGAAATGGTCGGATGAACGAGCCGCTCGGCTCTCTGACGAGCTCGATTACGCCCATCAAGAAGTCGGGGAAGCTCAGTCTCGAGTGGATGAGCTAAAAGAGAGTCTTCGTCGGAATCAGTCGGATAAGTCGAAGGCTCTTAATAAGGTTCGAGAATTGAGCAATGAGCTGGCTCGACGCGATGAACATGTAAGATGCCCCCCGTCTCATCTGTTTAGGTTTTCCGACCCTTGCCTTATTCGGCTTTTTGTCTGCAGATGAACAAGGTAGGCATGGAGTTCCAGGAACGGCTGAAATCTTTCGGGGTGGAGATGGCCTCGAGGCATCAAAGGGTCTCTGAGTTGGAACAACAATTAGCCGAGGCGAAAACGCGGGCTTCTTCAGCGGTGGAGGAATATAAGAACTCTACTCAGTTCGCCGAGGAACACAGGGCGGCCTGCGCCGACGCGTTCCGGTTTGGCGAGGAGGAGGCGCGGCTTAAGATTACTTAAGCTTATCCCGACTTGGACTTGTCTTGCCTGAAGGCTGAATATTACGAGACCCGCACCGCTGGGGCTGAGGAGGATGAATATGAGGAAATTTTGGATGTTGATTTAGAAGCTGTCCTGGGAGCTGACGCTGCTGCCACAGTGTCTCGACGGGACACTGTCGAAAAGGGAGAGCCAAGCAATGCTCCTGCTGATGCTTCCGTGGGAGATACCGGATCTGATCCCAAGTCTTGATCTCTTAGGGGCTCACATGTGTCTTTTGTCTCTTTCTTTTTGTGGTTCGAACAAAGAAAATCTGTAAACAGATATGTTGTTCTCGTTTACCCGCCTTTTTCTTAGATGATCCCTTGCCTTATGTTTTGTTCTAGCTGCGGGAGACGCCGCTTGGCTAGCCTTGTTTCGTATTCGAGGGGACACTTTGGCCAAAACCGAGGTATAGGGATGGGGTCCCCGACGAAGGATCTGAGTGATGAAATGGCTTGATTAAGTCCGGGGGGCAGGGTGGCTCGGCTATGGTCGAGGGATGAAATGGTTCGGCTAGGGCCGAAGGATGAGATGGTTCGGCTAGGGCCGAAGGATGAGATGGTTCGGGACGCAGGGCGATCGTTTGGTTACGTTGGACTGGGAGTAGATATTTTGGTTAGCCTCGAAGTATAGAAACAGCTTTGGCCCTAGAAGGGAGCATCGGGCGATGCCTAGGCTTCGCATGCAACTAGGCTTGAGTGGAGAATACTGGGGGGTTATTGCCGAGGAACACTTGGTATCCGTGCCCCTTCAATGCCCTGTCAGTGTCCTATCTTTTCCCAGGCGAGTCGATTTTCGTTTTGCCGAAATAGATGATACGGCTTTGAAGTCAGTAAAAGCTGCTTTAACACCTTCCAAGAGGCTTTTATTGTGTTGATCTTTTCCCATGCGGGTTATTTTGGCGTATGACGCAAGTGTTTGCTCGCCATTGGAGGATGTCGCTTTCCCTTGGCGATCTCCCAGGTCTGCCCGTTTCCATAGGATTGGCGGGCGATTTTCTGCATTTCAAAATCATGATTCAGGATCAGAGCGGATCTTTGCGTGCGTCACGGTTCAGGCGATGCGCTTGGCGTGCAATGAGGGATGCTGCTTTCATCCTGGGAGGTCACGTGATGGCATGGGTTAGGCATTTTGAATCTCAGGGTTTTCTGCCTTGATAGCTGCTTCCGGTTCATTTCTGCCTATAAAAAGGGGAAAGAGGGACCGTGTTAGGCCATTCCCAAAACCTTCCTTTCTGTGAGAGTTCCTATGGCGCCCGTCTCTCTGGGGCTTAGAGTGGGAGGACTGAGCTTCCTTTTCATGAGCCATTTTCCCCCGGATAGCTGGGGTGATGGCGGAACTGTTGGAGAGTGGCTCGCCCTCAGGGGATGAGTCCTGGAGATCATATGGAGAGCGCACAGGAGGGCCGCAGATATCACATGGAAAGCGCACATATGCGCTTCCTGTGTGTCCTTTGTGGTTCGCTACGGGGGGCGCAAGGTAGGAAGTATATCGACACCCCCGTAGCACGCATGGAGCTTCCCTCCTCCGTTGGCCCGAATTCTTGTCTCTTCTCTGAGGGGAATCCTTGCCACGGGAAGGAGAAGATGGGAGGAACGTGGGGCTGATGGTCCCCGAGCTCTCTCAGTCGGGCAGCGGTCTGCAACCCAGCATCCCACCTGAGGGGAGCTGGTTGGTTTGTGGTTTGTCTGATTTTTCGGGCCAGATTCCAAAGCATCGTTGTTAACCAAAGCTGACTGGAGCAGTTCGGCCGAGCTATTTACTCGTTTTTATTTCCTGTGCTTTGGTGCACTTGTAATTCCTCTCAGGAGGTTGTAATCTTTATTAATAAGGAAATAAAGAGAATTTTTGTCCCTTCTTCCTTTCGCATTTGCTTCTATCACAACTGATATTTAGCTCTCAGGGAGGAAAGACAATATCCACGAGCATGAACTCATCCGTAGAACGGAGCAGGCATGCAGACGTCGCTCGGTCTGGCTGGAGCTTGCAAGCTGCCCGAATCCGAAGGAGTGTCTCGAAGGCCACTTGATTCGGTTGGGGCATGCGAGCTGCCCAAATCCGAACTATGTTTTGGAGGCCATTTGGGTTGGCCGCATTGCATCACTTCGTCTCGTAGTTCGATCCAATCGAAGCATGGAAATTTGATGCTGATAGCTTGATTGTTGCCGAGAATGATGACATCATTTTTGGCTCTTGTGGCGAATATAGATTTCGACATAGATGAGTAACGCACAGGTGCGTTTGGAGTTATAACTCGGTTGTTCCTGAGCAAGGCGAGTTAATACTGATTACTAGTGCATTTTACTTCTTTGCACCTTTCCAAGGACACCCAATTCGAGGGAGTCTGGTGGATTTTCAGAGACATTTACTTCTCGAGGGGTCGGCAGACTGGAGGGAACCCGGTCCCTAGGGAAGGAGGGAGAATTTCCAAAAATACTTCGTCGGTGTCAAGTAATCCTTCTTGGGAGGGGGCGCAACCCCCCGTTATCCATAGGCGCCAGTCGAAGCGACAACGCGTGGCACAATCCCTTTGGGATGGAATTAATGACCCGACTGATGGGCATATTCGCTAGGGTGCTATAAATATAGCCTAAGGGGTGGCAGTGTTTGTCATCTGCTCGATTAATCTCTCGATAGCTTTTGAGGGCAAGCATCGCTTCCTACGGCAAGGGTCGATCTATTGAAGGATCGAATGGCGGAAGTGACGACAACAAGGACTCTCGGGGGGGCCCTATTTTCGTGACTGTCGACGGGATGGCCTTAGCGTTAACTTTGGTGGGCCATGAACAGTTCGAAAAGACAATCAAGGAGTTTCTCGATGTCTCGATGAGAGAGGCCGAGGCTCTTAGCCGGGTTATCAGCCATCAGGAGGGAGTGATAGCGTCCCTCCGTCAGGAAGTCGTCGAGCTGACTCGGCGTAGGGAGGGCCCGGCAGCTCCCGGGGAAGATAACAAGCCCCAGTGAGGGCTCTTTTTACTTTTTCTTTTTCCTTGTTGTTGTTTTTCTTTTTGAATCAATGAAGATGAAGATTTTGCATCTGGTGCATCTGCTGTTGTCTCCCAAAACATTTGCCAACGTCGATCGGGGCTTTTTAACTGCCCGAGTCCAAGCTAAGTCTTAGGAAGCCATGGTTAGGTTTAGTCGGGGCCTGTAAGCTTCCCGAATACAAACATGGTTTGGGAGGATGTTTAGGTCGGTCGGGGCTTGTAAGCTGCCTGAATCCGAACCAAGTTTTGGGGGTCGCCTGTCTCTGTTTGGACCGGTGATGGACCTAGGTGGTCCTTTGATTAGGAGGAGATCCTTTGCTTCTACCGAGGCATCGTGAGGTGCTTATCTTGGGACATCCGAGAAGTCACTCAGCTCAATCGAGGCCTTAGGTCGTAGCTAAAGCGCAAAGACTTTGCTCGTTTGGCCGAGGGTTCGAGCACCGGGCGCAACCAGGGCGCAGGAACATCGCTTGGTTGGTTCGAGAAATTCGATAGTTAAGGATGTTCTTTGGCCTTGGCCGAGATTTCCAGTAGCAGGATATACTCCCTGACTTTGGCCAAGGCTCATGCACTCCGATCTTGGCCGGGGCTTCAGAGGTTGTGGTCCCGTCTAGGTTCAGGAATTAAATGTTCGGCCCATCTTAGGTCCGAGGGCTTTGTTGCTCGGCCCTGCCGAGGTTCGGAGATTTTATTGCTCGGCCCAGCCGAGGTTCGGAGATTAGATGCTCGGCCCAGCTGAGGTTCGGAGATTAGATGCTTGGCCCTGCCGAGGTTCGGAGATTAGTTGCTCGGCCCCGTCGAGGTTCGGAGATTAGTTGCTCGGCCCAGTGGAGGTTCGGAGATTAGTTGCTCGGCCCTGCCGAGGTTCGGAGATTAGTTGCTCGGCCATGCCGAGGTTCGAAGATTAGTTGCTCGGCCATGCTGAGGTTCGAAGATTAGTTGCTCGGCCCTGCCGAGGTTCGGAGATTTGTTGCTCGGCCCTGCTGATGTTTGGAGATTCTCTATTTGGGCAGATAACTTGGTCGTTCCGAGGGTGGGTGAGTGGTATCTGTTTCCTTTATAAATTTTGGTGATAAAAGTGATAACTACGCCATGAATCACAAAAGCAATATGCCGACAGAAATTAAGGAGGTGGGCCTGTAGAAGGTGTACCCTACTGGTGATACTTGCGAAGGTTGTCCAAGTTCCATGTCCGGGAATGGATTTCCTGCCGAGATCTTGTAGCCGGTACGTGCCAGGTCCGACGACTTCAGCCACTTGATAGGGGCCTTCCCAGTTCGGGGCTAGTTTTTCTTGTTCCAGCGGCTTGGAGATAGATGCTTTTCGGAGAATGAGGTCGCCGGGCAAGAAAGCTTTTCCTTTGACCCTGGAGGCATGATAACAGGCCACTCTTTGCTGGTAGGCGGCTATCCTGATCCGAGCCTTCTCTCTGATTTCTTCCACCAGGTCAAGGTTGGTGCGGAGTTGCTCATTGCTGGTTTCCTCCGAATAACTCTCCACCCGCAAAGAGGGGAGTCCTATTTCCACAGGGATAACGGCCTCTGTGCCGAAAGCCATCCGAAATGGGGTCTCGCCCGTGGGCACTCTTGGGGTGGTGCGGTAGGCCCATAGGACATGATGTAGCTCATCTGCCCATCTGCCTCGAGCTCTGGAGAGCCGAGCCTTGATCCCTTGGAGCAAAGTTTGGTTTGTTACCTTGGCTGCTCCATTGGCTTGCAGATGCCCGACTGAGGTAAGGCAATGGGTGATGCCATGCTCTTTGCATAACTCCCTGAACTTTGGATTATCGAACTGCTTGCCGTTGTCAGTGATAATGGTATACGGGAGACCAAAGCGATAGATGATAGATCTCCATACGAAGTCTCTGGCCCGAGCTTCGGTTATTTGAGCCACTGCCTCGGCCTCAACCCACTTAGTGAAGTAATCAATGGTGACGAATAGAAACTTCCTCTGTCCGGTAGCAAGGGGAAAAGGGCCGAGAATATCCATTCCCCACTTGGCAAAGGGCCAAGCGGAGGAGATAGGAACCAGGCTGGCGGAGGGGAGCCTCTGAACACTGGAGTGTCTCTGGCATGGGTCACAAGCTCGGACAAGGTCGTCAGCATCCTTCTGCATGGTAGGCCAATAGTACCCCTGACGCAGCACCTTATGGCATAAAGATCTGCCTCCCAGATGGTTGCCGCAAATTCCTTCATGTACCTCTTGAAGGGCATAATCAGCCTCAGATGGGCGAAGGCATCTGAGCAGCGGCATAGAGAAAGACCGCTTGTAGAGCGGTCGTTAATCAGCACATAGTGGGTAGCTTGTTGCTTCAGTTTTCTGGCCTCCCTTCGATCGGCTGGAAGAGACCCTTCCTTGAGATACTTTAGGATGGGATCGAACCATGATGGCTCGGCCTCAACTTGCATCACCCAGTCAGCATCGGCAATGCTGGGCCTCTCCAAGGTTTCCAGATGAAATTTTTGCTCGGCGTCCATTGATTCTGTGGTAGCCAACTAAGACAATAGGTCGGCACGGGCATTTTTGGATCTTGGTATCTGAATGATTTCAAATTCAAGGAAATGGGAGAGTAAGCTCCGAACTTCTTGAAGATACCAGACCATGTTTGGCTTTCGGGCCTCAAATTGCCCCGCACGTGACTAGCCACCAGTTGAGAGTCGGTGAAAGTGTTCAGCTTGTTCACCTTGAGGTCGCGGGTGATTCGGAGCCCGGCGAGCAGAGCTTCATACTCGGATTCATTATTGGAGGCTTGGAAGGAGAAGCGGATGCCATACTCAAATGTCGCCCCCTTTGGACTAGTGAGAACTAAACCCGTACCAGAGCGTTGGGTGTTGGATGACCCGTCGACATGGAGGAGCCACCGGGCGTCAGATTTTGGGTGCTCGGGGGAGTTGGGAGTAGAGCCGTCCTCTAGGATAGTGCATTCGAGGAGGAAATCGACTAGTACCTGAGCTTTGATGGCCGGACGAGGTTGAAACTGAATGTCGTGTTCGCTTAGCTCGACGGCCCATTTAGTCATCCTTCCTGATGTCTCTGGATGATGGACCACCGCTTTGATGGGTTGGTCGGTTAGAACTGTTACTGAATGCGCTTGGAAGTAGGGCCGCAGCTTCCGGACCAAGGTTATCAAAGCCAACACCATCTTCTCAATCCGGGTGTATCTCGTTTCTGCATCTCGGAGCAGTTTGCTAATGTAGTAGATTGGCTTCTGGGTCTTGTTTTCTTCTCTGACCAATACCGAGCCAACAGCATTTTCCAAGACGGCCAGATATAGGAATAACATTTCCCCGAGATTCGGGCTGCTGAGGAGCGGGGGAGATCCGAGGTACCTTTTGAGGTCCTCGAACGATTTCTGACATTCGGAAGACCATTGGAAGTTCTTAGCCGACCGGAGGGTTTTGAAAAAGGGAAGGTATCTCTCGGTAGACCAAGCCACAAAGTGATTAAGGGCCGCTATCCTCCCGGTTAGGTGTTGGACGTCTTTGACAGATGCTGGCGGCGCCATCTGTTGGAGAGCTTGGATCTTCTGGGGGTTACCTTTGATGCCCCGCTGGGAAACCATGAAGCCGAGGAACTTCCCAGAGTTAATGCCGAAGGCGCACTTGGTTGGGTTGAGCTTCATCCGATACTTGCGGAGTGTTGCGAAGCTTTCTGAAAGGTCCTCGATGTGCTGCGATGCTTCTTTGCTTTTCACCAGCATGCCGTCGACATACACCTCCATGTTTTGGCCGATTTGTTCTTTGAAAACTTTGTTGACCAGCCTTTGGTAGGTGGCACCTGCATTTTTAAGACCGAAGGCATAACTCGGTAACAATAAGTACCTCGGTCGGTTATGAAGGCGATCTTCTCCTCATCTTCAGGGGCCATTCGGATCTGGTTGTAGCTTGAGTAGGCATCCATGAATGTCAGCATTTGATGACCGGAGGTAGCATCCACGAGCTGGTCGATCCGGGAAAGAGGGAAGCTATCCTTCGGGCAGGCTTTATTGAGATCGGTGAAGTCAATGTAGATCTGCCATTTGCCGTTCGACTTCTTCACCATGACAACATTTGATAGCCAGCTTGGGTAGTTTACCTCCCGAACGAAGTTTGCTTTGATAAGCTTATCAACTTCTTCATCGATAGCTCTCTGCCACTCTGGGACGAAGCTCCTTTTCTTCTGTCTGATGGGTCGGTACTTCTCGTCCACGTTGAGGCGGTGAACGAGGACGTCAGGGCTGATTCCTGGCATATCGGAGGTGGACCAGGTGAAGACATCGGCGTTCCTCCAGAGGAAGTCGACCAGTTCTTGCCAGGATCTATCTCTCAGCAGCGACCCAATTTTGATAGTTCGGTCGGGCCGAGCTTCGTCCAGTGGGACTTCTGCCAGCTCTTCGGCTGGTTCTCCTTGTTGCTCGGTGAAGTCCTCTCGAGCGTCCAGCCCATCGACCTCGGGCATCCTAGACTGAAGGCTGGTGACAAAACACTGCCAAGCCATAGTCTGGCTTCCTTGGACAACACCGACTCCTCGCTTAGTGGGGAACTTCATGGACAGGTGCGGGATGGAGACGACGGCTTTGAGGGACATTAGGCCGGGCCTTCCAAATATTGCGTTGTAGGGTGACCAAAGTCTGGTCACCAGAAAGTCTGTATGAATAGTGGCCACAAGGGGCCAGGTTCCTGTCCGAACCGCTAAGGTCACGACCCCTTCCGGGATGATAATATCGCCAGTAAACCCCATTAAGGTGGAGTCCACGGCTCGGAGATTTTCTACGAGGAGCTTCATCTTCACAAACACATCAAGGTACAAAACATTGATGGAGCTTCCACTATCAACCAGAATTCGGCTTACATCATAGTTGTTCAGATTTAGAGATACACTAATGCATCGTCATGCGGGAACTGTATCCCTTGAAAGTCGTCATCAGAGAAAGAAAGTTCATTAGGGCGCACTTTCTTCGGCGCCGGGCCTTCTTCTTCGTCCCTCCCGCCTGAGGGACCAGCGACTGCCTCGATCACATTAATGTGACCAGCAATTGGCAGATTAGGAGGAGGAGGAGGTTGCTGCTGGGGCTCAGGTCGGCAATTACCCTCGTTCCTTGGCTTGGGAGCTCCTTTGAAACGGTCTAGCTTGCCCCGCTGAATGAGTCTCTCGATCTCGTTCTTTATCTGCCAGCATTCCTCGGTGTCATGGCCATGCTCCCGGTGGTAGCGGCAGTATTTGGTGGGGTCTCTCCGGGTTGGGTTCCCTCGGAGAGGAGGTGGCCGGGGGAGTTGGCGCTCTATCTCCATAAGGATTTGCACCCTGGGAACATTGAGTAGGGTGTACCGGTCGAAGCGCCTGGGCGGGCTCCTGGAGCGATTTCTTGGTGGCGGCGGGGGAGCTCTTTGGCGATGAGGTGGGCTTGGCTGACGGATAGGTCGATGTCGATCTGGACCCTTGAGCTCTTTCTTCTTCGCCAGTTCGGCGCGGGCCGCCCTCCGTGACTCTTCAATCCTGGCGTATTTGTCAGCCAGGGCCATCATGTCGGAGAGGTTCGAGGGGTAACTAACTTCCATTGCCAGGTAGAAGTCGCTCTCCTTTAAGACTCCGTCAGCTAGGGTGGACATAGCCACCTCATGATTAAGGTGGTCTACCTCCAGCATGGCCTTATTGAAGCGGCCGAGGTAGTTTCTCAGGGACTCCCCCTCTCTCTGTTTGACTTCGGAGAGAGAGTCGGATCTACGTCGGTGGCGATGGCTACTGACAAACTGGCCAATAAAAAGATGGCTCAGTTCATCAAATGAATCGACGGAACCTGGTTTCAAGGTGTTGAACCAGGTCCGGGCAGATCCCCGAAGGGTGGAGGGAAAGCACGGCAGAGGACCACGTCCGATGCTTCGTGAAACATCATTATTGATCAAAAGCTGCTAAGATGATCATCCGGGTCAGAGGAGCCGTGGTAGGGCTCGATGGCAGGCAGCTTCACGTGGGAGGGAATCACCTCCTCCATGATCCCTTTGGAGAAGGGGACACCCAGCTCCGCTTTAGGCTGAGGCGGCTGGGCTTGCTTTGCGGCGTCCATCTCTTGTCGCATCTCCCAGAGCTGTCGGTGGATCTCCTCGTTGGGAAGAGCAGAGGGGGCGGGGCAAGGAGGATACTGAGACGGAGTTGAGTCATGGCGAGAGTACACTGGGGAGAGGGATCGAGCTCGTCGAGGCCCGGGGAGATCTCTGCCATGGACCCGCTGGGGGACGGGTTCGGTTTCCTTGGGCCGGCGAGGGGGGTCCGCGACTCCATGCGGACCGGAAGAAGAGATCGCCGGACGAACAGGGGCCGCTTCCTCCTCAGGGGAGTGAGGGACATGAGTGGTTGGATTGGGGGCTTCTGGGCGCCCCTGGATCAGGTTGGCCAGAGCCTGCACCTGCTGGACTAGTAAAGCGAACTGGTCCTGAGTCATCGGGGCCGCCGATGGCAAAGGGGTCTCGATCGGCGGTGGTGGAGGTGCAACGTTGCTCACTGGATCATGCCTTTGAGAGGCGGCCTGATCTTGAACATTAGATGTAGCCTTCTTTCGGTTGGCCATAGGAGGAGTTCTCTCACAGACTAAGATCCTTGTCTCCTGGATTACAAGTTTTTAGGGACTTGAGGCCCTTCCTCTAGCGCCAATCTATTGTCGCCGGAATTCATCCTCCGACTCGAGCGTAGTCGATCTTCTGGTTGGGCTTCCTCCTGGGTGGACCTGCAAAGAAGTCATCGCGAGGAGCGTTGGGGGTGGCCCTCTGCGGAAGACCCTCCGACGCTCAAGTCAGTACGAGTCGGCGAGCAACAAATGTAGAGAGAAGGCTCTCACCGGAGAGTTCCTCCAGGGGGCTCTGAGCAGAGCGGCCATGGCGGAATCGAAGGCGATCAAAGGGAGAGAGAGAGTGGGACAGTGAGCAAGCAGGCGTGCGCTTCAGTGAAGGTGTGGGAGATTGCGCGTACCTGAGAGAATCTGGGGGTGCCCTATTTATAGACAGTCACCTAAATCTTGAGCACCTTCTGAAAGGTTTGAAGGTTGTTGGGATACGAAAAACAATCAGGATCTGGCCGTTGTGAGGCCGATAAGATCTGTACCCGATTGGTTAGGGAATCGATGGCTGGGAGAGCTTTTTGATGGCTGTGTAGGCTCTAGGCCGTTACCGTAGGTCCTAGGCTACGTCTCGTCATGATTTAGAATTCTGTTACGTTGATCGTGGGCTCTCTCATACCAAGTTCTGTATAGGTACAGGAGGGCATGAACAATCGAGATATAAGGGCGGTTGGGGCATGACAGAGTAAACAAGTCGACCATGATAGCAGTCTCATTCCGCAGAGGTACGGGTTGAATCATGGATTGTTCGAAGAGACCGAGCTACGAAGTGTGTGAAGAGGCCGAGCTATAGGTTACCCAGAGAAACCAAACCATGGATGGCTCGAGGGAATCAAACTGTGGATGGCTTGAGGGAGCCGAACTATGGATGGCTCGAGGGAGCCGAATTATGGATGGCTCAAGGGAGCCGAACTATGGATGGCTCAAGGGAGTCGAAACATGGATGGCTCAAGGAAGCCGAACCATGGATGGCTCGAGGGAGCCGAACTATAAAAAGGCCCGAAGGAGCCGAATCATGGATGGCTCGTTCTTCGTGGGCGTAGCGCGGTGACTGGGGGCCAAGGCTAACCATAACCCATTCGCACGATCATCAATGTAATGACGATTTTACCTCTCAACAATTATTATTCAATAATTACAATAATAATTATTATCGTAATAAATTATTATTATATTATTATAAATTATAAATATTATTAATGTAAATTAATATTATAGTCATATTGATAATATATTAATATTAATGACATTCTATCATTATATTAAATATAATAATATTAAATATTATTATTTTAATATTTAATAATACAATCATAATATTATATTTTATATTATTAATATAATATTATTCATATTATGATATTTCATATTTAATATGATATTTCATAATATTAATATTACATATTATATACTAATTATATTATATAATTTGTCATAATATTATAATAAGATAATATATCATAATATTATAAGTACATTATAATTAATATAGTATACATTATATATTATAATAATTATTAATAATAATAATATTATTATAAATAATATTATTGGTCAAAGGCTCTGTTGGTGGAGTTAATTTTGCCTAAAATTTTTTGATTCTTTCATTATAGACTTTATTTATAAATTCTATTAAAATTGATGGAATTTGTAATAAGAGGAAACAATTCGATTTCAAATTAGCGATTTGTTATGTACTAAACATAGCAAATTATGGATAAGCCTAATGAGATGTTAATAAATGATAGAAGCTTGTCAAGACATATAAGCAAATATTAGTAATGTCTCTTAAAAGAAAATCATATGCATGCCTGATCCAACCCATTCAACTCTATTGAATTTGATCAAGTCAGACATAATATGGTAATTGTTATTACCAACTCACTTTTGAGGAGCATAAGATGAGAGGAGGTCTTTGTGGGTCTTTAGAAGTTCGACGGGGCTGCCTCCTTCCTCCATAAACCTGCAAGAAGCCTCGGACTGGTGGTTCCGATGGGGACCCTCCGACGCTCAAGTTAGCGACTTGGGGAACACGAATTCGAATGAGTAGAGCTCGAGAGAGAGAGAAGACCTTCCCTCATTGGGGGTCGGTCTTTATATATATGTTTGGGGGTCTCTCTTACCCTTCAGCGATATCAGTCGGATCCTATCTTCTGTTAAGATCGGCTCCGTGGTAGACGCACGGTTGTTACACGCGCTCCATAGATATTGGCAACTGCACAGTATCTATAACTGCCCATGATCCTAGCAAAAGGCAGGTGAGCGGGCTACGCGGCAGTTGGTGTTTTAAACCTGTTCAGTATTCGAAGTCGGCTTCATGGTTGAAATTGTGCCAATAGCATGGGGCAAGACTTGAGGTTGAGGTCGAGGTTGGTGAGGCTGGAATGGTGTCCAAGGCTGAGGTCGATGAGGCCGGAGCCGAGACCGAAGCCGAGGTCAAAGCCGAGACCAAGGCTGAGCCGAGGCCGAAGCCGAGGCCAAGGCCGAGGCCAAGACGGAGATGGAGCTCGAGACCAATGCCGAAGCCGGGGTTGTGCTGAGCTCGAGACCGAGGTCGAAGCTGAAGCTGAGACCGCAGTCGAGGTCGAGGCTGAAGTCGAGGTCGGGCCGAATCCGAGGCCGAGGCCGAGCCGAATCCGAAGCCGAATTCAAAGCTAGTTGAAATCATTACTGTTGCTCAAAAAATCATGCGGGCTGTTACCGTACTGCATGGTTGTGTGATTAGCCACATCAGTAATGTTTTAATTGATGACTTTGAAATATGACGGCCATACATAATCCGATTGAATTCATTGGTGTATTTTGGGCACCTGGAAAAGTTCAGACTTTGTCATATTTGAGTCTCACCTATGTGATGAGATGCATTTACATGGATTGAAAAGGAGGGAAAAAACAACTTGATGCTTATTGTATTTCTAGCAGATTTGCCAAGGAAGCACATGTTAGTGTGTGCCCTAGATCCAATCGGATTAGATGCTAGTTTGTACATATTTTTTTATGAATGCAAATCAAATTTATTGGTTTCTTTATCTATCTGGGTGTAATATATATATATATATTATATATTTAACCTATGAGATAAAGTCCAAAAGAATGCGAACTGTGCATATGGAATTTGTAATAGAGATTACAAATTGTAAGATCCAAAATTGCACATTATGGTTCGATTCTTTAAACTTTCCTAGTCGATGTGTAGACAGGATTGGACACTTTCGAATGCTGATGAGACTAGCACACATTGCATATCTTCACCCTTGTGGTGATCAGCTGATCTTGCAAACTGAAGTATGGAGATACTTGGATAAGGTGTGTGGATGTTCGTTATTGTAACGATGCATTGGATGACCCACACAGAGATCCCATATGGATATTCTATATAGTGTCATGGTTGATCTCTGATGACGATGGTACGAGTGATCCTTTGACTTGAGATCTTCATTGCACCTCATGTGTAGAATATCATGCTTTAACGACATGCAAACGTCGCTTAGCCATGGATGGCAAATATGGTATCGATTGGGTATGACATGAAGCACATGAAGATGGTGTTTGATCAAGATAGGATTCGTCTCCCTTGATAGAAAGGGTTATATCCCACGGCCACTTGATGGATTAAATTGACTGTTAAATCCTTGCAAGGTTGAGTTGGAATTCGAAATGGTTTTGAAGTTCTAATTATATTAGTCAATTTTTCTGAGATCAAGTAAACAAAGATCAATTATATGGTTGACACATTCCATACCACTGATTGATCTGGGATATGTGATGAAGGGATTGAATCGTACGGTAACCGTTCATGGATAGGTGTTGATGACCACGTCAATAAACCCTTAACACTTGGGTGGTCATGATGCTTTGCTAGAGGCCGCTCATGATCTATAATCATGGATTCTTTGACTTAATTAAAGAGTTGATTTGGTTAAACAATTGACTTGGACAAGGTGTTGATCAAGTCATCCTTAGGATCAATATTAGGGACATGATTATTACCAACGTGTCAAGGGACCTAATGGGTCACACGCATCAAGAAGATTTTGGATGAAGTTAAAATGGAAATTAAGTTGGACTTAATTCAAATTAGATAACCAATTAATTAGAATTGGGTTTGACTCAATCTTAATGAGAGAATATGAAATTGATGAATATGATTCATCATAGAGAAAAGAATTTTGTGTTTAAGAGAGAGACCTTTTGTACATGTGATGTACATATGAAATCCATTAATTAGGCTTGATCCATATGATGGATGGCTTAGATTAATTAAGATTAATAATATGATATTTAATTGGATCCATATGATGGCATGATTTGATTCGTGAAAACCCAATTAAACCGAGGTCTGAGATCGTGCCATATGGAGGATGGATCCATGCCCATGTGATGGACATGACCCATCTCCACGTCATGGAGGAGGGAACCCTATGATTTGGGGTGTCATCATGAAGCCAAATTCAAGGTTGCGATGTTAGTTTCATGAGATAACCAGTTTCCTATTTTTAGGGATGTGGTTTGGTGGTTGTAATCATAATCATTATCATGATAATAAATATCCTAAATTTGTTAGGATAATTTGTTATAACAAGTATCCTAAATTTGTTAGGATAATTTGTTATTAACTTGATATGATTGAATGGTTAGGTGGTTGAAATAAAATTCCTCTTTTTATGGAACCACACAACCTCCTTTTCATATATAAAAAGGGAGAGATACACGTTCGATAGATGCGACTAACTTCTCCCTTCTCTCTCTTGGATGCCTAACACCTACTTTCTCTCTCTAAAATATCCTTTCTCTCTCTTGATTGATCAAGATTTGATCTTGATTAAGAAATTTTTCTTGATTTAAGAAATCAATTGAAAAGAAAAGAGGCGCTAGCACCCCTCGCAAGAAGGTTATTATCCAATCATAAGAGGACATCATCCAAAGATCTTCATGTGGATCACCATTAGAGGCCGGACGCATGGACGGCTAGTGGTAAATCGTTTACCGGCTTCATCGGGCTTCATCCCAAATAAAGAACACACGTATGATCTATTATTAAATCATGTGTTATTTCTTGTTAACTGAATCTGTTCCTGAGGATCTTGGGCTTTGAGAATTAAATTCATATTTATTTTTATATTTCGCTGCATGTTATATGAATTTGATTCATATAAAATATAAAATTCTCAACAAGTGGTATCAGAGCCATCTCAGGCTTCAAATTCAGTTAATTTGATAGATTACCTGAGTTCTAGTTTTTATATACATAGATCTAAATTTTACATGCAATGTAAAATATAAATATTACCATATGATGAAGATTAAATATTTAATAAGTTTATTATATGATAAAACATGAATTATTTAGATTTAATCATGTTAAAAATTAAAAATTATGATTTATGTGTGACATAATCATAAAGGCTTAAATTTAGCATATCATGTTTAGAATTTAGTTTTGACATGATAAATAACATGATTAAAATCTAAAATAATTATATTAATGAATATTAAATATTTAATAAATTTATTATATGATAAACATGAATTATTTAGATTTAATCATGTTAAAAATTAAAAATTATGATTTATGTATGACATAATCATAAAGGCTGAAATTTAACATATCATGTTTAGAATTTAATTTTGACATGATAAATAACGTGATTAAATCTAAAATAATTATATCATGATAATGTGATAATTAATATTAAAATTAAAATTTTAAATTTTGACATGTTATCATGTTAGGGATGTTATGATAGAGACCAATTAGGATTTTCATGTGAAAAATAAATTTATCATAACAGATAATGATAAGACAAATATTTAAAATAAATTATTATAAAATATTTGATACTTATCATAAATCCCTAAAGATCACTATCTTATCTTATCATAATGTGTAATATATGATAAGGTTTAGAAAAATTATATTTAACCATATCATTGTTTGATCCTATGATCCCATATTTGATCAAATCAATTGGGCTTAACTACATTGGTGTCTAAAGGTGCGATTATGGTTTTTAATTTCTTCATTCGTTGCCTAGGAAAACACATTCAATGGGATCGAAGGGTATGCTAAATAAGACCCCATTGATCAGCTGATCTGGCCATTGTTAAGGAAAGCTTTTAATTGATTAGATCAATTAAGGTTAATCAGGATGGTAGCAATTGATTTGGTCACATAATTAGGGTTCCTAAATTAGATAGTAATCAGGATCCTAGTTTGATTAGGAGTCCCAATCATAAGATTGAATCTTATGAAATTTAGGTTAATTGAAATTAATCTAAAATTCACATATAGGATATGTATGTAACCTAGCATGATACAAATATTGTACATGCATGATGGGGCCTAGATGCGCTAAATCCCTCCACGAATATTAAGTCATTAGCCTTCCATTGTTCACATGATACAAAATCATTAGGGCATGATATTTGTTGTGCCATAGCCAAGATCAAGTGAACCTATGAGGAGTTGATTGGGGAACAATGGGTTGACTTAACTAGGTTAACTGGCATAATTGGCCATAGTCAGGGTCAATCTAATCTAGAGGCAATGTTTAGGGTGATCACATCAAATGTGATTGATAAGGCAATGTCCCCTAAATGATCTAGGAGTCATATTTAATGTGATTGATAAAAATCTACCTAATTTGGCTTACTAAGATTTGTTGTGCCATAGCCAAGGTTAAGGTAAGTCAATTTGAGGGTCCTAGCCCACTAGAAAATTATTTAATAATTTTTTAAGATTAATAGAGAGGACTATTGAGCTCGACAAAATAGTGGGAGTAATCGATTTAATTAAAATTTTTAAAATTACCATATTAAATCGATGATTTGCATTCATAATAATTAACTCGTTTTATTTTTTTTCAGTTATTAGAGACACCATGAGTATGAACATCAATCTCAGAGGTATCCTAGAATCCAACAAGCTAACCAGACCTAATTTTCCTGATTGGCTAAGAATATCAAGATCATTCTATGATCTGAGAAAATTCTATATGTCCTTGATGAGGCAGCACCAGAGGTCCCACCTGCGGATGCTCCAACTGAAGTTCTTCTGGCATACAATCGGCATAGAGATGTTGAAGAGATGGCCACATGCTTGATGTTGGTATCTATGTCACCAGATCTTCAAAAATAGCATGAGCATGTAAATGCTCATGAGATTTTGTTGCACCTGCAAGAGTTGTTTGGTGCACAATCTCGCTATGAGAGGTTTCAGACCTCCAAAGAGCTGTTTCAGTGCAAAATAACTGAGGGTTCATCAGTGGGTGAACACATGCTAAAAATGATCAATTTGATTGAGAAGTTAGTACGATTGGGTTTCCTAATGGACCATGAACTGAGTATTGACTTGGTTTTACAGTCATTGCCTCCTAGTTATTCGCATTTTGTGTTGAATTTCAACATGAACAGGCTTGAGGCTATATTGCCAGAGCTTGGAAATATGCTGACTAATGCTGAGCCTAGCATCAAAAAGGATAAAGGGCAATTGATGGTTGTAGAATCTTCGGGCACTCAGAAGAAGCGTCTGAAGAAGAATAAGACCCAAAAGGCCAAGACAACCAAGTGAACAAAAGGCATTAAGAAGAATATAGCCAAGAAGGATGCAGCCAAAGGAAAATGTCATTTCTGTGGCAAGGATGGGCACTAAAAGCGTAACTGCAGGGCTTATTTGGCAAGTCTAAAAGAAAAGAAGCATACTGATGCTTCAACATCAGGGACATTCATAATTGAGATGTTTTCTTCTATTACTTCTTATTCCACTTGGGTATTGGATACCGGTTGTGGGTCTTATATTTGTACTAACATGAAGATGATAAGAAACAGTAGAAGATTGGGGAAGGATGAAGTGTGGGAAATGGAGCAAAGGTTGCTGCATTAGCTATAGAATTTGCTTTTTATCTTTGCCCACAAGGCTTGTAATAGAACTTAGTAATTATTACTTTGTGCCGAACATAACAAAGAATATCATATCCGTTTCATGTTTAGTAATGAATGGGTATTCTTTTGAAATTGAAAATAAAGGTATTTCTATTTTTCGAAACAAAATGTTCTTTGGTTCTGCTGAATTGTTCAACGGAATTTATGTTCTTAATCTTCAAGCCCCTATTCTCAATATTGAATGAAAAAGATTAAAATTAAATAATTCTAGGGATTCGTACCTATGGCATTGTCGTTTAGGCCATGTAAATGAAACTCGTTTAACAAGTTACATAAAGATGGATACTTGGGCTCATTCTATTGGGAATCATTTGAGGAATGCGAGTCATGTTTACTTGGCAAGATGACCAAGTCACTTTTACCGAAAAAGGCGAGCGAGCAACTGAATGTTTGGGTTTAGTACATTCGGATGTATGTAGACCCATCAACATTTAAGCCATAGGAGGTTTTTCTTATTTCATCACGTTCATAGATGACCATAGTAGATATGGTTATGTATATCTGATGAAGTACAAATCTGAAGCCTTTGAAAAGTTCAAAGAATTTAGATGTGAAGTAGAAAAACAAATGAAAAGAGTATTAAGATACTTCGATCAGATCGAGGTGGTGAATACTTAAGCCATGAGTTCATAGATTATTTGAAGGAGAATGAGATTCTTCCTCAATGGACTCCTCCTGGTACACCACAACATAACGGTGTGTCAGAAAGGAGAAATCGTACACTGTTAGACATGGTACGTTCCATGATGAGCCTTGCAGATCTTCCAAAAATGTTTTGGGGTTATGCGCTAGAAACTGCGAATATACCTTAAACCGAGTTCCATCTAAATCGATCAATTCCACTCCCTATGAGATATGGTATGGAAAGAAACCATCCCTTAATCATTAAGGGTTTGGGGCTGTTACGCTTATGTGAAGCGTAATGAATCAGACAAGCTTGAAGCTAGATATGATAAATGCAATTTTATGGGATATCCAAAACAAACAAAAGGATATTACTTTTACCACCCACTTGAGAAAAAGGTGTTTGTCTCAAGACATGCATATTTCTAGAGAATGAGATTCTCACAATGGGTAGTGGGAGTAAGATTGAACTTAGTGAAGCTTAAGAACCATAAATTAATATAGACCCATTAGATGGAATGGAGCATATGCCGAATACAGTGGGAGTTGAGCAGGAGACTCAACCCATATTCAGGCAGACATTGCATGAAAAGCAACAGGTGGCTCCAAGTACATACCAGCTATGTAGATCTAGTAGGACAATTCACATCCCTAAGAGATATGCATTTCTTATAGAGGATGATGAGCCTACCAACTACAAGGAGGCAATGTCTAACATTAACTCCAAGAGATGGCTTGAGGCCATGAAACCTGAAATGGACTCCATGTATGACAACCAGGTATGGACCTTGGTTGATCCACCTGAAGGGGTAAAACCCATTGGGTGCAAATGGGTTTTCAAGAAGAAGACCGACATGGATGGTAATATGATTACCTATAAGGCAAGGCTAGTTACAAAAGGTTACAAGCAAAGACAAGGTTTTGACTTTGATGAAAACTTTTCACTGTAGCATGCATAAGTCCATAAGGATTTTGCTTGCAATAGCAGCATATTTTGACTATGAGATCTGACAGATGGATGTCAAGACTGCCTTCCTAAATAAAAATTTAGAGGAGGATGTGTATATGACACAACCATAGGGTTTTTAATCCATAGATCCTAAGAAAGTGTGCAAGCTACAAAGGTCTATTTATGGACTTAAGCAAGCCTCTAGAAGTTGGAACATCCGATTTGATGTGACAATCAAAGAATTTGATTTCATCAAAAATGAGGATGATCCATGTGTGTACAAGAAGGTTAGTGGGAGTGATATTGTTTTCTTGATATTATATGTGGATGATATTATTAATAGGAAACAATGTATCCTTCCTTAAAGAAGTGAAGGATTGGTTATCAGGTAAATTCTTCATGAAGGATTTGGGAGAAGCAGCCTATATACTTGGTATAAAGATCTATAGAGATAGATATAGAAGGTTGCTTGGATTGGCCCAATCCACGTACATAGATAAGATGCTAAAGCGGTTTAGCATGGAGGAATCCAAGAAGGGATTCCTGCCTATGTCGCATGGTGTACATTTCTCCAAGGACATGAGTCCTAAGACCCTAGAAGAAAGAGAGTATATGGATAGGATACCATACGCATCAGCAATTGGATCCATTATGTATGCGATGCTATGTACGAGGCCTGATATTTTTTATGCCTTGAGTATCACGAGTAGATATCAAGCAAATCCTGGTGAGAAACATTGGATGTCAGTCAAGAATATCCTTAAGTACTTGCGAATAACTAAGGATATGTTCTTAGTTTATAGAGGACCCGATCTTATAGTTCGAGGTTACACGGATTCTAGTTTTCAGTCTGATGGAGATAATTATAAATCACAATCGGGCTATGTGTTCACACTCAATGGTGGTGCAGTCAGCTGGAAGAGTTCCAAGCAGGAGACGACCATCGACTCTACAGCTGAAGCCGAGTACATTGCAGCACCAGATGCAGCTAAAGAAGCAGTTTGGATCCAAAAGTTTATCACTAAACTTGGAGTGGTTCCAAGCATTGTTAATCCAATATTCTTGTATTGTGATAACAATGGAGCTATTGCGCAAGCCAAGGAGCCAAGGTCTTATCAGAGGTCCAACCATGTACTTAGAAGATATCATGTAATTAGAGAAATCATTGGACGAAATGATATAAAAATAGAACGAGTCCCCATGGATGACAATATTGCCGATCCGTTCACTAAAGTCCTGCTGCAGTAGAAGCATGATAGTCATGCTGAGTCACTTGGTATTAGATACATGGATGATTGGCTCTAGTGCAAGTGGAAGATTGTTAGTGTGTGCCCTAGATCCAATCGGATTAGATGCTAGTTTGTACACATTTCTTTATGAATGCAAATCAAATTTATTGGTTTCTTTATCTATCAGGGTAATATATATATTAGATATATTTAACCTGTGAGATAACGTCCAAAAGAATGCGAACTGTGCATATGGAATTTGTAATAGAGATTACAAATTGTAAGATCCAAAATTGCACATTATGGTTCGATTCTTTAAACTTCCCTAGTCGATGCATAGACAGGATTGGACACTGTCGAACACCGATGAGACTAGCACACATTGCATATCTTCACTCTTGTGGTGAGCAGCTAATCTTGCAAGCTGAAGTATGGAGATACTTGGATAAGGTGTGTGGATGTTCGTTATTGTAATGATGCATTGGATGACCCGCACAGAGATCCCATATGGATATTCTATATAGTGTCATGGTTGATCTCTGATGACGGCGGTACGAGTGATCCTTTGAGTTAAGATCTTCATTGCACCTCATGTATGGAATATCATGCTTTGACGACATGCAAACATCGCTCTAGCCACGGGTGGTAAATATGGTATCGATTGGGTATGACATGAAGCACATAAAGGTGGTGTTTGATCAAGACAAGATTCGTCTCCCTTGATAGAAAGGGTTATATCCCACGGCCACTTGATGGATTAAATTGACTGTTAAATCCTTGCAAGGTTGAGTTGGAATTTGAAATGGTTTTGAAGTTCTAATTCATGAGTCAATTTTTCTGATATCAAGTAAACAAAGATCAATTATATGGTTGACACATTCCATACCACTGATTGATCTGGGATATGTGATGAAGGGATTGAATCGTATGGTAACCGTTCATGGACAGGTGTTGATGACCACGTCAACAAACCCTTAATACTTGGGTGGTTATGATGCTTTGCTAGAGGCCACTCATGATCTATAATCATGGATTCTTTGACTTAATTAAAGAGTTGATTTGGTTAAAGAATTGACTTGGACAAGGTGTTGATCAAGTCATCCTTAGGGTCAATATTAGGGATATGATTATTACCAACATGTCAAGGGACCTAATGGGTCACACGCATCAAGAAGATTTTGGATGAAGTTAAAATGGGAATTAAATTGGACTTAATTCAAATTAGATAACCAATTAATTAGAATTGGGTTTGACTCAATCTTAATGAGAGAACATGAAATTGATGAATAGGATTCATCATAGAGAAAATAATTTTGTGTTCAAGAGAGAGACCTTTTGTATATGTGATGTACATATGAAATCCATTAATTAGGCTTGATCCATGTGATGGATGGCTTAGATTAATTGAGATTAATAATATGGTATTTAATTGGGTCCATATGATGGCATGATTTGATTCGTGAAAACCCAATTAAACCGAGGGCTGAGATCGTGCCATATGGAGGATGGATCTATGCCCATGTGATGGACATGACCCATCTCCACGTCATGGAGGAGGGAACCCCATGATTTGGGGCATCATCATGAAGCTAAATTCAAGGTTGCGACGTTGGTTTCATGAGATAACCAGTTTCCTATTTTTTAGGGATGTGGTTTGGTGGTTGTAATCCTAATCATTATCATGATAATAAATATCCTAAATTTGTTAGGATAATTTGTTATAACAAGTATCCTAAATTTGTTAGGATAATTTGTTATCAACTTGATATGATTGAATGGTTAGGTGGTTGAAATTCCTTTTTTTATGGAACCATACAACCTCCTTTTCATATATAAAAAGGGAGAGATACCCGTTCGATAGATACGCCTAACTCCTCCCTTCTCTCTCTTAGATGCCTAACACCTACTTTCTCTCTCTAGAACGTTTCTTTCTCTCTCTAGAACGTCCCTTTCTCTCTCTTGATTGATCAAGATTTGATCTTGATCAAGAAATTTTTCTTGATTTGGTAAATCAATTGAAAAGAAAAGACTTTCACTACAAGAAAATTCAGAAATAGCGATGCAAATATAGGGACGCAATACTGCGTCGCTAAATTGTGACCGCGACAACAAATCATTGCGATGCAATTAGCAATGCATTAGCACTCAATACCAGAAAATCAAAAAAAATTAATTTTAAAAATATTGCGACGTAAATAATTCATCCCAATATTTTTAAATTAAGTTTTTATAAATATAAATATGAGAAAAAAATTACGATGCAACTCATTACGTCGCAATGTTTTTAAAAAAATTAATTATGTTAAATAGCGACGTATTAGCGACGCAATAAATCAAAAATTAAAAAATTATTTTTAATTTAGCGATGCACTTGTTGCATCGCAATTATTTTAAATAAAATTAATTTTTAAAACATATAAATATTAGAAAAAATAATTGCGACGCAACAAAGTGCATCGCAATGTTTATAAAAAAAATAATTATGTTAAATAGCGATGCATTAGCGATGCAATAAATCAAAAATTTAAAAAATTATTTTTTATTTAGCGACACAGTAATTGCATCACAATTATTTTAAATAAAATTAATTTCTATAAAATATAAATATAAAAAAAAATATTGCAACGCAACTCCGTGCGTCGCAATGTTTTTAAAAAAATTAAATATGTTAAATAGTAATGCATTAGCGATTCAATAAATAAGAAAATTAGAAAAATTATTTTTAATTTAGCAACACATTAATTGCATCGCAATTATTTTAAATAAAATTAATTTTTATTAAATATAAATATGAGAAAAAATAATTGCGACGCATTAGCGATGCAATAAATTAAAAAATTAGAAAAATTATTTTTAATTTAGCGATGCATAAATTGCATCGTAATTATTTTAAATAAAAATTATTTTTATAAAAATAAATATCAGAAAAAAAATATTGCGACACAACTATGTGTGTAACAATGTTTTAAGAAAATTAATTATGTTAAATAGCGACGCAATAAACAAGAAAATTAGAAAATTATTTTTTTATTTAGCGACGCATTAATTACATCGCAATTATTTTAAATAATATTAATTTTTATAAAATATAAATATGAGAAAAAATAATTACGAGCAATCCATTGTGTCGCAATGTTTTTAAAAAAATTAATTATGTTAAATAGCGATGCATTAGCGACGCAATAAATCAAAAATTAGAAAATTATTTTTTATTTAGCAACGCATTAATTACATCGTAATGTTTTTTTAAAAAATAATTTTTATAAAATATTAAAAAAATTATGAAATAAAAATATTGTGTCACCGATCGGACCGATCGCAGCGGTCCGAGATGGGTCATGACGATCGGATCAGGGCTTAGATCGATCGCAACCGTCGGATCATCGGCGATCGGACCGATCGCGGTCCGAGATGGTCGTGGCCGATCGGGATCAGGGCTTGGATCGATTGCAACCATCGGATCATCGGCGATCGGACCGATCGCAGCGGTCCGAGATGGGTCGTGGCCGATCGGGATCAGGGCTTGGATCGATCGCAACCATCGGATCGTCGGCGATCGGACCGATCGCAGCGGTCCGAGATGGGTCGTGGCCGATCGGGATCAGGGCTTGGATTGATCGCAACCATCGGATCGTCGGCGATCGACCGATCGCAGGTCCGAGATCGATCGTGGCCGATCGGGATCACGCTTGGATCGATCACAACCGTCGGATCATCTCCGATCGGACCGATCGCAGCGGTCGAGATGGGTCGTGGCCGATCGGGATCAGGGCTTGGATCGATCGCAACCGTCGGATCATCTCCGATCGGACGATCGCAGCGGTCCGATATGGTCGGGGCCGATCGGATCATGGCTTGGATCGATCGCAACCGTCGGATCGTCCGATCGGACGATCGCAGCGGTCCAAGATCGGTCATGGCCGATCGGGATCAGGGCTTGGATCGATCGCAACCGTCGGATCGTCGCCGATCGGACGATCGCAGCGGTCCGAGATGGGTCGTGGCCGATCGGATCAGGGCTTGGATCGATCGCAACCGTCGGATCGTCGCCGATCGGAGCGATCGCAGCGGTCCGAGATGGGTCGTGGCCGATCGGATCAGGGCTTGGATCGATCGCAACCATCGGATCGTCGGCGATCAGACCGATCACCGTGGTCCGAGATCGGTCATGGCCGATCGGGATCAGGGCTTGGATCGATTGCAACCGTCGGATCATCGAGATCGAACCGATCGTAGCGGTCCGAGATGTGTCGTGGCCGATCGGATCAGGGCTTGGATCGATTGCAACCGTCGGATCATCGGCGATCGGACCGATCATAGCGGTCCGAGATGTGTCGTGGCCGATCGGGATCAGGGCTTGGATCGATCGCAACCGTTGGATCGTCGGCGATCGAATCGATCGCCACGGTCCGAGATCGGTCGTGGCCGATCGGGATCAGCGCTTGAATCGATTGCAACCATTGGATCGTCTCCGATTGGACCGATCGCAGCGGTCCGAGATGGGTCGTGGCCGATCGAGATCAGGGCTTGGATCGATCGCAACCATCGGATCATCGGCGATCGGACCGATCGCAGCGGTCCAATATAGGTTGTGGCCGATCGGGATCAAGGCTTGGATCGATCGCAACCGTCGGATCATCGGCGATCTGACCGATCGCAGCGGTTGGAGATCAGGCGTGGCCGATCGGGATCAGGGCTTGGATCGATCGCAACCGTCGGATCATCGCCGATCGGACCGATCGCAGCGGTCCGAGATCAGTCGTGGCCGATCGGGATAAGGGCTTAGATCGATCGCAACGGTCGGATCATCGGCGATCGGACAGATTGCAGCGGTCCAAGATGGTCATGGCCTATCGGGATCAGGGCTTGGATCGATCGCAACCATCGGATCGTCGGCGATCGGACCGATCGTAGCGGTCTGAGATGGGTCGTGGCCGATCGGGATCAGGGCTTGGATCGATCGCAACCGTCGGATCTTTGGTGATTGAACCGATCGCCGCAGTTCGAGATCGGTCGTGGCCGATCGGGATCAGCGCTTTGATCGATCGTAACCGTCGGATCGTCTCCGATCGGACCGATCGCAGCGGTCCAAGATGGGTCATGGCCGATCGGGATCAGGGTTTGGATCGATCGCAACCATCGGATCGTCGGTGATCGGACCGATCGCAGCGGTCCGATATAGGTCGTGGCCGATCGGGATCAGGGCTTGGATCGATCGCAACCATCGGATCGTCGGCGATAGGACCGATCGCAGCGGTCCGAGATCAGTCGTAGCCGATTGGGATCAGGGCTTGGATCGATCGCAACCATCGGATCATCGCTGATCGAAGCAATCGCAGTGGTCCGAGATGTGTCGTGGCCGATCGGGATCAGGGCTTGGATCGATCGCAACCGTCCGATCATCGGTGATCAGACCAATCGCCGCAGTCCAAGATCGATCGTGGCCGATCGGGATCAGGGCTTGGATCGATCGCAACCATCGGATCATCGCGATCGGACCGATCGTAGCGGTCCGAGATCAGTCGTGGCCGATCGGGATCAGGGCTTGAATCGATCGCAACCGTCGGATCGTCGGCGATCGGACAGATTGCAGCGGTCCGAGATGGGTCGTGGCCTATTGGGATCAGGGCTTGGATCGATCGCAACCGTCGGATCGTCGGCGATCGGACCGATCGTAGCGGTCCGAGATGGGTCGTGGCCGATCGGGATCATGGCTTGGATCGATCGCAACCGTCAGATCTTCGGCGATTGAACCGATCGCCGGTTTGAGATCGGTCGTGGCCGATCGGGATCAGCGCTTTGATTGATCGCAACCGTCGGATCGTCTCCGATCGGACCGATCGCAGCGGTCCGAGATGGGTCATGGCCGATCGGGATCAGGGCTTGGATCGATCGCAACCGTCGGCTCGTCGGCGATCGGACTGATCGCAGCGGTCCGATATAGGTCGTGGCCAATCGGGATTAGGGCTTGGATCGATCGCAACCATCGGATCGTCGGCGATCTGACCGATCGCAGTGGTCCGAGATCGGTCATGGCCGATCGGGATCAGGGCTTGGATCGATCGCAACCGTTGGATCGTCGGCGATTGGACCGATCGTCACGGTCCAAGATCGGTCGTGGCCGATTGGGATCAGGGCTTGGATCGATCGCAACTATCAGATTATCGTCGATCAGACCGATCGCAGCGGTTCGAGATGGGTCGTGGCCGATTGGGATCAGGGCTTGGATCAATCGCAACCGTCGGATCGTTGGCGATCGGACCGATCGTAGCGGTCCGAGATTGGTCGTGGCCGATCGAGATCAGGGCTTGGATCGATCGCAACCGTCGGATCGTCAGTGATTGGGCCGATCGCAGCGGTCGAGATCGGTCATGGCCGATCGGGATCAGGGCTTGGATCGATCGCAACAGTCGGATCATCGCCGATCGGACCGATCGCAGCGGTCCAAGATGGGTCGTGGCCGATCGGGATCAGGGCTGGATCGATCGCAATCATCGGATCATCGGCGATCGGACCGATCGCCACGGTCCGAGATTGGTCGTGGCCGATTAGGATCAGGGCTTGGATCGATTCCAACCATCGGATCGTCGCCGATCGGACCGATCGCAGCGGTCCGAGATTGGTCGTGGCCGATCGGGATCAGGGCTTGGATCGATCGCAACCGTCGGATCATCGCCGATCGAACCGATCGCAGCGGTCCGAGATCGGTCGTGGCCGATCGGGATCAGGGCTTGGATCGAACGCAACCGTTGGATCGTCGGCGATCGGACAGATCGCAGCAGTCCGAGATCGGTCGTGGCCTATCGGTATCAGGGCTTGGATCGATCGCAACCATCGGATCGTCGGTGATCGGACCAATCACAGTGGTCCGAGATGGGTCATGGCTGATCGGGATCAGGGCTTGGATCGATCACAACCATCGGATCGTCGGCGATCGGACCGATCGCAGCGGTCCGAGATGGGTCGTGGCCGATCGGGATCAGGGCTTGGATCGATCGCAACCATCGGATCGTCGGCTATCAAACTGATCGCATCGGTCCGAGATCGGTCGTCGCCGATCGGGATCAGCACTTGGATCGATCGCAACCGTCGGATCGTCTCCGATCGGACCGATCGCAGCGGTCCGAGATGGGTCGTGGCCGATTGGGATCATGGCTTGGATCGATCGCAACCGTCGGATAGTCTCCGATCGGACAGATCGCAGCGGTCCGATATAGGTCGGGGCCGATCGGGATCATGGCTTGGATCGATTGCAACAGTCGGATCGTCGGCGATCGGATCGATCGCAGCAGTCCGAGATCGGTCGTGGCCGATCGGGATCAGGGCTTGGATCGATCGCAACCATCGGATCATCGCCGATCGTAGCGATCGCAGTGGTCCAAGATGGGTCATGGCCGATCGAGATGAGGGCTTGGATCGATCGCAACCATCGGATCGTCGCCGATCGGAGCGATCGCAGCGGTCCGAGATGGGTCGTGCCCGATCGAGATCAGGGCTTGGATCGATCGCAACCGTCGGATCATCGGCGATCAGACCGATCACCGTGGTTCGAGATTGGTCATGGCCGATCGGGATCAGGGCTTGGATCGATTGCAACCGTCGGATCATCGGTGATCAGACCGATCGTAGCGGTCCGAGGTGTGTCGTGGCTGATCGGGATCAGGGCTTGGATCGATTGCAACCATCGGATCATCGGCGATCGGACCGATCGCAGCGGTCTGAGATGGATCGTGGCCGATCGGGATCAGGGCTTGGATCGATCGCAACCATTGGATCGTCGGCGATCGAATCGATCGCCACGGTCCGAGATCGGTTGTGGCCGATCAGGATCAGCGCTTGGATCGATTGCAACCATCGGATCGTCTCTGATCGGACTGATCGCAGCGGTCCGAGATGGGTCGTGGCCGATCGGGATCAGGGCTTGGATCGATCGCAACCATCGGATCGTCGGCGATCGGACCGATCGCAGCGGTCCAATATAGGTCGTGGCCGATCGGGATAAGGGCTTGGATCGATCGCAACAGTCGGATCATCGGCGATCTGACCGATCGCAGCGGTCCGAGATCGGTCGTGGCCGATCGGGATCAGGGCTTGGATCGATCGCAACCATCAGATCATTGCCGATCGGACCGATCGCAGTGGTTCGAGATCTATCGTGGCTGATCGGGATCAGGGCTTGGATCGATCGCAACCGTCGGATCGTTGGCGATCGGACAGATTGCAGCGGTCCGAGATGGGTCGTGGCCTATCGGGATCAGGGCTTGGATCGATCGCAACCATCGGATCGTTGGTGATCGGACCGATCGTAGCGGTCCGAGATGGGTCATGGCCGATCGGGATCAAGGTTTGGATTGATCGCAACCGTCGAATCTTTGGTGATTGAACCGATCGCCGCGGTTCGAGATCGGTCGTGGCCGATCGGGATCAGCGCTTTGATCGATCGTAACCGTCGGATCGTCTCCGATCGGACCGATCGCAGCGGTCCGAGATGGGTCGTGGCCGATCGGGATCAGGGTTTGGATCGATCGCAACCATCGGATTGTTGGTGATCAAACCGATCGCAGCGGTCCGATATAGGTCATGGCCGATCAGGATCAGGGCTTGGATCGATTGCAACCGTCGGATCGTCGGCGATCCGACCGATAGCAGCGGTTCGAGATCGGTCGTAGCCGATCGGGATCAGGGCTTGGATCAATCGTAACCGTCGGATCATCGCTGATCGAAGCAATTGCAGCGGTCCGAGATGTGTCGTGGTCAATCGGGATCAGGGCTTGGATCGATCGCAACCGTCCGATCGTCGGCGATCAGATTGATCGCCGCAGTCCAAGATTGGTCGTGGCCGATCGGGATCAGGGCTTGGATCGATCGCAATCGTCCGATCATCGGCGATCGGACATATTGCAGCGGTCCGAGATGGGTCGTGGCCTATCGGGATCAGGGCTTGGATCGATCGCAACCGTCGGACCGTCGGCGATCGGACCGATCGTAGCGGTCCGAGATGGGTCGTGGCCGATCGGGATCAGGGCTTGGATCGATCGCAACCGTCAGATCTTCGGCGATTGAACCGATCGCCGCGGTTTGAGATCGGTCGTGGCCGATCGGGATCAGCGCTTTGATCGATCGCAACCGTCGGATCGTCTCCGATCGAACTGATCGCAGCGGTCCGAGATGGGTCGTGGCCGATCAGGATCAGGGCTTGGATCGATCGCAACCGTCGGCTCGTCGGCGATCAGACCGATCGCAGCGGTCCGATATAGGTTGTGGCCGATCGGGATTAGGGCTTGGATCGATCGCAACCGTCGGATCATCGGCGATCTGACGATCGCAGCGGTCCGAGATCGGTCATGGCCGATCGGGATCAGGGCTTGGATCGATCGCAACCGTCGGATCATCGCCGATCGGACCGATCGGGATCAGGGCTTGGATCGATCGCAACCGTCGGATCGTCGGCGATCAGACAGATTGCAGCGGTCCAAGATGGGTTGTGACCTATCGGGATCAGGGCTTGGATCGATCGCAACCGTTGGATCGTTGGTGATCGGACCGATCGTAGCGGTCCGAGATGGGTCGTGGCCGATCGGGATCAGGGCTTGGATCGATCGCAACCGTTGGATCATCGACGATCGGACCGATCGCAGCGGTCCGAAATCGGTCGTGGTCGATCAGGATCAGGGCTTGGATCGATTGCAACTGTCGGATCATCGCCGATCGGACCGATCACAGCGGTCCGAGATGGGTCGTGGCCAATCGGGATCAGGGCTTGGATCGATCACAACCGTCAGATCGTTGGTGATCGGACCGATCGTAGCGGTCTGAGATTGGTCGTGGCCGATCGGGATCAGGGCTTGGATTGATCGCAACTGTCGGATCGTCGGCGATCGGACCGATCGCAGCGGTCCAAGATCGATCGTGGCCGATCGGATCAGGGCTTGGATCGATCGCAACCGTCAGATCGTCGCCGATCGGACTGATCGCAGTGGTCCGAGATGGGTCGTGGTCGATCGGGATTAGGGCTTGGATTGATCGTAACCATTGGATCGTCGGCGATCGAATCGATCGCCGCAGTCCGAGATCGATCGTGGCCGATCAGGATCAGGGCTTGGATTGATTGCAACCGTCGGATCATCGGTGATTAGACCGATCATAGCGGTCCGAGGTGTGTCGTGGCCGATCGGGATCAGGGCTTGGATCGATTGCAACCATCAGATCATCGGCGATCGGACCGATCGCAGCGGTCCGAGATGGATCGTGGCCGATCAGGATCAGGGCTTGGATCGATCGCAACCGTTGGATCGTCGGCGATCGAATCGATCGCCACGGTCCTAGATCGGTCGTGGCCGATCGGGATCAGCGCTTGGATCGATTGCAACCATCGGATCATCTCTGATCGGACCGATCGCAGCGGTCCGAGATGGTCGTGGCCGATCGGATCAGGGCTTGGATCGATCGCAACCGTCAGATCGTCGGCGATCGGACCGATCGCAGCGGTCCGATATAGGTCATGGCCGATCGGGATCAGGGCTTGGATCGATCGCAACCGTCGGATCGTCGCCGATCGGACCGATCGCAGCGGTCCAAGAGGGGTCATGGCCGATCGGCATCAGGGCTTGAATTGATCGCAACCGTCGGATCATCGGCGATCGATAGATCATAGCGGTCCGAGATCGATCGTGGTCGATCGGGATCAGGGCTTGGATCGATCGCAACCGTCGGATCATCGGCGATCGACCGATCGTAGCGGTCCGAGATGGGTCATGGCCGATCGGGATCAGGGCTTGGATCGATCGCAACTATCGGATGGTCGTCGATCGGACCGATCGCAGCGGTCCAAGATGGGTCATGGCCGATCGGGATCAGGGCTTGGATCTATCGCAACCGTCGGATCGTCGGCGATCGAACCGATCACCGCGGTCCGAGATTGGTCGTGCCCGATCGGGATCAGTGCTTGGATCGATTGCAACCATCGGATCGTCTCCGATCGGACCGATCGCAGCGGTCCGAGATGGGTCATGGACGATCGGGATCAGGGCTTGGATCGGTCGCAACCGTCGGATCGTCGGCGATCGGACCGATCGCAGCGGTCCGATATAGGTCGTGGCCGATCGGGATCAGGGCTTGGATCGATCGCAGCAGTCCGAGATCGGTCGAGGCCTATCGGGATCAGGGCTGCGATCGATCGCAACCGTCGGATCATCGGTGATCGAACCGATCGCAGTGGTCAGAGATGGGTCGTGGCCGATCGGGATCAGGGCTTGGATCGATTGCAACCATCGGATCGTCGGCGATTGGACCGATCGCAGCGGTCCGAGATGGGTCATGGCCGATCGGGATCAGGGCTTGGATCGATCGCAACCGTCGGATCGTCGGCGATCGAACCGATCGCCGCGGTCCGAGATCGATCGTGGCCGATCGGGATCAGCGCTTGGATCGATTGCAACTGTCGGATCGTCTCCGATCGGACCGATCGCAGTGGTCCGAGATGGGTCGTGGCCGATCTGGATCAGGGCTTGGATCGATCGCAACCATCGGATCGTCAGTGATCGGACCGATCGCAGCGGTCCGATATAGGTCGTGGCCGATCGGGATCAGAGCTTGGATCGATCGCAACCATCGGATCATCGCCGATCGGACCGAATGCAGCGGTCGATATGGGTCGTGGCCGATCGGGATCAGGACTTGGATCTATCGCAACCGTCGGATCGTCGGCGATCGGACCGATCGCAGCGGTTTGAGATCGGTCGTGACCGATCGGGAACAGGGCTTGGATCGATCGCAATCGTCGGATAGTCTCCGATCGGACAGATCGCAGCGGTCCGAGATCGGTCATGGCCTATCAGGATCAGGGCTTGGATCGATCGCAACCGTCGGATCGTCGTCGATCGGACCGATCGCAGCGGTCCGAGATGGGTTGTGGCCGATCGGGATCAGGGCTTGGATCTATCGCAACCGTCGGATCGTCGGCGATCGGACCGATCGCAACGGTCCAAGATCGGTTGTGGCCGATCGGGATCAGGGCTTGGATCGATCGCAACCGTCGAATTGTCGGTGATCGGACCGATCGCAGCGGTCCGAGATCAGTCGTGGCCGATCGGGATTAGGGCTTGGATCGATCGCAACCGTCGGATCGTCGGCGATTGGAACGATCACAGTGGTCCGAGATCGGTTGTGGCCGATTGGGATCAGGGCTTGGATCGATCGCAACCATCAGATCATCGACGATCGGACCGATCGCACCGGTCCGAGATCGATCGTGGCCGATCGGGATCAGGGCTTGGATCGATCGCAACCGTCGGATCGTCGGCGATCGAACCGATCGCAGCGGTCCGAGATCGGTCGTGGCCGATCGGGATCAGGGCTTGGATCGATCGCAACCGTCGAAACATCGGTGATCGGACAGATCGCAGCGGTCCGAGATCGGTCATCGCCGATCGAGATCAGGGCTTGGATCGATCGCAACCATCGGATCGTCGGCGATCGGACCGATCGCAATGGTCTGAGATCGGTCGTGGCCGATCAGGATCAGGGCTTGGATCGATCACAATCGTCGGATCGTCGGTGATCGGACCGATCACCGCGGTCCAAGATCGGTCATGGCCGATCGAGATCAGGGCTTGGATTGATCGCAACCGTCTGATCGTCGCCGATCGAACCGATCGCAGCGGTCCGAGATGGGTCGTGGCCGATCGGGATAAGGGCTTGGATCGATCACAACCGTCGGATCGTTGGCGATCGGACCGATCACAGCGATCCGAGATCGGTCATGGCCGATCGGGATCAGGGCTTGGATTGATCCCAACCATCGGATCATTGGCGATCGGACCGATCGCAGCGGTCCAAGATGGGTTGTGGCCGATCGGGATCAGGGCTTTGATCGATCGCAACCGTCGGATCATCGGCGATCGGACCGATCGCCACGTTCCGAGATCGGTCGTGGCCGATCGGGATCAGGGTTTGGATCGATCGCAATCATCGAATCATCGCCGATCGGACCGATCGCAGCGGTCCGAGATGGGTCATGGCCGATCGGGACCAGGGCTTGGATCGATCGCAACCGTCGGATCGTCGGCGATCGGACTGATCGCAGCGGTCCGAGATTGGTCGTGGCCGATCGGAATTAGGGCTTGGATCGATCGCAACCATCGGATCGTCGGCGATCGGACCGATCGCAGCATTCCAAGATCGATTGTGGCCGATCTGGATCAGGGCTTGGATCGATCGCAACCGTCGGATCGTTGGTGATCGGACCGATCGCAGCGGTCCGAGATCGATCGTGGCCGATCGGAATCAGGGCTTGGATCGATCACAACCGTCAGATAAAAAATAAATTTATAAAAAATAAATATATAAAAAATAAAGAAATAAAACATTGCGACGTAACCTCTTGCGTCGCTATTATTTTTAGATAAATTAATTTATATCAAAATTAATTATGAAATAATAATATTGCGATGCAATGTATTGTGTCACAATATTTTTTTAAAATTTAATTTTGTTAAATAGCGACGCATTAGCGATGCAATAAATCAAAAAATTAAATAAAAATTAATTTTTAAATTAGTGATGCTATGATTGTGTTGCAAGGTTTTTTTAAAAAATAAAATTTAAAAAAAACATTGCGACGCCACCTTTTGCGTCGCAATTATTTTTAGAGAATTTAATTTTTATGAAATTTAATTACGAAATAAAAATATTGGGACGCAGTTAATGCGTCGCAAAGTAAGTAGAAAAAATTTATTTTGTAGATAGCGACGCATTAGCGACGTAATTAACCAGAAAATACAAAAAAAATTAATTTTTATTATTGCGACGCATGTACTGTGTCGCAATTGTTTAAAAAATTATTAAATAAAAATATTGTGACGCATTAGCGACGCATTATCCCAGAAAATTAAAAAAAAATCCGCCGGATATTACCGCCAAAATAGCGATGCAATTATTGGCGTCGCTAATTTTCTCAGTAAATAAAATTTTTTTTGTTAACGATGGATTAGCGATGCAATTTTGCATCGCTAATCCATCTAATATTTTTTTAAAAAATAGCGAGGTATTAGCGAGGCAAATACTGCGTCGCTAATCCCTGATATATATCATCGCGCCCGACCCCCCCCCCCCCAATCGCCTCTTCTTTTTCCTCTCCCTAAACCCTAGCCGCCGTCCCCTCCTCCGGCTCCTTCCGCCCCCCGGCGCAAGCTTCCTACCTGCGGCGAGCTCCCCGCCCCCCCCCCCCCCCCCCCCCCCCGAGGCGCTCTTTAGCCCCGGCGGCGTCCCCGCGTTCACAAGATGAGCCCCCCACCGCCCCTCCCCCTCTCCCGCCCGCCCTCTCGTTTTCGGCCACGGCAGCCGCCGGTGGCCTGGCCACTGTGGGGTTTTCCCCCCTCCGGCGGTGGCCTGGCCACGGTGGCCAGGCCACCGTTAAAAAAAAAATTCATTTCGAGGTGGGGTTTTTCCGCCACCCCTGATTCCACGGCCACGGCGGTGGCCGTGGCCATCGTCTCCGGCCACGGCGAAGCAGTGGCCGGAGACGATGGCCACGGCGGGCGCCGTGGCCGGCGGTGGCCTGGCCACGGTGGCCAGGGCACCTTTAAAAAAAAAAGGGTTTCATTTCGGGGTGGGGTTTTTCCCCCACCCCCGATTCCATGGCCACTGTGGCGGCCGTGGCCGGCGGTGGCCTGGCAACGGTGGCCAGGCCACCCTTAAAAAAAAAAATTAGGCGGGGTGGGGTTTTTCCCCCACCCCTGAGTCCATGGCTACGGCGGCCGCCGTGGCCTTCATCTCAGGCCATGGCCGCCGCCGTGGCTGGCGGTGGCCTGGCCACTATGGCCAGGCCACCGTTAAAAAAAAAAGATTGTCGGGGTGGGGTTTTTCCCCCACCCCTGACTCCACGGCAGTGGCCTGGCCACGGTGGCCAGGCCACCATTCAAAAAAAAAAGGTAGTCGGGGTGGTTTTTCCCCCACCCCTGACTCCACGGCAGTGGCATGGCCACGGTGGCCAGGCCACCGTTTAAAAAAAAAAAAGGTAGTCGGGGTGGGATTTTTCCCCCACCCCTGACTCCACGGCGGTGGCCTTGCCACGGTGGCCAGGCCACCGTTTAAAAAAAAAAAGATAGTCGGGGTGGGGTTTTTCCCCACCTCTGACTCCACGGCGGTGGCCTGGCCATGGTGGCCAGGGCACCGTTAAAAAAAAAAAGGTAGTCGGGGTGGGGTTTTTCCCCCACCCCTGACTCCACGGCGGTGGCCTGGCCATGGTGGCCAGGCCACCGTAAAAAAATGTATCATTTCGGGGTGGGGTTTTTCCCCCACCCCTAATTCCACGGCCACGGCGGCGGTGGCCTGGCCGTGGCCAGGCCATCGTTATTAAAAAAAATGTTTGTCATGCAATATCTATTTATTTGTTTAAAGAATGTTCATGATATATTATTATTAAATTGCTTATCATGCAATTTATTTATTTGTCTCCTATTCATTTAGATGATTAAATTTTTAATTCTTTATTACCTGTTATATTTTAGTGTAGCTAATTTTAAATATTTAGTTTTTAAATATTGTCACAATCATTTTCTTAGCTAATTAGAAAAAAAATTTAGAATATTCATGTTGTTCAATTGAAAGAAATTTGATATAACAAACCATAATTTATTTCTTGAAATAATGTTCATGATATATTATTATTAAAATGCTTATCATGAAATTTATTTGTTTGTCTGCTATTCGTTTAGATGATTAAAATTTTAATGATTTTATATTTCTTTATTACCTGTTATATTATATCAAATCATAATTTGATATAATTCCTTAAAGTCTAAACTAACCAATCAAAATAAAATTCGATATCATGATGAAAAATGATATAGCTCATCTAGAACATTCTAAATTTAATGCTATGTCAAGTTCGTGCTTTGATTTTTCATACTATTTCTCACAGCACTATAACCTTAGACCCGTTTGAGACTTTGTAAGACTTACTCTTGCAAAGTCTCAAATTGTCCTAATGGACAGTTTGAGATTATTTTTTGTGATATATTTGTCTGCTATTCATCATCGTTAGTTGGTTGAGGGTTGAAGGTTCTATATGCAATGCACACTTGGTTGAAGAAGTTTCAGCTTTTGCCTCGCATTACTTTGAGGGTCACGTTCATACGAGGACCCGCAATCTTGGTTGTAACGATGACATATGTGTAGACGAAGGAGAACCTACAGCCGGTAGAATATCAATATTTAAAAGTATCGACCGTTCATTTGGGAGGCAGAAGTCAAGACAATTAAGCGATATGGAGTATAATGCAGCACATTATTACATCCTAATGAACTGTAGAGAAGCCGACCCATACATTGAGTAAGTATATGTACAATTCATTAATTGCTTAATTATAACATCTACTTTAAATTATAAAATACTATACTATTCATTTGCTAACAGAACTTTTAATTGTTATAATCCTTTAAGGATGTATTGTGATAGACAACGACAGATGGATCCCAGCATCAGTCAAATTGCCATTGGGCAGAAGTTAGAAACGGAATTCTCTTATTGGTTTTATGAATTTGTGAGTACTATCACTCACTCAATTACAATAATGGCTTTTATTTTTTGAATTTATTATTAATAGCTTATTAATTTATAGGTAAACGGTCTATAGTTCACAACCAACAATATTTTATTAAATGCCTAGCACAGTGGCCATTGAAGACAGTAACTACCTATACTGGCTATTTTGTTAATGGATACAAATTTCAAATTGAACGACTAGCATCTTCAAGAGGGACGCAGAATTGGGGCGTATGTGTTAAAGGAGAAAGTGCTGGAGAAAATATGCAGGATTATTATGGAAAGTTAGTAGAGGTGGTCGAAGTTGAATATCCCGGTTGGCCTATGAAACGAACTGTATTGTTTCGTTGTGATTGGTTTGATCCGACAATTCCTGTCGGTAAAAGGGTTCATAACGACTACAATCTAGTTGAAGTAAACCATCAACGAAGATTGCAGAAATATGAACCATTCATTCTTGCATCCCAAGCTCAGCAAGTGTTTTACTGCGGATATCCAAGTTTGCGCAACGACAAGTGAGATTGGTGGGATGTTTCTAAAATCGTTCCACGTTCAACAATCATATTAGATGAGAGTTCATCAAGTCAATCAACTGAGTGCCCCGCATTTCAAGATGATGAGATGGCAATGCATGCAATTGAGGACGATACAAGGGCTCCTGAAACATCACTTAGAGATCCAAATGGTGATGTCCAAGAAATTGAGGATGCAAACGTTCGGTTTCCTTCTGATGATAAGAAAACTGAATCACAGTCCGATACAGCATCGGATGTTGAACCAACATTTCACGAAACAAATGATACTGATTAAAGATATAGGTTCATTCAATTTTGATATATTTTTATAAGTGTTTAATTTTTGTATGTTTATTTATAATTCATAATTATATTGCATTGCATTAATCTTTAGTATTTACAGTATGACGGACTGAGGTAGATCTACCCATGATGGACACAGCCCTGCTGCGTCACATCCCACTACCAATCCTGATGCACGGACTTCCGTCTCTCCAGGCGTTTCCCCTCATCCTGCTACATTTTCATCTACCCGATTGGCACAGACCTCTGAGAGTTCTTCTTTGGTCGATCGGACCGTACTTCGATTGGATGCCGATGGGCTGTAAGTATATACTAATTGTAACTATATGTTTATATTTTAAGTTAATTACTTATTTTAATTAGTTTTTTAATAGCTTTATTGAGCAGCATACTGTATCAAGCCGGATCAGCTCTATATTTTCAGAGCCGTGCTGATCCCAGTGGCTACGATTGGCACCATGTCTCTGCGGCCACGAGGGAGTTTTATTTTTCAGAGTTTCAGGTAAACTTTTTAAATACATTTTATAATTGATATAAAATTTTTTCATCTTAATATATTCTGAAACTAACTGTTTATTTCAATGCAGAAGAAGTTTACGTGGGACCCTGCCATCCATGATGCCATTAGGGCAGCATGGAATGCTCTTGCGGCACGCCGATACTCCGACATGCTTTATCATTGGAGGAGTTTGGGTGACCGGCCAGGCATGTGCCGAAGGGTATCTGGGACAGCTGGCAGCAGGCGTGGCAATCCGAGGCATGGATCAGGAGGTCCGCATCAGCCAGCACGAACCGCCGATCTAAGAAGGGCGGTCGTGGCACGGGCCTCTCCTGTCACACTGCCGGTTCCATTTCTATTCAGGAGCACAAGCGCCGTATGTTAAGAAAACATAAATAATTTATATACTAATTTAGTCATTTATAAATACTTGCATTTATATTCTTTCTTCTGCTTTTGTAGTCCGAGAGGGAGGGCACAGATCCTGGTGAGTTTCGCCTATTCAGGGCGACACACACCAGGAAGGACGGTTCCTGGGTCGATACACGATCACAGGAGGTTGGGGTAAGAAATTAGATTTATATTTTATTTGTTTAAATTTTAATATTTTATTCAGCTTATATATTGATTCATTTATTATTGATTTAATAACTCAAAGGCATGAGTCGTGGAGCTTCAGTCTCAGGCTTCGCAGGCCGACTCTACTGATGGGGGGCCGCCCGTCGAACTCTCAGCAGAGTAGAGTCGACGTGTATTTTTGGAGGCTGTTGGTGCCCAGCCGCGAGACCGTAGGGTCTATGGTTTGGGCAGCAGAGCTTCCAGATATTTTCCCCATAGGGCTCCAGTTCGCGTGGTTCAGGCGGTATTCCTTCCGAGCAGATAGACGACATCCAAAGATCTATCAAGAAGGAAGTTTGCCAGGAGGTTCGAAAGGAGCTTACAGAGATGAGAGACCAGATGCGTCAGATGCAGGATTTAGTTCGTCTTCTATCGCAGGGTTCAGTCCAGCCTCCGTAGCCTCCACAGCCTCCTGCAGATTATTGATGTATTTTTTTTCACTACTTGATGTATTTTTTTTTATTTTTTCTGTATTGTGTATGAAAATTTTAGATAATTAATAAAATAAATTTTTATCTATTTTTTTAAAATTTTGTAATGATTGTTTTGGTCAATTATATTAGCAAGTATATTTTATATTATTTTATTTTTAAAATAAATAAATTAATTTACTTTACAATTTAAAAATTAATTTACGTTATTTTTTTAAAAAATAAATTAATTAGTGACGCAATTGCGACAATATTTTTCGTCGCAACAATTTCTTAAAAAATATTTTTTAAAAGTAGCGACGCATTTAATGGCGTCGCAATTATTTTTAAAAATTAATAATTAAATTTTTTTAAAATATTTATTAATTAGCGATGCCATGTTCCATCGCAATTAATTTAAAAAAAATTAAAATTTATTTAATTTTATTTTTTAAAATATAAATTATTTAATTTGCGACGCAATTGCGACTACAGTTTCTATCGCAAATAGTTTTTAAAATTTTTTTTAATACTAGCGATGCATTTAGAATGCGTCGCAATATGGTGACGCATTTATGGGCGTTGCAATATATTGCGATGCATTTCGGCGTCGCAGAGACTCGCTGTTAAGCGACGCAATTGCGACAACTTGGCATAGTGACGAACATTTTAGCTACGCATACTTTGCGTCGCTAATGTATCGCAATAGGATGTTTAACGATGCATTAGCGACGCATTTGGGCGTCACTATATTTTATTTCTCTTATAGGGTTTCTCTCTCTTGATTGACCAAGATTTTATCTTGATCAAGAAATTTTTCTTGATTTGAGAAATCAATTGAAAAGAAAAGAGGCGCTAGCATCCCTCGCAAGAAGGTTATCATCCAATCTTGAGAGAACATCATCCAAAGATCTTCGCGTGAATCACCATTAGAGGCCGGACGCATAGACGACTAGTGGTAAATCGTTTATCGGCTTCATCGGGCTTCATCCCCAATAAAGAACACATGTATGATCTATTATTAAATCATGTGTTATTTTTGTTAACTGAATCTGTTCCCGAGGATCTTGGGCTTTGAGAATTAAATTCATATTTATTTTTATATTTCGCTGCATGTTATATGAATTTGATTCATATAAAATATATGAAATTTCCAACAGCACATTGATCCAATGGACACAAAAAAAAAGAAAAAGAAAATGCAAACGAGTATTTCAATTTATTTTCTGCATTTCCAAAACTGTAGTACATACATGTCACTCCGCCATCTGTATTGAGTGCATATGACTAATGGCATAAAATACACTAAGTTACCATAGAATAATGAAGAAAAGAATATTTGTATACTGATATATACAACACACAGCTGAATTAGTAAGATACAAAGTGAGGATTTGAGACCAAATCAACTTCAAATATAAGCTCATTTAGCAAATTATCCAATATCAGATCCTCCAACTCCATCCCCACGCACTCAACATCCCACTGGAGGTTCAACCATCCGTCATTCTTTGCAAAATCTCGAGCCATTATACTTTCAAGAGTGTAATCTAGCTGTTTTTGTGAACTAAGATGCCAGCCAACTTTTGTCCACACTTTCCTAAGGACATGGTATGCTACAAGCACTAGTTTAAGTTGAGAACCAGAACAAGAGAACCAGGGCACACTAGGAAATGATGTTTCATAAATTTCCAATAAAACTTCATGGATTAGATCAAGCAGAAGCTCATGATCAAGAGACATACCATGGTCATTGATAAGTCTATTTATTATTCCAATTTAACTATTAAAATAAATATTAATTACTTTAAATTTATTAAGAATTGATACTTTTTATGGATATTTACAGAAAAGGAGCTTATAGATGGAAAGAGCTCGAATTTTGGAGTCCAACGATGCAGACTGCACTCAAATCAGGACTCGGTTTGCTCAAAAAGGAAGAAAAGATGATTTCGCATCATTTTTGGTGCAAAATAAGGCAGCAGCTGATGTTGAACGGATGGCTAAGAAATTTTCTCATAATATCTAAACGATCTTGAGCGCCCGATGGACTCCAACTTTGACTAAGAGAAAACCCTAGACGAGCTCTATAAAAGAAGGACCTCAGGCAGTGGTTAGGGGGAGGAATTTCTACATAGCTCTTTTTATTCTTCTTTTATTTAGATTATTGTGTTTAGGCCTGAGAAAGGAAAATTATGGAGGGGATGCTGGCAGCAGCAATGCGTTGCTAGATTCCTTCAACTTGGGATGGTGATGAAGCATGTAATCAGGTTTTATCTTTCTTTTTGTTCTTATTTTCTATGCAATAAAATTATGCTCTTCTTTATTATATCTTTTGAGTTATTTTTCTGATCGAGGTTTTGATCTGGCATACACGGCCTGTACCCTCTATCGATGTACCGTGATCTCAAGATACAGTATGTACCTAAGAGAGACAGATCGTAGTATGATAGATTAGACCCTTAACATTACAATTATTAGACAGTTTATACTCTAAGCGGACGTATCATGATCTCCCGATACGGTCCTGACAAGAGATAAATTATTCTAATTTTAAATTTGTAAAAATATTACTATTGCAATATTAAAAAAAGAAGATAAAACCTGTTTGCATGGTGGATTCAGATTCCTGGGTTGCTTCTCTTACTATTTGAATTTTGTTAATTAATTAGTTGTTATATTTAAATAACCGCTATTCTTAATATAATTCTCTATAGATAAATTTTCTTTCTCTTTCGTGAAATAATTGCCCTTGATCCCCGAGGATACGATCCCGATTCACCACTAGCTATAGTAGTGAGTAGGTTTTATTTTTAACCGCCAATGACAGTGATCAAATTTTGGCGCCGTTGCCGAGGATCCAGGCACGATTACTTCATGAAAAAAAATTTAAAACATAAAAAAATATTACAAATTTTTTCTTAATTTTATTCTTATTTTAATTTTTTTATTGTTTCATTATTATTCATGCGTCTATATAAAAGAAAAGAGTAAAAAAAAATTTCCTTTTTTGTTGAATAGTTATGTTCTCTTTAGCTTATTTCTTTTTTAGTTACCTTAATTGTTAGATTTTTTTAATATAAAAAAATGACTTTCCTTTTTATCATAAATTCACTTTTAACATAATCAACTTGTCCTTTTAATTAACTTACCTTAAAAGAACCTAAAAGAAAACCCTAAGACACTTTCCATAAAACATAATTAATTTAAGCAAATAAAATAACAATAATAATAATATATAAATAAAAATAAAAATAATAAAAAAATATTTTATTTCTATACTTAGATTGACTTAGGTAAATTTATTTTCTGCGAAGCTCAAAATTTTTTCAATGATATCTCATAATTTATTAGAAAATTAGAAACTTAATCACAAAAATCTAAAAAAAATAATTAGATTAATTTTGTTTGATAATTTCAAGAGCTAGACATCTGCTTATTGCATAGCATTTTCATAATTAACTTTAAGAGCACACAAACCCTTAATTAAGATAAGGTGGGGAGTTGATCACCCTTCCTTGGCCCATAAATCACATCCTTCATTTTGCATTAACCCAAGCCTTTAAATCTAAAATTAACTAGACGTCAGCCCTAAGGAACTCGAGCTCAATAGGACAAGACACCCGAAAGAGTTAGACTGGGTCGGGATTGACTGCTTAACTGGTGTCTAGAAAAGGAAAGGAAAGTTGTTACTTAACTGGTTCCGTTCGCTTACCTAGTAAGTGACAGGAGGACTCCCACTGACCTTACCCTTAACTGGCTAGTTGATCAGTTAATTTTTGACTTGGAGGGCTCCAAGGCAGTCTTGGAAGTTAGGAGTTGTTTAGATCTAGGTTAAACCTAGGGTAGAGAGTCTAATCTTTGTTAACTTGATTTCTAATAATTATTAAACCATAACTAAATTATTCTTCATTGCTCTTAGTTCTAGGAATCTTTTAGGATATTTTCTTTAGAATCTTCTCCTTTCTCTTCTATTATATTAGTTTAAAAAAAAACTGAATTACTGTTTGCTTTAGAGTGTATTGGTAGGGTATATGCTTTGTCACCGATCATTGCAACCAACCTCATACCCTTAAACCCTGAAATAGAGAGAACTTGTAGAGCAAACAGAGCACGCATTATGAATCTTAATCAAGAAAATAATCCACCATGTCAATTGAAGGAGTACTTCGCCCCTTCACAATATACATATTCACCATGCATACAAGTACCCCTAGTAGAGGCTGTTGAATATGAAATTAAGTCCAGTATAATCCAAATGTTACCAGCTTTCCATGGATTTACAAATGAAGATCCCTATAAACACTTAGATGAATTCTGGGAAATTTGCTCAACTGTCAAGATTCAAAATTTCTTCGATGAGGCACTTAGGCTTAAGTTATTCCCTTTCTCCCTAAAAGATAGAGCCAAGTATTGGTTAAATTCACTAGACATTATAATTTCAACTTGGGACCAACTTTAGAGGGAATTTCTTAAGAAATACTTTCCTATAGGAAAAACGAATCAAATTAGAAAAGCCATAACCAATTTTTCTCAGTTAGAGGGAAAAATGTTTCATGAAAAGTGGGAGAGATTAAAAGAATTAACTAGAAAATGTCTGCATCATGCAATACCTAAATGGCAGTTAGTTCAATATTTTTATGATGAATTATCAGAAAGGCATCGATAAATGGTGGATGCCTCATGTGGAGGAACATTTATGCTAAAAAATGAACATGAGGCATGACAGCTTTTTGAAACTCTAAGTGAAAATTCCTTGTACCATAAGTCTGTTGCCCATAGAGATCCTCCCACAGAACCTAAGAGAGGTGGAATATACAACATAGGTCAGTCTATATACATCTATATCAAAATTGATGAACTATCCCAAAAACTTGATCGAATTCTACAAGTTGAAAATATCTCTTCCCCATCTACTCAATTACATGAGGTTTGTATAATCTGTTCAACTCCAACTCATTCTATAAGGAAATGTCCAGCTGCATACCAATTTCCTGAGCTTGTTCAGGAGCAAGCCTATCCAGCCCAAACACGAATGGCTCCTAGAATAGGAAATGATCCATATTCGAATACTTGCAATCCTAGCTAGCAAAATCACCCAAATTTTTCATGAAACCCTAACCTATAATCAGTCCAACATCAATTAGACCTAATCATCAGGAGACCCAATTTAGAAGCATGTCATATTCCCAATATCCAAGTGCTCCTCAACCTCCACAAAATAATTATGATCCTACTTTCGAAGAGAAGGTGTTACAAGCATTGAAAGGACTAGAAATGAATACTCAACTTCTTTACTCACACACACAATCCATTGCAAAACTAGAAACCCAGATAGGTCAACTAGCCATAGCATTCAGTAAAAGAGAATGGGGTAAGTTACCAAGTCAGCCCGAAGCTAATCATAGGGACCTAAACATCCAAGGATTAAAACAAGGAGCCCAGATTAACCAACTAAGTGTTATTCATACATTAAGATCTAAAAAATAAATAGATAACTAGGTGGGTACATATAAAGAAGAAGAATTAGAAGTCCCATCACTTGAACAACTTATTGAGCTGGATCAGCCCGAAACCCCTGAGGTATCAGAGTCTAATGTAATGCCCAACCCACCAGCTGAGCCCATGTCAGAAGAAGATAAACAAAAAATTAGGGTTGTAGCACCATTCCCAAATAGACTTAAGTCCAATCAAAATTTAGCCCAATTCGATAAGATTTTAGAGGTCTTTAAGCAAGTTAAAGTGAACATCCCCTTACTGGATATGATCCAATAGGTCCCAGCCTATGCCAAATTCCTTAAGGATCTATGTACCAAAAAGAAGACCACCAATGTGCCCAAAAGAGCCTTTTTGGCAGCCAGTGTGAGCTCTTATCTATCAAACCACATGCTAGTAAAATATAAAGATCTAGGATCACCCACTATTTCATGCATTATGGGGAACACCCCCATAAATAGGGCTCTATTAGACTTAGGGGCAAGTGTTAATATATTGCCATACTATGTATATGAGCAACTAGGGTTAGGAGAACTAAAGCCTACGAAAATGATCCTACAACTAGCTGATCACTCTTTGAAAGTAGAGGATGTATTGATCAAAGTTGGTAACTTTATCTACCCATTGGACTTTGTGATTTTAGAAACTGAACCGATGACAAACCCAAAAAGTCACATTCCAATGATTTTAGGTAGACCATTTTTAGCCACAGCTAATGCCCTAATTAATTATCGAAATGGATTAATGAAACTCTCCTTTGGGAATATGTCAATTGATCTTAATATTTTTAATCTTACCAATACACATCAAACAAGCGACTCAAATTATATTCAGGATACTATTTATGATCCAATTGACCTTAGTGATGAAAAGCTTGACCTGAAAACCTGCATAAACCAAGATGGGGAGCAAATTAATGAGGTTGCTATAATTGATGAAAAATCAAGATGGAAACTTTCAACTGAACCACTAGAGAAAGTACCTGAACCATTACCCAAACCATCAATAAAGGAAGCACACAAATTCGAACTGAAACCACTTCCCAAGCATCTCAACTATGCATATTTGAGTCCATCAGAAACCCTACCTGTGATCATTTCAACCGACCTAGACTCCTCACAAGAAGAAAAACTATTGAATGAGAATAAAGAAGCATTAGGATGGACCATAGCTAACATAAAAGGAATTAGCCCTCGATCGTTCAACATAGGATTTACTTAAGGGAGAAAACCAAGCCTATAAGAGACCCCCAAAGAAAACTTAAACCAACCATGAAGGAAGTAGTAAGGGAAGAGATCATCAAACTCCTTGATAATGATAATCAAAGTGAGCCATAACGTCTGGCTGAAGACGATAAACTTAGCGCTTTTTGGGAGGCAACCCAAAATTTTTATGTTCTAACATTTATTTTCATGATTCTTATTTTTAGGAATAAGAAACTACTCCGCACGGTCACTCCTAATATTACACAAGGCATATCTCATTCAGGTGGTATTTCTCCTTATTTTATTCTTTCTTACTTCATTAAGGATAATGAGAATTAAGCTGGGGGTAAGAGAAATCTTTTTAAAAAATATTTTAAAAACACCTTGGCATTTTTTGAAAAATTTTAAAATTTTTATAAATCATGTGCTATGAAAGAAATTCTTGAGCAAAATTGACTAGAAAAAGGTAATAGAGTTAGAAAGTATTGGCTAATTACTGTAGAGAGCTAAGGAGTAGACTAGTTGGTCGGACTTTTAGTAACCTACTTAGGTCATCTAAAGGCTATTAGCACTTTCATTGCAAATGCACACCAATGAGGTAAATTAGGTATTAGTTGTAAGGTCAATTGGAGATTTAATTATTACTAAAATTGGTAATTGATATACACCCCAATGAAAGAAACTTGAATTTAAGGAAAGAGCTATTTGCTTGATAAAATATATATATATATATATATATATATATATATATAAAGTCTAAACATTGGTTTCCCATCGAGTAACCGGGCACCTTCGCCTAAGTAAGCGTTGTTGTTCATGTCAAAAAATGGGCAATATGAAGATATCGCTAAAAAAAAAAAATAAATAAATAAATATATATATATTAGGCAGTGTGAAAGCTACCTCAGGTTATGTGCTTAATTTGAGGGTGTATAAAAAATTGATCAAAGTAAGTAATAAGCGAAGATACCATTATTTCTTATAAGCTAGTACCGAAATGCTAAGTTAGCCATCACAAACATAAGTGCTGTAGATCTATAGATGAACTTTAAGAAAGTTTCTGATAGTTCTGACTGCAAAATTTACTTCAAAAACTCAATACTTAGTTAGTGATACTAGCTAGCTTTTTTCAACCTTAAGCCTAGATTTAATTTTGCAAAAGAGAAGCCTAGATTTAATTTTGCAAAAGAGAATTTTAGTGATGCATGGTTTTATTTTAATTACATTACTAAGGGACTAGCAATGATTAAGTTGGGGGGTGTGATAAGTCTATTTATTATCCCAATTTAACTATTAAAATAAATATTAATTACTTTAAATTTATTAAGAATTGATACTTTTTATGGATATTTGCAGAAAAGGAGCCTATAAATGGAAAGAGCTCAAATTTTGGAGTCCAACGATGCAGACGATACTCAAATCAGGACTCGGTTTGCTCAAAAAGGAAGAAAGAGATGATTTCGCATGATTTTTGGTGCAAAATAAGGCAGCAGCTGATGTTGAACGGATGGCTAAGAAATTTTCTCATAATATCTGAATGATCTTAAGCGCTCAATGGACTCCAACTTTGACTAGAAGAAAACCCTAGATGAGCTCTATAAAAGGAGGACCTTAGGCAGTGGTTGGGGGAAGAAATTTCTACAAAGCTTTTTTTATTATTATTTTATTTAGATTATTGTATTTAGGCCTGGGAGAGGAAAATTATGGAGGGAATGCTGACAGCAGCAATGCGTGGCTAGATTCCTTCAACTTGGGATGATGATGACGTATGTAATCAGGTTTTATCTTTCTTTTTGTTCTTATTTTCTATGCAATAAAAATTATGCTCTTCTTTATTATATATTTTGAGTTATTTTTTGATCGAAGTTTTGATCTGGCATACACGGCCTGTACCCTCTATCGATATACCATGATCTCAGGATACGGTACGTGCCTAAAAAGACAGATCGTAGTATGATTGATTAGACCCTTAACCTTATAATTATTAGATAGTTTATACTCTAAGCGGACGTACCATGATCTTCTGATACGGTCCGTGCATGACAAGAGATAAATTATTCTAATTTTAAATTTATAAAAATTATTACAATTGCAACATTAAAAAAAGAAGATAAAACCTGTTTGCATGGTGGATTCGAATTCCTGGGTTGCTTCTCCTACTATTTGAATTTTGTTAATTAATTAGTTGTTATCTTTAAATAACCGCTATTCTTAATATAATTCTCTATAGATAAATTTTCTTTTTCTTTTTCATGAAATAATTGCCCTTGATTCCCAAGGATACGATCCCGATTCACTACTAGCTATAGTAGTGAGTAGGTTTTATTTTTGATCGTATGTTGCAATGTCAGGTTCATTAGGCAAACCATCCACTTTACCAAGTAACAAGGGGTCCACTTGTTGGGAGGGAGAGTGTCATGTTACAAGGAACTCCCCACCAAAGAAACCAGATTTCTTTAATACAGCCCTCACATAATTGAATTCAGCCTCATATTTTGGATCCACTTGAATATGAAAAGCACCAACATGAGTGAGGCCCTTTATGTGCGTCTCAACAGCACTAGGTTCAATAATTCCCAACCGATTGGAGACATCAGCATCCAATGGATTCTCTATAGAAGGTGAATCATCCAGTTCCTTGCAGTCGAGGCTTCTAGGCTCCAGCTCAGGATCTGGTGTTGAAGAAAAAGACACTAATTAAGAGCTGCAGTGAAGGCCCTAACATAAAATACAGTTATGTTTGGCTGGCCTTTTCTTCGGTCTGCCTGTTTGTTTGTTTACAGGTACCAGGTTTTGGCAGTATGCTATGCTCATCCATGTAATAAATCTGAAGCATGAAATTTATAAAACAGAATGTTGAGAAATATGTAAATAAACAGTTCAGGATAATTCAAGTCTTGCTGTTTCTGATGACCTAGAGAGTAAATAGAAGTTTGACATATCTGGCATTGAATGATTAATATTTATTTTTTATTGTCTACCAGAATGCAAGTCCGAAATATAATATAATAGTGACAAAACACAGTTGATAATTTTTCAAAATCTCACCTTCTGAGATTAAGCACTCTGCTGGAGTTACGGGCTCCTCCTTCAAAAATGAGTCAAGAACAGAGATTGGGCCTTGTTTATTAGTGGGGTCCATATCAGTTCCACTCTCCTGCTCATACAGAGGAATGTGGCTATTGTTATCTTCTGTTATATCTGAAATCTCTTGTATTTCATTCTGATCATGCTCATTAATTAACACTGGCTGCTTAGAAATTCCCGGAGAAATATGGCTGGTGTCCTCGGTTGGAGATGAAACCTTACCCTTCTCAATCTGGTTATGCTCTACACCTCTATCTGTTATCCCGCCAACATTTACATCCGTACTATGTTGTGTGTAAGTGTCCGATTCCTTACCCGCTTTGCAGGGAGGGTGCCCACAGACTCTGGCCCAAGAAAATTATGGATATTAACTGCCACATCACTGGCCACAAGACTAGTAGCTGATACCTCTGATGCTGGTACTGCATGAAACTCTTCGCTTTGCACATCTTTACTAAAAGAATGTGACCCAAGAAATTCAGGATTAGAAAAAATTCTACCCAAGGTTCTCATGGTCTTTCTATCCTGCAAACCACTGTCTTCATTGCTTGACTTCAAGCACTCAGGCAATCTTTTGGACTCTTTTCTTGAATTGGACTCAAGCAAATGTGAATACCTCTCCAATGATTCAGTAAGAGAACAGGACCTTTGAATACTTTGAAGCGGATACCTGTTAGAAGAAGTGCCGACCATATCTCTTGGGCTGTCTCTGTCACATCTGGCTGAGGCAGACCGATACAGCTTTTCTTTCAACTCATCCTTAGTTACCTTTTGTCCATAAGGACTTTATGGAGAATTCCATCCATTGAAATCCGATAATTTTCCTTCTTATTCTTGTTCACAACACCTTGTATTCTCTGTTTAAGGTCCTTGAAACGGTTTAAAACAGTCCTATGATCCCTCTGGCTTTTCGGTTCATGAGTAGAACCATGTAAAACTTCAGAACTAGAACCAACTCCAGAACTATCCAAAGTTGCAGATTCTGATCTTAGATTATCAACCATAACACCAGCCTTTGATGTCATAGCACTTTTATCTGTGGTTTTCGAAATTGATGGTGTATTCCCAAGTTGGGACTCCCTTTCTTGGTTCACAAAGAATTCACTTTCCTTCCCCTTATCATTAAGCCTGAATGGACCAGCTTTCCCTCCAGACAAGCCTATTCCTGGAAATGAAAATGAACCAGACTTGGTTAATACTTTTTGTGCGTGGGAACTGATGACGTCCGATCACCGGCAATGACCATCAGAAGGCTCCATGAAGTTGTCGACTAAGCTTCAACCTGCAAAAAGTCCCAGAGCCGGAGGTGGCTCTGGCAGGGACCCTCCGACGGACAAGTTAGCGACCGAGTCATAGCCGTGAGCTTTGAGAAAGCTCGGAAAGAAAGGCTCATAGAACCAGAAGGTTCCCTGAGTGCTAAGAGTATAATCAGAATATCCTTAGAATGGCTTCAATGTGTGGAAAGGCCCTTTACCTCGTTAAAGATTCTTCTTACCCTTTTATGGGCCCTTGGTTTCAGTCTGGGGATCAGCTACATGGAGTTCTGTAGAAGAAAATGTCTGCTAAACTCATGATGATTACGTGAGTTCAGAGACGGTTGATGGGCCTGGTCTTATCGGACACACAGGCCAGTTGGTTGGTGGGTCTAGTCCCATTGGGCGCGTGGGACAGATGGTAGGTGGACTTGGTCCCATCGGGCACATGGGAAAGGTGGTAGGTGGGCTTGGTCCCATCAGGCGCGTGGGTCAGGCAGCGGGCGCAGCTAGCCCACACGGAGGGCCACGTAGACACTGCAATCCGTCCGGGAGCTGACATAGAGGTTGGTGCCGTGGCCAGTGTTGGGGCCGATTTCAGAGAGGATGGACTGCCTTGGAGAGATGGGGCCGCCGAGGGCCGCCTTAGAGAGATTGGGCCACCGAAGGCTACCTTGGAGAGACGGAGCCGCCTTGGAGAGATGAGGCCGTTTTGGAGAGACAGGGCCGCCGCTGAAGAGCGGGGCCGTCTTGGAAAGATGGGGCCGCCAAGGGCTGCATTGGAGAGATGGGGTCGCCGCTGAAGAACGGGGCTGCCTTGGAGAGACGGGGCCGTCGAGGGTCGCCTTGGAGAGATGGGACCGCTGCTGAAGAGCGGAGCCGCCTTGGAGAGACAGGGCCGCTGCTGAAGAGCGGGGGTGCCTTGGAGAGACGGGGCCATTGAGGGCCATCTGTCTTGAGTTCTGCCGTTAGTCAGGTCTGCCGTTAATGCCTACGTGGCACTACCAGCCACATCAGATGCCCTCCCGCTCCTGAGCTCGAGGGGCCACGCGTCCGCTGACTCTTGGGCGAAAGGAGCATAAAAATTTGTCATCATTGTTGGCTTTGCACCCCATTAACCGCTGGAGGTGGAGGTGCACCTCCCCAAGGCGATGTCGCTTTGAAGTCCATCCGCATTTAAGGAGAAGCATGGAAAGTGAAGTTGTCACACCCCAGACCCAAAAATTTGAGCTAGGGTGACAACCCGCCGCATGCCGGGCATGCAAGGCGTCCCGAATTATGACACATAAATCAATATAAGGCAATAATTATAAATATTCAATCCAAATCCATAACTTAATACAAACCATAATTATAAGATTTGGACTACAGCCCTACACACAAACACCATTGGGGTTACATCAACATAATGGATCTAATTTATTTAATTAAAAGCTCCATCAATCCCATAATTCCTTCTTCAATCCCGCGGCTCTGAAAAACATTGTGAGATTTACATGAGCTCACACTCAATAAGTAAGCCTACTATAATATAATATTCCATTATTCATTTCAAAATATATCAAATCAAATCAGCTTTACAATAAAAAGCTTCAAATTTCAAATACACTTGCCATATTATCAGAATATGCATATCATTTTCTCAAAGTAGTTTTGGAAACTAAATCATACAATAAATACCAAAATATATAATGTAACAAACCCAATGTATTTATATAATCACTATTTTTTTATGTGTCCCACGGTCCTACAACACCCAATTGGTGTATCACTCTTAAATGTCCCCTAAGAGGAAGGGTCTTGGTACCAGCGTTATGCTATATATTATAAACAATCATAACACACCCTACAGATATATGTCCTCCACATATCTTTCCCTGTGGAGGTGGGTCTCGTATTACTTGGCATTTCACAATATTTCACATCATTCACATCATATGAGAACCGCGGCGATACATATAAATATATCACAATATCATCATCATATTTGCATGTAATACATCATGCATCATCATAAGCATAAGCTTCATATACAGTGGTTTGTACATTCTTAGCATTTGCATAAACATACATCAATAGTACCAACATGTGTTGCAAAGTCACAATAATCACATTCTTCATCTTTTGCATATTTATAATTCCACTACTTTGCAAAATAATAGTAGTTGTATATAACCATAGCAAATACTCAAATGCATACACATGGTACTATTTACTAATTTCAAAATAGTCAAGTCAAATATCAAAATTCCATTTTTCTCATTTCATAATTTCATTAATTAATATAACTACAATTCCAAACTTAACATATTAAATATTATAAAAAATCATGATAATTGGCTTACTTACCTCAGTACGCTAATCTCAAATAGTAAACCAGCTATTTGGACATCTGGGTACCTACAGCATCATTTTACACAATTAAGTCTCTAAAATTTGAATAATAAAGTGTCCCTTAAATTCTATCCCAAACTAATCCTGGGCCCAACTTCGGGCTAGAATATTTCTCAATATATACGTCCAAATGGGAAAATAAAATTACCCCAAGAAACTAGAATGAACACAAAATCGGGCTATATTTTTATTTTGCCATTCTCGGCCCAATACAGGGCCCAAAACATAATTCAAAAATGGCTCGTGAGCCGGCCCAACAGGGCCCAAACCATATCAGCCCAGCCGACCCATAGCCCCTTCATCTCTTCCGCTCCCTTGTTTCACCCGAAATAGGGAAAATTTGTGCCGGCGGCCAGGGCCGCCGCTGACCTCTCTCCGGGGTGGCCCGACCACCGACGATCGGCCCGGAGCCGGCCGCCGCCATGGCCGAACTCCTCCCCCTCTCTCTTTCCCTCATTCTCTCTCATTCAATCCTCTGCGGCTCGGTATTGTGCCGGCGGCACGGCCGGCTGGACCTCCACTAGACGCACGCCTGGCGCCGGTTGAGGTCACCGACCGCCGCCCAGGTCCGGCGAGGCGGCGAGCATGCCGCCGGGCCTAAACCAACAGTGGGAGCCGAACCGGCTCCCGCCCAGAATGCCACCATGGCCTTCTAACATCCTCTCCCATGACCGGTCCCCCATCGGATGCCGCCCCCGGTGCCGATGGGGCCACTGGCCGGAGCTCAGGCCCGGCGAGGCGATGGGCACGCCACCGGGCCCGAACCAAGGTCAAGACCGGCTACCAAGGCCACAGCTCGATCGCGGCATTCTCCATCTCTGTCTGTCTCTCTCTCTCTCTTGCTCGATTCCCTCCCTAACTCTCTCTCTCTCTCTCTCACTCTCTGGCAATAGGAGGAAGCTTACCGGTTGAAGTGGACATGAGCGATGTTGAAGATAGGGGTCGCCAGCGCTTCCTTAATAGCCTATTGAGAAGGTTCGCAATGCCTTGGTTGAAGGTAATCGGGAACCCAAACGCTACGCCGAGAGCGTAAGCGTCAGCAGAAAGTCAAATGGTCAAGATCCCGGTTCACATGAATCGGGGGTTACATTCTCCCCTCCTTATAAAAATTTCGGCCTCGAAATTGGTACACTTCCATTAAAATATAAAATTCAAATTTTCTATTCCATAATCAACTAAATTTTATTCAAAGGTCAACAGTTGTTGATATATCATTAACTATATTAAGATACAAATAATTGTGGATACTTCTTTTTCATTTCTTCCTCAAGCTCCCATGTAGCGTCCCTCTTAGAATGATTACTCCACTGTACCTTGACATAGGGAATGGTACGCCGCCTCAGAACTTGATCCTTGCGGTCCACGATACGCACAGGATGTTCCTCATATGATAAATCTTTCTTCAACTGTATAGGCTCATACTCTATTATATGGCTAGGGTCAGAATATACTTCCTTAATATAGAGACATGAAACATATTGTGTACCCCAGATAGAATGTTGGCAGTGCCAGGCTGTAAGCTACCTCTCCTACTCTGCTCAAGATCTCAAAAGGTCCAATATAATGTGGACTCAACTTTCCTCTAATCCCAAATCTCATCACATCTTTGGTTGGTGATACCCTTAACAAGACATGGTCCCCAACCGAAAATTCTAATTCCCTCCTTCTGACATCAGTATAGCTCTTCTGCCTGCTCTGAGCTGTACGTAGATGCTTCCTGATCAATTGCACCTTCTTAACTATTTGCTGAATCAGCTCAGGGCCTAGCAATTTTTTTTTCCCACATCATCCCAACATAAAGAGATTTGCACCTCCTACCATACAAAGCTTCAAATGGAGCCATCTGAATACTGGCATGGTAACTATTGTTATGCAAACTCCACTAAAGGTAAGTGGTTATCCCAAGCTCCACCCAAGTCCATCACACAGGCTCGCAAAATGTCTCTAGAATCTGTATGGTCCTCTTTGATTGTCCATCTGACTGGGGATATAGGCTGTACTGAAGTTTAATTTGGTTCCCAAGCCTTATGAAGACTCTTCTAGAACTGGGACACAAACTGGTATCCCTATCTGATACAATAGATACAGGAACACCATGGAGTCTCACGATCTGCTCAAATACAAACTAGCCAATCTTTCACTCGAGACCCCAACTCTGAAAGGTAGGAAATGAGCTGATTTTGTTAGTCTGTCCACAATGACCCAACAACATCATTACTCTGGAGTTTTGGGCAGACCAGTCACAAAGTCCATTGTAATCTTTTCCCATTTCCACTAAGAAATCATCAGAGATTGAAGAGGTCCGCAGGCCTTTGATGCTCAGCCTTCACCGCTGACACACCAAGCACTTGGCCACATACTGAGCAATCTCCCTCTTCATACCCTTTCCACAAAATTTTTTTCTTAAGTCTCTATACATCTTAGTGCCACCTAGGATGCACAGTATAGGGAGAGTAGTGAGCCTCCTTCAAAATTTCGGCTTTAAGCTCCTCATTGCTAGGCACACAAAGTCTGCCTTCAAATTTCAGGGACCCATCATCCATTACATAAAATTCATTCTGAACTCCTGACTGAACATCTTTTTAATCTTTTGAAATCTGGATCTTCCTCTGGGAGGACTTGATTCTGTCAACTAAGGTCGGCTGAAGTACAAGTGCTGCAACAAGCCTATCAGACTGCTGTACTCTCAGTCCAATCTCCCACCTCTCGAGGTCCTTCAAATGTGAGGCTGGGAAGGTAAGCATAGCAGCTAACTCAGAAGAGGTTTTCTACTCAAAGCATCAGCCACAACATTGGCCTTCCCTGGATGATAATGTAGATTCAGGTCATAATCCTTCAAAAGTTCCAACCACCTCCTCTGCCTCAAATTGAGCTCCTTCTGTGTGAAGATATATTTTAGACTCTTATGGTCTGTATACACATCACACGACACCCCATAGAGATAATGCCGCCAAATCTTTAAAGCAAAAACCACCGCAGCTAATTCCAGATCATGAGTAGATAGTTCTGCTCATAAGGCTTTCAGCTGTCTGGAAGCATAGGCTATCACCTTTCCATTCTGCATAGAACACATCCCAATCCTTTCCGAGAGGCATCAGTATAAGTGTAAAACCCTCAGATCCTGTCGGGAGAACAAGGATGGGAGCTGACACCAACGCTGCTTTAGCTCCTGAAAACTTTCCTCACACTCCTCTGACCAGTCAAACTTCACTCGTTTCTGGGTTAAACGAGTTAGGGGTAGAGCGATGCGAGAGAAGTCTTCCACAAATTTATGGTAGTACCCGGCTAGCCCCAAGAAGCTTCTGACTTCAGCCACATTGGAAGGTCGGCTCCAGTTAGTAATAGCTTCAATCTTCTTCGGGTCCACAGAAATGCCCTTTGCAGAATTAATGTGACCCAAGAAAGCTACTTGGTCCAACCAAAACTCACACTTCTGCAGCTTGGCATAAAGCTTCTTCTCCCGAAGAGTCTGAAGCACTAATCTCAAGTGATCCTCATGCCCTGAGCTCTTAGAATAGATCAAGATATCATCAATAAATACAACACAAACTGATCCAGGTATGGCCTAAATATTCTGTTCATCAAATCCATGAACGCTGCCGGGGCATTGGTCAACCAAATGGCATCACCAAAACTCATAATGGCCATATCTAGATCTGAAAGCTGTCTTAGGAACATCCCCATCCTTGACTTTAAGCTGATGATAACCCTGACCTGAGATCAATCTTTGAGAATACCCGGGCTCCTTGAAGTTGGTCAAAAAATCATCAATCCTCGGCAAAGGGTACTTATTCTGCACTGTCACCTTATTGATTTCCCGATAATCAATGCATAGCCGAAGACTGCCATCCTTCTTCTTAACAAATAGAACTGGGGCACCCCAAGGAAAAGCACTAGGCCTGATAAATCCCCGATCTAGGAGTTCCTGCAATTGGTCCTTAACTCTTTTAGCTCAACCGGGGCCATGCGATAAGGGGCCTTGGATATAGGTCCAGTTCCAGGAACTAATCAATGGAGAACTCAACCTCTCGGTCAGGGGGCAACTCTGATAATTCATCTGGAAAGACATCAGGGAATTCTCTAACTATAGGAATATCCTCCAACTTGGCCTCTTTCTTTTGAAGATCACTAATAACAGCAAGAAATCCTTGGCCACCACTCCTCAGATATTTTTCAGCCTGTAGTGCCGAAATAAGCACTGAGGCTAGAAGTTTCTGGCCACCAGTAAAACTAAATTCGGGCTGACAAGGAATCTTGAAGTTGACTATCTTTCTGAAAGTATCTACAGAAGCATGATAGGCCAACCAATCCATGCCAAGGATAACATCAACGAATTTCAAAGGAAGGACAATAAGATTGGCATTCAGTTTCCTATCCTCAATGATAATCGGGCAGGATTTGCATATAGTATCAACTTTCATTGTATCACCATTTGGAAAGGCAATGTGTAACTCATGGTCTAGAGATTCAGGTGTCAATGATGCATTCTTGCCAAGGTAGGTGTCAGATATAAATGAATGCGTGGCACCCGGATCAATTAGAGTCTGAGCATAATCATTGCCTATTTAATCATTCCTGGACATAAATGTAATTTCATTTTAACAAAAGATATAATGTCTAACTAGTTATTAATCCATTGCACAGGATAAGAATGTAACGCTAGATATGAAATATTGGTATACCTGTCACCACAGAATTAGAGCGGCAGCATCCTGCTGAGTGAGGGCGAAGACCCTTCCCTGAGTCCTCGGTGGCTGCTGCTGCTGCTGAATCATCCCTTGACTGGAAGATGGCAGCTGGTTCTGTCGAAGAGGACATGTGGCTCTCTTATGGCCAGTCTTTCCCATAGAGGAAACAGGCACCAGGTCCTCCACGGCAAGGTTTCCCCGGGTGGAAATTCCCACAGCGAACAGAGAGCCTCTCTAGGTTGTCCTCCTGGGGCCTGGGGTACGCCTCTCTTCTTGGCATGAGCTGGGGCTGACTAGCATTATGCCCTTTCCTCTTCTCTGCTGCTCCCAATCCCTCTGAACAGTATTCATATCTCTCTCAATTACTAAGGCCTTATTCACCACGGCACTATAAGTGGGAAGCTCAAATGCGTTGACCGCCTGCATCAGCCTGGGTCGAAGTCCCTCCGTGAAATCGGGTGATCTTGGCCATTTCATTGGTCATAATATTTGGAGCAAAACGGGCCAGCCTGGTGAATTCAGCTTCATATTGGGCCACCGAGAGATTCCTTTGCTCCAACTTGAGAAATTCTGTTTCCATCTGTCTCTGCATACTCCTGGGAAAGTACTTATCGAAGAATACCTCCTTAAACTCTCCCAAGAAATAGTCTGACCACCCCGACGCTGCTCCTCTAACTAACCACCAATCATAAGCCTCCCCTTGAAGAAGATAAGTAGCAAATCTGATCCTCTCCATCTCCTGACTACCATGGGCCATAAAAGCCTTCTCCATGTCTCGCATCCATCTCTCAGCATCAACAGGGTTACTAGAACCAGAGAAAGGGGCAGGGGCAAACTTTTTGAAATCTGCAAAGCTGCGGCCAACCCCTACCCAGGGTTGAGGTGGAGTAGGCTGGGTCAATGGTGCAGAATGAGTAGGTATGGTTGGCTGAGTTTGGGCAGGAGGGGTAGGCTGGGTTGCGAAATGGTAGGGGCAGGCTGAGTCGGGGGCAGTGGGAGCAGACTGAGTGGACAAAGCCTGCAGGATCTGATGTTGCATGTCCCGCATCGACTGTGCCATACCCGAGAGAACCTGAAGCATCTTGGGCTGGAGTCGCCGATGATCAGCCCCGACTTGAGTGACAGGGCCAGCATCACCGGTAGCTTCTTGACCTCCCGCTGACCAGCATTACCAACCTGGGAGCCGTCGTCATTTTGTTGGCTTCTAGTGCGATGAGCCATTCCTATCTCCTGATAAATTAGTTGTTCGTTAATACCATGATAAACTTTACATTTCAGGCTTTCAAAGCATAAGACCTGAAATTCCTATAAAGTTATAATTGTTTCAATGTCATCTTAGCATTTTTCCTAAAGTGTCATCATGTATGTGTCTCTAAGGTCATAACCTAGGCTCTGATACCACTAAAGCTGTCATGCCCCAGACCCAAAAATTTAAGCTAGGGTGACAATCCGCTACATGCCGGGCATGCAAGGCGTCCCGAATTATGACACATAAATCAATATAAGGCAATAATTATAAATAGTCAATCCAAATCCATAACTTAATACAAATCATAACTATAAGGTTTGGGCTACAAGCTCTACACACAAATACCACTGGGGTTACATCAACATAATAGATCTAATTTATTTAACTAAAAGCTTCATCAACCCCATAATTCCTTCTTCAATCCTGCGGCTCTGAAAAACATTGTGAGATTTGAGCTCACATTCAATAAGTAAGCCTACTATAATATAATATGTTCCATTATTCATTTCAAAATATTATCAAATCAAATCAGCTTTACAATAAAAAGCTTCCAATTTCAAATACATTTGCCATATTATCAGAATAAGCACATCATTTTCTCAAAGTAGTTTTGGAAACTAAATCATACAATAAATGCTAAAATATGTAATGTAACAAACCCACTGTATTTATATAATCACTATTTTCTTATGTGTCCCATAGCTTTACAACACCAAACTGGTGTATCACTCTTAAATGTCCCCTAAGAGGAAGGGTCCTGGTACCAGCGTTATGCCATATATCATAAACAATCACAACACACCGTACAGATATATGTCATCCACATATCTTTCTATGGAGGTGGGTCTCGTATTACTTGGTATTTCATAACATTTCACATCATTCACATCATATGAGAACCGCGGCGACACATATAAGTATATCACAATATCATCATCATATTTGCATGTAACACATCATGCAATATCATAAGCATAAGCTTCATATACAGTGATTTGTACATTCTTAGCATTTGCATAAAACACATCAATAGTACCAATATGTGTTGCAAAGTCACAATAATCACATTCTTCATCTTTTGCATATTTATAATTCTACTACTTTGCAAAATAATAACAGTTGTATATAACCATAGCAAATACTCAAATGCATACACATGGTACTATTTACTAATTTCAAAATAGTCAAGTTAAATATCAAAATTCCATTTTTCTCATTTCATAATTTCATAAATTAATATAACTACAATTCTAAACTTAACATATTAAATATTATAAAAAATCATGATAATTGGCTTACTTACCTCAGTACGCTAAACCCAAACAGTAAACCAGCTAATTGGACACCTGGGTACCTACAGAATTATTTTACACAATTAACTCTTTAAAATTTGAATAATAAAGTGTCCCTTAAATTCTACCCCAAATTAATAATGGTCCCAACTTTGGGCTAGAATATTTCTCAATATATATGCCCAAATGGGAAAATAAAATTACCCCAAGAAACTAGAATGAACATAGAATCGGGCCATATTTTTATTTTTTCATTCCCGACCCAATACAGGGCCCAAAACATAACTCAAAAATGGCTCATGAACCGGCCCAACAGGGCCCAAACTAGATCAGCCCAACCGGCCCATAGCCCCTTCATCTCTTCCGCTCCCCTGTTTCACCCGAAATAGGGGAAATTTGTGCTGACAGCCAGGGCCACCGCCGGCCTCTCTCCGGGGTGGCCCAACCGCCAATGACTAGCCCGGAGCCGGTCGCCGCCACGGCCGAACTCCTCCCCCTCTCTCTTTCCTTTATTCTCTCTCTGTCTCTCATTCAATCCTCCACGGCTCGGTATTGTGCCGGCGGCATGGCCAGCCACCATGGCTGGTCGGACCTCCATTGGATGCACACCCGACGCCGATGGAGGTCGCCGCCCAGGCCTGGCGAGGCGGCGAGCATGCCACCGGGCCTGAACCAATAGCTGGAGCCGGATTCGGCTCCCGCCCAGAAGGCCACCGTGGCCTTCTCACGTCCTCTCCCATGACTGGTCCCCCACCAAACGCCGCCCTCGGTGCCGGTGGGGCCACTGGCCGGAGCTCAGGCCCAGCGAGGCAACGGGCACGCCACCGGGCCTGAACCAAGGTCAAGACCGGTTGCCAAGGCCACAGCTCGATCACGGCATTCTTCGTCTCTCTCTCTCTCTCTCTCTCTCTTGCTCGATTCCCTTCCTAACTCTCTCTCTCTCACTCTTTGGCAATAAAAGGAAGCTTACCAGTTGAAGCGGACGCGAGCGATGCTGAAGATAGGGGTCGCTAGCGCTTCCTTCATAGCCTATTGAGAAGCTACGCCGAGAGCGTAAGCGTCAGCAGGAAGTCAAATGGTCAAGATCCCGGTTCACATGAACCGAGGGTTATAGAAGCTGATTTTGGGCGCGTCGAGGGGATATTTCTTGAGGGACAAAAATGTTGAGCACCATCATTAAGCCACCACTCCCCATGTCCTATCACTAGTCATGGATCTCGCTCCTTATGCAGAACCGAGGTGCCATATCTCGGGCGAAGGGAGAGTTATTGACAACTGGGAGCTGGCCTCAATCGCAGATGGCTGCGTGGCAATGCCTTGAGCGGGATGATCCAAAAATTCTGTATAAAAATGCCTCGTCCACCCGAGCGCGCCTTTCATGCTTTCATCATCTTCCCTGTCATCTTCCTTCCAGAGCTCTGAGCTTTTCTAAGTCCGAACCTTCTACTCTTTCCTCTCGACACCAGGTTAGTCCCCTTTTGACTCCTTCATTCTTAAGCCCATGGACCGTCGTGCCATTGGGGATGGCAAGAGGCCCACTGTGAGTCCCCCTCGGTCCTCGGAGGAAGAGGAAGAGGAGGTCCCTCTAGCGCACCATCGTCGGCCGGTCGGTGGTGTTACCATCCATGATTGCCCGGTGGAGGCTGAGCATCCCGAGTGTCCTTGCCTAGGGTAGTGCTACCTAGGGTAGCTCCATTGCCTATAGTCCGTCCAACCCCTCCTTCGATGGTCACGTCTGATCTGGCAAGGCCGAAGGGGACGGTCTCCACCATGACCCCTGAGGAGATAGAAGATCTCAGGGTTAGGTATAGGGTTCCCAGCTATGTTCGTTTGTCTGCTCCTAGACCCGAGGACAGGGTGACCTCCGACCAGCTCGGCCAGGTAGCCCTGTACGAGGAGTTCTTCAAGAGTGGACTTCGTCTTCCATTTCATCCATTCGTCCTTAAACTACTGGATAGGTACGAACTTGTCCTGGCATAGTTGACTCCGAAATCGATTCGGATCATCTGTGCCTTCGTTGTTCTTTGTTTTTTCATGGCTCGGATGCTAGGATTTATATGTTCCGAGCCTTCTATAAACTCCGCCACCATAATGAGGATGGGTGGTGGATCTTCACTTTTCGGCTTGGTAGGGCCTTACCACTTAGCCTCCCCTCCAAAGTCAAGGGATGAAAATCTAGATTTTTGTTTGCCCACGTAGAGGGGTTGAGGATGAGCTGGTGGAGTCCCAATGTCGGCTCCAATAAAAATCCTGTAGTGGACGAGAAGGACCAGGAGCTCTTCGACCGCCCGACATCCTCCGAGACTCCACCCTACAAGGAGTTGTTGGCTGAGGCCAACCTCTATGAGGCCGGCCTATCCTCGATAGTTGGTAAGCGCGAGACCTTGCTTTCTTATCCTTTCGTGTTTAGTTTTCTCTCTTTTTTGACTGTTGGCTCCCTGTGCAGCAATGAAGTTGCCTGCCAAAAAACTGAAGGCGGCGATGCAAAAGAGGAGGGAGGAGGCCGGCGAGGTTGTGAGGCCGGCCAAGAGAGCTTGGCGAAAGGCCCAGGGCGAGCTGGCCCAGGCCCCCACAGCTCCAGTGAAGGCGGCTCCCGTGGAGGAACTAGGGGAGAGCACCCTGGTCGAGGCATTGTTTAGTGAAGATGTTCCTGCCATGGCCAAGGCGAGACCAAAGATGAGAAGCCAACCGGCCCAGGCGGAAGGGTCCACGGATGAGCCTTCGCCTCCTATCGTGCCGATGGAGGTTGTCGACCTGGAGGCCGATGATGAGCCTCATGCTCCCATCGAGCCAATTGAGGTGGTTGACTTTGGGGATAAAGGCGGACACCCGGTCCCCCTGAGCCTGAGGCAGAGGTGGCGACTCTGGAGGCAGGGGGCGGAGAGGGATCGGTCAGCGATGGCAAGGTGGGGCCGGAGGTAGAGCCAGAAGTAGGGTTGAAAGTCTCGCGCTCATCGTTCGATCATGATCCTCGCAGGGAGCCACGGTGGCCGCAGAGGTTCTTGGCCATGGACAGCGGGCGTCTAGCAGAGCGCCTGATGGAGAGGATTCATCTGCCAAGGTTCCACGAGTAGCTCAAACACGAGCCTCTCTCCCGAGTCCTCGATGCAACTTACGTGTGATTCTCTAGGTAATTTCCTTTTGGTTATTCTTTTTGTCATCTATTTTAACTGAGCTGTGACTAACTCCTTGATCCTTGCAGATAGCCAACGAGGTTCTCACCCTCCGAGATGCCTTGGTCCGGACCAGTCATGCCGTCGAGCGTTCCTAGACCCGGTTGGCCAAGTATCGGGGTCGATGCGATGAGCTGGCCGAGAGGCTGGCTATGGCCTAGGCCCGGGAGATCGAGATGGTCGGCAAGGTTCTCGCGGCCGACGCTGACCATGATGAAGGGAAGGCGGTGGCTGAGATAAACTGGAGCTTAGCGATCAAGGCCAAGCTAGTGATATACACCAGGAGGCTAGAGTCAGCTGAGGGAAGGATGAACGAGTTGACCCAGCAGTTGGGGGACATCGAAGACTGGGCCGCGACGGCGGAGGCCAATGCCCAAGCCACCGAGGAGAGGGCCATCTTGGCGGAGTTTGATGCCCGAGGGGCCAAGGAGAGAAGGGCTGACACCAAGGCCCAAGTTCAAAGCGCTGAGGCCAGGTGCCGAGAAGCCAAGGCCCGAGTTGAGGAGGCCAAGAGTCAAGCCCGCGATGCTGAGACCCAGGCTCAGAGTGCCATCGAGCAATTCAAAAGCTTCCCGGCATTCGAGCAGGAGGTGTGTTGGCCCAAATGGCTCTTGGGGGGGGGGGGTGAATTGGGTTCTTTAAAAAATTTAAAATTAAAATTAATTCCATAAGATGAATGTGCACAAGTAAAGTGTAGAGAGTCTGATGCTATGAATGTTGAGCATAATATAAAAAGAGAGAGAGAGAAGAGATATAAAAATAGAGAGAGAGAGAAGAGATAAGTAACAAATACAAGGATTTATAGTGGTCTGGTGTTAGCTACACCTACATTCACTCCCAAGCACCTCTCGGGTACACACTATAATTACCCTAATTACAGCAGAGTTGTTTTGCAAGATCACAACCCGAACTTATTGTTTTACAATGGGATCACAACGAACCCAGCCGATTTTCATAGGTTCACCAGCACACAACCTAACACAAGGCTAATCTTAGCTTGCCCAAGGTCAACTACCTCAACTGATTCAATTGAATCAGAAAAGTAAACAAATCAAGTAAATGTTTACAGCAATTTAAAAGCTCCTCAAATGAGCAGATGAATAATATAAATAAAATAAGAATAGAAAAGCCTGATTTGAAGCTATTTGATGTTGAGCTTTTCTTCTTTTCCTCTTCGCTTCTGAATGATCTTTCAAAGCTTGAACTTAGGCTCTTAAAGAAAAGTTGGTGAAGAGAAGGATGAAGAGCTAGGGCTCTTGCTTTTCTTCTTCTAATTGATGGAAATCTTTCGGATTTGATCTTTGAGAGCTCTTGGATTTCTCTTCTATCTCTTTTGCACAGTGAGGCTTTGAAACAGAGTTTTCCCTCTTTGAAATTTTACTATTTTTCTCTTTTTCTTCTCTTGTTTTTGAACGATCAGAATGTCCTTTTTATAATCTCCCTTAATCCATGTTTTTGATGCAAAATAGCCGTTGAGAGTACTTGTGGATTAGTTCAACACGTAAAGGCAAAGAGCCGTTGAAGAGTAGTTGAAGAAATATGACCGTTGGAGCTTTTTCTGACAAATCTAAAACTACCTCTGACAGGTTGGAGTCGGCTCTAATCTTTCCAGGTGTCGGCTCTAAGTCGGGTTTTTCAAAATAGTAAGAAAATATTCATCGTGGAGTCAGCTCTGGAATTCTGTGGGGTCGATACATCGCGAGCTGGAGTCGGCTCTAATTTCCTTGGGGTCAACACTAATAGTATCCCAAAAAATGCAGTCTCTGTTCTCAGATTAGAGTTGGCTCTAATTCTGCTGGTGTCGACTCTAAAATCTGAAGCAGAAAAATAGTTCACTGTAACTCAGGTTAGAGTCGGCTCTAATTTTTTGGGTGTCAACTCTAAATCGTGCTGAATGTGCCAAACAGTTCTGATACGCTCTGGAGTTGGCTCTAATGTTTCTGAATGTCGGCTCTAAACTCTAAACTTTAACACATACCACTAAAAATTGATTCAAGCCCATTTTTATGTAAATTTTGAATATTTAACCTTTCTAAATTTCTGAAATACTTGTCAATTTCATTAGTATCATAGGGAATATACTCATGGCTTTTATTAATCATCAAAATTAATAAATGGGTCATAATCTCTTCCTTTTTTATGATGATAAAAACATTGTGTATATGCATAATCAATTAATGCATAATTATCAAAATAAGCAAATTCATACTTATGCATGAATTTTAATAACTTTAACCAAAAGTAATACAAATAGAATTTTTAAATGAATTTAGCAACATAATTAAGCTTCCCCTGAGTGAGGTAGCTCCCTCTATGTATGTGCATACAACATATCCATTTTAAGTCCATTTAAGTTCATGTGCATATACACTTTTTCTCTCCCTTTTTGTTATCAACAAAAAGGTTAAGAAGTTGTAGGTAGACATTGCTTAAATCAAAATCAATACAAGAATTGAATAATTCAAAAGTTAAAATGCAAGTGTCAAGATTGATTTCATATAAAATCCATTGAGTACAAAGTATCAAACATATAACATGTCAAGACAAGATAGTCACAACAAGATACATTGTTTCTAATTACAACAGAATGATACCATTTGTCCTAGATACAAACTAGTTTTCATATGCTAAACTTAAAATCTAAAGATAGCTTGAGATAGATTGAATTGGATTGGTTTGAAGTAGAGTTGACTTGGCTTGGCTTGGGAAAAAGGATTATCTAAGAATCTTCTTAAGTTCTGCCAAAATCTGTCCCATTCCTTTTTCTTTAATTTTCATAAAGTCATTAAGCATTTTCTCAACCAAAGAAGCAACTGTCATGACTTTCTCTTGAAGTTTTGCATTACATCTGGAATAAGTATCAGAGTCATGTTCAATGTCCTTGATTTGTTAAATATTAACTTTAGATCTGTCTTCAAGGTATCTGAGGATGTACTAAGTGATGACTCAATCTCATTAACCTTTTCTTCCAAAGAGTAGCATAGCTGCCTTATTCCCAAAAGTTGATTTCTTACATCATCCTTAATTTGGCTTCATGATATGCTAATAGAGCTTTAAGCTACTCAATCTGCCTCTCAAAAAATTTAGAAGGATTTTGGACAAAGGTTGTAGCTGCTGGTGCCGCTGGGGGTGCCAAACTACTTGGTCCAGGTGATGAGTGTCTCACAGATGGTCCAGCCACTAAAGGACCAGGGACTGCAGTATCAGCTTCAGCCACCCTTTCTTCTCCATGTCCTTTCCTTTGCCATTCACCATTCACTTTCTTAAATCCCATACGGTGAAGTGTAGCACTGTTATAGTAATCCGTATATCTCAATTTCTTCATTGGCTCATTTTCCAAAATGTTTATACCTTGACTTTGAAAAGCTAAAGTCAATAACATTCTATAAGGCAAAGTGGATATCTTCTTGCTACTGGCCTCAGCCATATATCCAATCATCATTTAGCTAAATTTATAGGCTATCCCGTAACAACACAATCCATTACTACAATGTCCCTTTCAAAAACATACTCAAATCTTCCAGTTTTAGGAAATAAAAGCCTACTGCAAATATTATGTAACAGTCTTAATTCCAAAGGTAATTGATTTGCACTTATTTCCTCAAAATTGTCATATCTTTTCCTAGTATCCTTGATAGAGCTTCTCCTCTTTCACTGTGTGAATTAGCAATCATACCAATTACAGGAATCTCCAATAAATTTCCTAAAATTTTAGAAGTTAGGTGAATCCGTGTTCCCCTAATAGAGATAACAATCTCACCATCTCCTCTATTCACATTGTGATAGAATTTCTTCACTAAACCTGGGTAGGTAGGGACATCTAGTGAACATACCTTTTCCCAACCCATATCCCTTAGTTGCTTTCCTAGAGTGAATCCTTCCGAGTCAAAAAAGTTAAAGTCGACCTTCCTTTCAGTGGTGATGGCTTTCGTGGCTAGGAGGTCAATCTGGGCTGAAGGTGGAGTGGGAATGAAGCTTGAAGTTGAGGAAGAAGAGGTGGAAGATGAGCTTGGAGAAGGTTGTCTCGCTGGACGCCAAGTGGTCCTCCTCCCGATGGTAATGGTCACTCCAATAGCAGATGCACGATGCTTGGGTGCTATTAGATGTCAAGAGAGGATGGATTTGAAATATTTTAGGGTTTGGGACAAGTGGAGAGGGATTTGGAGTAGATTGGAGTCGGATAGAAATGAAAAGGTGTCGACTCTGCCCTAGAAAAATCAAAATGGTACCACTTAGAGTCGGCTCCCGTAAAGCGAGGTGTTGGCTCTAAATCGCTAACACAGTCAGCGTCCAAAATAGAGTCGGCTCTGCAGTAGCAGGTGTTGGCTCTAAAAACATAGATAGAGAGCACATAAAATTAGAGTCAACTCCAACATAAGTGGTGTCAGCTCCAAGACAGTTTCAGTGAAAAATGAGAGTTTCAAAGAATCTGAAACTTGTCAAAATGATCATCAAACTTTGGATAAATCTTCCTTAGAATGTGGTAAATTAAGAGGCTCAAATATCTAGATAAATTTTCCTTAGAATCATAAGAGGATCTTCAAGAAAATGATTGAATTCTAGATAGTCATTCCTAGGAGATTTAAAATCATTATGATGGATCACAAACTCCTAATTCTCCTCTAAGATAACAAAATTTCTCTTCACTTAAGGGTTTTGTAAATATGTCATCAATTGTTCATCAGTACATACATAATCAAGACAAACATCATTATTAGCTACATTATCTAATGAAATGGTGTCTTATCTCTATGTGTTTAGTTCTTGAATGTTGAATAGGATTTTTTGTTAAATTTATTGCACTAGTGTTATCACATCTAATTGGAGTTCTATCAAGTGTTATACCATAATCCTCAAGTTGTCGGTTAATCCAAAGAATTTAAGCACAACAACTTTCAGCTATAACATATTCAGCTTCAGCAGTTGATAATGCAACTGAATTTTGCTTTTTGCTAAACCAAGAGATTAAGTCACTGCCTAAGAATTGGCATGCACCACTTGTGCTTTTTCTATCTAATTTACAGCTAGCAAAATTTGGATCAGAATATACAATCAAATTTAATGTTGAATCTCTAGAGTACCATAATCCTACATTTTTAGTTCCACTTAAATATCTGAGAATTCTTTTTACAGCAATTAAGTGAGATTCTTTAGGTTCTGACTGATATCTAGCACATAAGCATACATCAAACATAATGCTAGGTCTACTAGCTATTAAATAAAGTAGAGAACCAATCATACCTCTATAATATTTTTGATCTATTTGCTTACCATCTTCATCTTTATCGAGTTTGCATGAACGACTCATAGGCGTGCCAAGAGGTTTAACTGATTTCATACCAAACTTCTTGAGAATTTCTTTAGTGTACTTTGTTTGGTTGATGAAAATCCCTTTTCTTTATTGTTTGATTTGAAGTCCAAGGAAAAAGTTGAATTCTCCCATTATGCTTATTTCAAATTCTCCCTGCATTAACTTTGCAAAATCTTGATAAAAAAGGTTGTTAGTAGCACCAAAAACTATATCATCTACATAGATTTGTACTAACAATAAGTCCTTTTCTTTTCTTTTCAAAAATAGGGTTTTATCAATATTTTCTCTAGAAAAATAATTTTTAATTAGAAATTTACTTAATCTATTATACCAAGCTCTAGGTGCTTGTTTTAAACCATAAAGTGCTTTGTGTAGTTTAAAAACATGATTTAAAAATTCATGATCTTCAAAACCAGATGGTTGTTCAACAAAAACTTTCTCATTTATAAAACCATTTAAGAATGCACTTTTTACATCTATTTGAAATAAATTAATGTTCATGTAACATGCAAATGCAAGTAATAACCTAATGGCCTCTAATTTAGCAACAGGTGCAAAGGTTTCATCAAAATCAATTTCTTCCTCCTGATTATATTCTTTTGCAACTAATCTAGCTTTATTTCTAATAATAATGCCATTTTCATCTAATTTATTTCTAAATACCCATTTGGATCCTATAACTGGATAATCTTTGGGTCTATCAACTAGGGTCCATACTTTATTCCTAGTAAATTGATTTAATTCCTCTTGCATAGCTAACATCCAATTACTATCATTTTTGGCTTCCTCAATTATTTTGGCTTCTATATAAGATACAAATGCAAGATGATTACTGATATTTCTCACTGATGATCTAGTTCTTACACCTTGAGATGGATCGCCTATGATTAAGTCCTTTGGATGATCATAAGCATATCTTCAATCCCTAGGTAGGTCTACATCATTACGAGTGGTATTAATACCATCATCCTTAGGTGAGTCATCATCCTTAGCTTCAGGTTCATATCTGAAGATACATCGATATTTAATTTTCCAAGATCTCTTTCAAGCAAATTAGTATCTTCCTCATCGTCTATCTTTTCAGAACTTGATGCTAAAGATTCATCAAACACTACATGAATTGACTCTTTTACAATCAGATACTTCTTATTAAATACTCTATAAGCTTAGCTAGAAGTGAAATATCCTAAGAATATACCTTCATCTGATTTTGCATCAAACTTTCCAAGATTGTCTTTACCATTATTATGAATGAAACATCGACAACCAAATGCATAAAAATAACCAATGTTGGGTTTCCTATTATGCCATAATTCATAGGGAGTTTTCTTAAGGATTGGTCTAATTAAAGCTCTATTTAGGATGTAACATGCTGTGTTTAATAACCTAATAGCTTGATTTTCTGAAGTGTAAAATGGATCGGCTCGCATGACCGAGGAATAAGGATGGCCCGGCTCGGACGACCGAAGTATAAGGATAGTTCGGGTTACCGAGGAGTAAGGATAGCTCGGGTTACCGAGGAATAAGGATAGCTCGGCTCAGATGGCCGAAGCATAAGGATAGCTCGGGTTGTTAGGGTGATTCGACTTCATCAAAGCTAATTTAACCTTGTCGCTAGAATGTCATGCCAGCTGGCCAGCTGGAAAGCAGGGTATTTGGATTGGGCGCAACCTCATCGCTGATGTGAGCGATCAATAATGCAATGATGATTTACCCTCATCACATGCCCCCACTCCCTAGTCCAAAGTGTAATTTCAGATATAGGAGTAAAATTCTGGAGCAATCTTATTTGGGAGATTCGAAAAGGCGGCCAATGATGATCTCGTAAATGACGGGCCGCTGTTTCGTCATCATTTTCTGCCGTGGTTCGAGAAAAAGATGCCTAGTTTGTCGCAAGCTGCGATTATGGGAGCTCCATGTGGTGGAACTCCTTTATTTATGGCGCCCGTATCGGGGCCTTTGGCATCTAGGGCTTTCTTTCTGAAGCACTTATTTAAAGAGGACTAGGGCGGTGTTCCTTTTGCTATGCCTCTTTGTCCCTGCCGCAAATATTTTTTGCTCCTTCTTTGTGCCCTTGCCTGTTTGTTCATGTCTTACCCCCTGTTCAGCCAATATGAGTGCCTAGGCGATGTTGCTTCTATATATATTAAAAAAAATCAAAGGCAACAGTTATTCGTCTGACTCATCTCTATTTTGCCTTGCAATATACCAACATTACAAAAGGAACATGATTTCCCTATGCAAAGAAACATTTGCTAGTATTGTTTATTTACAAATGAGCGCCTATAGCAATCAATCATATACCACACGTGTGCATATTGGAATGGAATTAAGTATGATCTTCTTTTCTCTCGCTCGATATATATATATATATATATATAAAACATACCCATGTGTGTATGCATCCATACTTAATAGGTCGTGTACTCTCATTCTCTTATTCTTAATTCCTGAGTGCATCCCATTTTTAACCAGTGTTGGCTAAAAATAATAATACTGACTCCATGGCCTTAAACCTCTTTTTCGATGCTGCTTATTATTAAGAATATATCATATAAATTATTATTTTAAAGAATAAATCTGAATGAAAAGGAGAGAGAGGATGTTTGCTCTAAGGAAAAAAAAAGGGACCAATTGTACCATGTCAAAGAGAAATGCTACGAAGTGCATTCATGCCACATGCACATATGAGAGGCGCCCTCATCAAAGCATATTTTCATAAAATATATTGACAGTTTGTTAGGTCATCTAACCAAATATAATGAAGCTTAGAATGTTTATACTTCTTTTAGCCCATGTCTAATCTCTTGAAATACTTGATTTTCTTTCCGTCTGATATGGCAGTTAAATAATGCCCATGGTAGTATCTAATAAAGTAAAACTAAAAAGATTGACTTTTTTTATATGTATTTAATCTCATTTAATGCTTAATTTTTTTTATTTTTAAGCATCTCAATAGATAGCTAAATAGTGCCCATACATTGCGCTGATGTATAAGTAGTAATATAGCAAAGTTACAAAGTAGATCAATTTTTTTCCCTTGTCACCATGCATTCTGATGCGGGGTAAAATTGTAATTGCACCAACATTCATGCATACGACAAAAAGATGAGAGTCATTTTCAATTTCTGACCCACTAACCGCCATGCTTGGAAAAAGATTGTCACATGCCTTGGCAAGACCGAGCTATACCTATGCCTTGGCATGACCGAGCTATCCTTATGCCTCAGCATAATCGAGGAACCCTTTTTGGCTCAGGCACCCTTATCGCCTCGCACTACATCGAGGATTTCGGAGGATGAACCATCCCAATCACACAAATCTCATAACAATCTTCCTAAAATGAGAATGAGGAGCCAAACACGACCCTCTAACCATAATCAATGAAATTTTAAATCCCTGATCAGCTGGCAGGATTCCAATCACATCGGCTCCTAACACTCCAAAACAGAAATGAAAACTAAATATGGCCCAACGCCCATAATAACTAAATCTTGAAGCACCAATCAGCCTCTCTAACCGTCAATTTTCGTAATCGACAGGATTCGAATCATACCGGTCCCATAACTAAACAAATTAGAATCATATAGGCTTTCAACTTCCTAAGATACGTCCAAAAAATTAGGTAACAACCTATCCGGGAGCCTATAAATATCAAGTCCCAAGACCCCTTCAGGTATGCACAATCAAAACTCAGAAAACTCTAGCAGAGTTCAGAGATATCAGGAGGCCATCTTTGAGAGATCCTTTTGCTGGAACCTTTTCCTCTCATATGTTTGCTGAGAATCACCACTGACTTGGGCATCGGAGGGTCTTTCGCAGGGACCACCCCCTGTGATTCTTGCATGAAGACTGTCTTGCAGGTCCACCAAAACAAAAGATTACTACCCGGATCCTGATGCGCATCATCCCCAAGCCGAAGAATAGAATTCAACAGCAAGAGATTGGTGCTAGAGGAAGCGCCTCAAGTCTCATTAAACTTGTAATCAAGGATACAAGGTTCTTGATAAGAAGGATAATTTCTCAATGGCTAACCAAAAAAGAGCAACCTCAGATGCTCTTGATCAAGCCACCTCCCAAAGGCCTGATCCTCGTGAACAATGTGGCGCCCTTACAGCCATCACCGATCGGGACTCCCCCACCATCGGTAACCCCAGTCACATAGGATCAATTCGCCATGCTAGTCCAATAAGTCCAAGCTCTGTCTCAATTGGTGCAAGGGCTTCATGGAGTCCCTCTTCCAGCTGCACCAGCTCAGCAGTTTCTTGATGGAACAGCTGCCCCAGTTCTACCGACGGCTCCTCTACCTATTCCTTTCGAGGCCACAAGCCTCCCCCGATAGATCGGCCATGAAGAGGTAGAACCACCACTACAGAAGGGCGGGGAGCTGTCTAGATTCCATTGGGCTCATTCCCTATCCCCAATGTTCTCTCGCCATAACTTGACGCCGTGGCCATAATCTCCCCATCCCGCCTCTCCTACTATTCAGGACAATGAAGTGCATCGACAACTCCAAGGGAAGCACCGAGAGGTGCGTAAGGAGCTAGATACCATTCAATTGACACCCTATCCTCAACCTAAGGTGGAGCAGGGTATCCCTTTCATCGAAAAAATTATGCAGAAGGTGATCCCTTCTCATGTCAAGCTCCCCACCATCGAGCCGTATCACAGATACATTGACCTGGATGACCATCTAAGCAGTTTTTGGTCCATTATGATATTCTATGGGGCATCAGATGCGATCCTGTGCCGGAACTTTTCCTCTACTCTCAAGGGGTCAACAAGAACGTGGTTCAACAGCTTGAAACTGAGTTCCATTGGTTCCTTCGATGAACTAGACCATCTATTTATCAGCCAGTTCATTAGCAACCATTGCCACATAAGAAGATCCGACTTGCTCTTTGAAATTAAGCAGCAAGAGGGGGAGTCTTTGAGAAGTTTTCTTGGCTATTTTTGTTAGTGTGTGCCCTAAATCCAATTGGATTAGATGCTAGTTTATACACATTTCTTTATGAATGCAAATCAAATTTATTGGTTTCTTTATCTATTCAGGTGTAATTATATATATATATATAAATATATATAAAAGATATTTTTAGATATATTTTACCTATGAGATAAAGTCTAAAAGAATGTGAACTTGCATATGAAATTTGTAATAGAAATTACAAATTATGAGATCCAAAATTGTATATTATGGTTTAATTCTTTAAATTTTTTTAGTCAATGCGTAGACAGGGCTGGGCACTGTCGAACGCTGTTGAGACTAGCACACATTGCATATCTTTATCCTTGGGGTGAGTAGCTGATTTATAAGCTAAATTATGAAGATATTTGGATAGGTGTATGGATGCTCATTATTGTAACGATGCATTGGACGACCCACATAGAGATCCCATATGGATATTCTATATAGTATCGATGGTTGATTTCTAATGACGGTGGTGCGAGTGATCCTTTGACTTGAGATCTTCATTGCACCTTATATGTGGAATGTCATGCTTTGACGATTGCAAGCATCGCTCTAGCCACGGGTGATAAATATGGTGTCGGTTGGGTATGACATGAAGCACATAAAGGTGGTATTTGATCAAGATAGAATTTGTCTCCCTTGATAGAAAGGGTTATATCCCATGGCCACTTGATGGATTAAATTGACTATTAAATCCTTGCAAGGTTGAGTTGGAATTCGAAATGGTTTCAAAGTTCTAATTTATATGAGTTAATTTTTTTGAGATCAAGTAGATAAAGATCAATTATATGGTTGGCACATTCCATACCACTGATTGATCTGGGATATATGATGAAGGGATTGAATCATACGGTAACTGTTCATGGACAGGTGTTGATAACCACGTTAACAAAACCCTTAATACTTGGGTGGTCATGATGCTTTGCTAGAGGCCGCTCATGATCTATAATTATAGATTCTTTGACTTAATCAAGGAGTTGATTTGGTTAAAGAATTGACTTGGAAATGTGTTTATCAAAGTCATCTCTAGGGTCAATTAAGGGGCATGATTATTACCAATGTGTCAAGGGACCTAATGGGTCATACACATTAAGGAGATTTTGGATAAAGTTAAAATAAAAATTAAGTTGGACATAATTCAGATTAGATGACCAATTAATTAGGATTGGGTTTGACTTAATCTTAATGAGATAATATAAAATTGATGAATAGGATTTATCATAAAGGAAAGAACTTTATGTTCAAGGGAGAGACCTTTTATACATGTGATGTACATATGAAATTCATTAATTAGATATCCAATTAGGCTTGATCCATGTGATGGATGGCTTAGATTAATTAAGATTTGATTTGATTAATAATATGGTATTTAATTGGATCCATATGATGGCATGATTTGATTTATAGAAACCCTAATTGAACCGAGGGTTGAGATCGTGCCATGTGGAGAATGGATCCATGCTCATATGATGGACATGACTCATCTCTATGTTATGGAGGAGGGAACATTCATAATGTTGGCATCATCATGAATAAAAAGAGTAACCTTCTCTTTATGAATAAGAGGAGTAACCTCCTCTTCATGAATAAAAGAAGAGAGATGCCCCATTAAAAAGATACAACTAACTCCTTCTTTTTGTCTCTCTTGGATGCCTAACAACCACTTTCTCTCTCTAAAGCATCCTTTCTCTCTATAAGACGTCCCTCTCTCTCTTGAATGGGTGCAAGTCTCTCTCTCATATCCCTTTTTCTTGGGTGGTTGAAGGAAGGCTTTCTCTCTCTTTTTGGTTGATCAAGATTTGATGTTGATCAAAAAATTATTTTCTTTGATAGATCAAGATTTGATCTTTATCAAGAAATCCTTTTCTCTCTTGATTGATCAAGATTTAATATTAATCAAGAAATTATTCTCTCTCTTGATTTGGAAAGAAAAGAGGCGCTAGCACCCCTCACTAGAAGGTCATCATCAAATCCTGGGAGGACATCATCTTCGCGTGGATCACTGTTAGAGGCCGAACATGTGGATGGCTAGTGATAAATCGTTTACCAGCTTCATCAGTCTTCATTCCCAATAAAGAACACATGTATGACCTATTATTTAATCATGTGTAATTTTTTGTTAACTAAATTTGTTTTCCGAGGATCTTGGGCTTTGGAAATTAAATTCATATTTATTTTAACTTTCACTGCTTGATATATGAATTTGATTCATATAAAATATACGAAATTCCTTACCATTTTAACATGGCCATGTTGGAAGTAGACCATCTCAACCATGAGGTAGCCATGTCCGCCTTGGCAGATGGAATATCGAAGGAGGAGTACTTCTACTTAACCATAGAGGTCAACTACTCGAAGAAGCTCTTTGACATGATGGCCCTGACAAACAAATACACCAAGGTCGAGGAGTCGAGAATGTCAGTTCGAGCCGAGCAATCCAATTAGAAGGAGAAGAAAGGCTTGGAGAAGAATTGGCCTTTCCCTGCAAGCCCACCTTGACATCAAAGAGCTCCTCCTTCATCAATGAGAGATCATACCAGAAGCCCAACATGGAGATTCAATCAATTCACTCTGCTTACCACACCGTGGGTGCAAATCTTGATGGAGATTGAGCAGCAACTCTCCCGGCCAACATCCCTTCGAGGAAACATTGCTCGGAGAGATATGACCAAGTACTACTAGTATCACCAAGACTATGGATATGATACCAAAGAATGTTGGCAACTTCGAAATGAGATTGAGCAACTCATCCGCCAAGGGAGGCTAGATCAATTTAGAAGAGCCCCCGAGCCAAACAATAGAGGAGATCACCAACCCGAGCCTTGGCAACCACCTCCGCCGAACCCGCCTGCTGCTGGCAGCGTCACCATGATTGCCATGGTCGGGTCTTCCCAAGGTCAATCAGATAAGGAAAAAAACCCACCAAAGAGGGTTTGATCCGAAGGACTTTCCTTTTCAGATGAAGATCTCTGAGGAATACAATATCCCCATAATGATGCTTTAGTTGTATCTCTTAACATGAACGATTATGATGTACACCGAGTTTTAGTTGATAGTGGAAGCTCTATTAACATTTTAAATTTTGATGCCTTTGTGAAGATGAATCTGCAAATGGAAGACCTCTGGGCCGTGGACTCTACCCTGATGGGATTCATCGGTGACACTATCACTCCTGAAGGAGTCATCACTTTAACAGCTCGAGCAGGTGCATGGCCTTATGTAACAACCATACATGCAGATTTTTTAGTGATCAAACTTTGATCACCATACAATGCTATCCTTGGCAGGTCCAGACAGATGTCCCTCAGGGCCATAATATATCTATTCCTCATCTTGGCATGAAGTTTCTTATGGAATGTGGAGTATGGACAGTACGGGAAAGCCAAGCTGCAGCTTGGTACTATTTTGTTTCCGACCTTCAATCTAGAAGACCCGAGGTTGATGGATTTGATGCTCGAGAAGACTTCGCCGAGCAACGGGGGGAACTGATCGAAGAACTTGAAGAAGTGCCACTTGATGACGCTCGATTGGACCAAACCATAAAGGTCGGATCCCAACTGGAAGGCAAGCCTCAGCAAGACCTGATCGAGTTTCTCTGAAGGAATGCTGACGTCTTCGCTTGGTCAGCCTCGGATATGCCGGGGATTAGCTTGGATGTTCTAATCCATCACTTCAACATGGATGAGATGTTCTGACCAGTTAAGTAGAAGAAAAGAAGCTTTGCTCCCGAGCATTAGAAGGCCATCAAGGAAGAAGTTGACAAGTTCCTTAAGGCAAACTTTATTCGGAAGGTAAACTATCCTAACTAACTGACAAATGTTGTCATGGTGAAGAAGTCAAATGATAAATGAAGGATCTGCATCGACTTCATGAACCTCAATAAAGCCTGCCCAAAGGATAGCTTTTCTCTGCCAAGTATTGATCAGCTTGTGGATACCACCTTGGGCCATCAGATGCTAACCTTCATGGATGCCTACTCGGGCTACAACTAGATTTGAATGGTGCCTGAAGATGAAGAAAAGATGACCTTCATCATTGACCAAGGTATACACAAAGTCTTCAAAAAATAAATCGATCGGAATATGAAGGTTTACATCGATGACATACTGGTTAAAAGCAAAGAAGAATCCCAGTACATTGACGATCTTACAAAAAAGCTTCATGTTGCTCAGAAGATATCACATGAAGTTGAATCTAACCAAGTATGCTTTTGCAGTCAAATTTGAAAAATTTCTAGGCTTCATGGTTTCTCAACGAGGTTTTGAGGTAAACCCCTAGAAGATTCAAGCTCTCCAAAAAATGGTATCCCCAAAGTTGGTCAAAGAGGTGAACGCCTTTCTAGAAGAATAGCGATCCTCAACCATTTTGTTGCCTAGTCCACCGAGAAATGTCTACCTTTTTTCAAGGTGCTTCGGTCAACTAAGAACTTTCAGTGGACTCCGGACTACCATAATCCTTTGAAGACCTTAAAAGGTACCTTGGTTCACCATCGCTCCTTAATAGCCTGAAGCTCGGAAAAGTTCTATATCTATATCTGGCAGTTCCAGAAAGTGCTGTTGGGTCTGTGTTGGTCCGAAAAGAAAACAAACTTCAAAGGCCGATCTATTATGTCAACAAATTGCTCCATGATGCCGAGATAAGGTACACACAAATTAAAAAGATGGTGCTGGCATTAATAACATCTGCCTGAATATAGCATCCTTATTTTTAGGCAAACATTGTGATTGTCTTGACTGATCAACCTATCAAATCAGTCCTTCATTGCCCAGAAGTGTTAGGGAGGATGGTGAAATGGGCTATCGAGCTTAGCAAGTATGACATTCGGTATCAGCCTCACCCTGCCATCAAGGTGCAAGTTTTGGCATATTTTCTTCTTGAATGTACAATACTAGAGGATGGTTCAACTCCGGAGATCACCGAGCAGCCGAAGACTGAAGCTCTGTGGCTGCTCCATGTAGACGGGTCCTTCATCATAAATGGTTTTGGAGCGGGCTTTGTTCTCATTAGTTTGAAAGGAGAAACATTCGAGTATGACATCCGCTTCACCTTCCTGGTCTCCAATAATAAAGTTGAGTACGAGGCTCTAATTGCTGGGCTCCAAATCGCCCATGACCTAAAAGTGAGGAAGTTAAATGCCTACACTGACTCCCAATTGGTTGCCAGCCACATGCGAGGAGATTTCAAAGCTTGAGAATTGAACATGGCTTGGTATCTTCAAAAGGTGCACGATTTGTCCTTCAACTTTTCTAATCTTGAAGTTATCCAGATTTTGAGGACCAAGAATACGCGTGTTGACCTTCTCTCCCACTTGGCCACCACGGACTCAATGGATCTCGAGCAAAAATTTTATCTAAAAGTCCTTGAGAAGCCCAGCATTGTCGATGCCAACCGAGTAATGCAGATAGAGTCTAAACCATCTTGGCTCAACCCGATTCTTAAATACCTTAAGGACGGGTTTCTTCCGATGGATAGAAAGGAGGCCAGGAAACTGAAGATGCAAGCATCTCATTATATTCTGCTTGATGACCAGTTATATAAGCGCTCATTCTCCATGATGTTGCTCAAGTATCTTCAGCCATTAGAGGCCAATTATGCCTTGTAGTTCATGAAGGCATATGCGGTAATCATTTGGGTGGACAAGACTTATGTCACAAGGTGCTATGCCAAGGGCACTATTGGCCAACTATGCAGAAAGATTCTGATGATCTCGTCCGAGCATGTAATTCATGCCAATGGCACTCCAATATTCAGAGGCTCCATTCTGCTCATTTGACACTGATATCATCTGTCTGGCCCTTCACCAAATGGGAAATGGATATCCTCGGCCCTTTTTCACCTGTCATTAGACAAAGAAAGTTCTTGTTTGTGGTGATTGATTACTTCACCAAGTGGGTTGAAGCTGAAGTGGTTGCCCAGATAACTGAAGCCCGAGCCAAGGATTTTGTATAGAGGTCCATTATCTATTAGTTTGGTCTTTCACACACCATAATCACCGACAATGGCCGACAGTTTGATAATCCAAAGTTTCGAAAGTTCTACGAAGACCATGGCATTAATCATCGGCTTACCTCAGTCAGTCATCCTCAAGCCAATGGTGAAGCAGAGATTACCAATCGAACCCTGCTATAAGGGATTAAGTCCCATCTCAACAGGTTACGAGGCAGGTGGACGAATGAGCTCCATCATGTTCTATGAGCTTACCGGACCACCCAGAGGATCTCCACTGGTGAAACTACATTGAGAATGGCCTTTGGCACTGAAGCCGTCATTCTCATGGAAGTGGGTCTACCTTTGCCACGAGTCAAGAACTACTCAGAAGAACTGAATGACGAGCAACTCCAAGCCAACCTCAACTTAATAGAAGAAGTCAGAGAAAAGACTCAGATCCGAATGGCTGCCTATCAATAATGGGTAGCCCGGTATCATTCCTCCCGAGTTAAAGGGAAGCCATTCTTTTTCTTGGTGACCTTGTGCTCCACAAAGCATCGGTTTCTAACCAATAGAGCAAGGAATGTTAGTCCCAAATTGGGAAGGTCCTTACCAAGTTGCGGAGGTCATCAGACCCGGCACCTACAAGCTACAAGATCTAGACAAAAAAACAATTCCTCGAACGTAGAATGCAGACAACCTTCAGATATACCACTAGTAAAGTACATCTAAATCGAGCCATTTTGCTAATTGTAATGCAACTTTACCCTTGAGCTTAAATATCTCTTCTCTGATCATTTCCTCCAAGTTGTTGTTGAAAAGCAGGTTCTGCCCAATTGCCGACCCATGGGTCTTTACCAACATACCTTGTAACATCCTGAAAACCTTGTAATCTATGGCATTTTTAGTTAAAATGAAAGTCAGAAAGTTTCAGTGAAATATGGGTGTGTTGGCCTTTTGATAAATGTAAAGAGAAGAAATTTTGGAGTAAATAAGTATATTTCTGAATGTTAATGAGTTTGATTTAAGAAATTGAGAGACTTAAGTTTTAATGGGTTTAAATCACAAGAAAAATCAAGTTTAGTTTGAGTTTTATCCTAAAATGATGTTTTTAGTGGTTGGAGTCGACCTAATTGGAGTGGAGTCGACTCTGGCACGGTTTTAAACTTTCGGCACGCTTTGGAGTCGACCCCTGCAGAGCTGGAGTCGACCCCTACTTTTCAGGAGTCGACCCCTACTTTTCTGGAGTCGACCCCTATTTCTGCTGGAGCCGACTCCCAATCTGTTCGAGCCGACTCCAAGACGGCAGGTTTTTCTGAGTTAAATCTTGAGAAATTCATATTTAATCCGTTTCAAGTCCGATTTGGATGCCGTTTGAACCGTTGGATTTCTAAAATCGAGTTCTTCAAGCTGGTAAAGTCTTTTCTTAGAAATGTTACATAAAAGTATCGATTTAAGTGAAAAATGATAATCTGGGCTATAAATCGATTAAAAAAATGCTATATCAGGGGCAAAATGGGAAAAGGCTCGATGTCAATTGCTAATTGTGTTAAGGGCAACTTGGGAAAGAAAATCTAAGGGCAAAATATCATGGTTATAAGTGAGCCACGTGTTTTCCAAAAAGCGTGCGTTAAGAGTGTTTGAGGGCAAAAGGGAGATTTGGCATGCCTTAACCCTTAAGTTTCCAATGACTTGGTCCCCAAGTCATTAGAGAAAAAGGGAAACGTGGGTTCAGCCAGAGAAAAGAAAGAAAGAAAGAAAGAAAGAAAGAAGAGGAGAAAAGAGAGGAAAAGGAAGAAGAAGAAGAAGAAAAAGGAGGAAGAAAGAGAAAGGGAAAGGGAAGCTTGGGGTTTGTGCTCGACTCCAGGTAAGCTATAGCTTCCCTAGATCTTGTATGACTTTAGATTTTCTTAGATTAGTGTATTTTGAGGTAATAGTAGAAGTAATCTTGAGTAGAGAAAGGGTGGAAGAAAATAATGAGATATTAGAGGATAGATCATGTATGCATGCATGGTTCGTGGGAAAACCTCGTGTGGAGGTAATCCTAATAGCTATCGTATCTGTATGTTGACGTAGGTCAAGAGGGTTATTCCAGGGAGCCGAATACCAGAGTTGAGTACCAGTTGTACCAGTCGAGGAGTAACCTACTAAGGTGAGTGGGTTTCTCATCTAGCAATGAGAAGTTAATTTGAGCTAGTATAATGAGATTAATACCTAGTTATGGTATGTTATGTTTAGCAGAGTATTATGTATGTTTTAAATATGAGAAATGAGAACCTAGTATATGATATTCTGATAAATGAGTTTTGAGCATAAACACATAAGCATGAGTTTCGATGAGGGATTTTTAATGTATACATGGCATATTTGCATGATAAAGCTTTACAAATGATGTATGTATCATACTGAGCATCAGGCAGCTAGGGGGCTGATCACCCTTTAGACTGTACTGTAGCATGAGCATTGCACACTACTATCGAGCCGGCACCTCCTTGCGAACAGATCGTACGATGAACCCCAGAATCAGGGGTGAGTGCATGCTTAACCAGGCCAGTGGGGCTGGTTGTGAGCAGCCCGTGGGGGCATGAATCATAGCTCAGTGGAGCTGATTACTATATATAGCCCGTGGGGGCAGAGAGAAAACCCGAGGTTCCAGGGTTAAGGAACAAAGCACTTTGCCAGGTGAACCGCACGGGTAAGGGGTGCTATTTGTGCGGGGATCCTGTTGCTAGTCACGCACCCGATGAGAGTACACCTACAGAAGGGCGACTGTAGGGTGGTACCTCAGAGGCATTACACACACAGCCCAGCATCATGAGATCTAAAAGCATATGTTGTGATATAAAAAGGGCCAATGGGCCAAATAGTTATCCCGAGAGGGAGAGCTTACTTGAGATGCCAGTGGGCAAGCAGATCCGATGGGAGTCTGGGTTGTAGATAAAGAATGCATATCTTCATATTGTAATGCATGGATTTTTATCTTAATGAGTTATCTTTCAGTGAAAGTTATTATAGAGTATTTCAGTACTGATATGTTATTTGAAGAATAAGCTACATTTTATTTTATCTGATATCATGTTAAAAATGTACTTTGAGTTGTACAAGCTAAATAGTTTCAGCATACGATTGAAATTAAGAGGTTATGGTTCTCTATTTCTCCATAGTTAGATGGTTATCCAGTCACTGGGACTTAGGTCTCATCCCTCTATGATTTAAATGTTCTTTCAGATCAGTGAGTATTTCTGCCAGGATCACAAGATAAGCAGGACAGGACCCTTAGCTGGTGAAGCTTGCTTGGATGCAAGAGTGTATAAATGCTAGCCTTGTATATTGAGAGAGTGTGGTTTGATATTTGTATTTTGTATATGTGTATGTGTACAGTGAGATGTAATGATGTTTTAGACCTTTTTGGATATGAATACGAGACTTATGTTTTGGAGAAAATTATGAGCATGATGTGTGCACTTAGGATTTTGATGTCGATTGTGAATGTGATCTTGTAAACTGCCTGAGGAATGTCATGAAAAATATTATCTGAGCAGGTTGATGCTTAGTGTTGATTGAGTGATTTGTGTATATAATTGAGATGAAAATGAAAAGTTTTTAACAGGATGTGTTTTCGTGTGTCTGCCACTTATGATAATTAGTTGGGGTTCTCTAGCTCTTTATGGAGCGCTACATAAAGACTAGTAAAACTCTATCCGATTACCACAAGTGTACAGGTGTGCTGTCGGTGGCCCTAGAGAGGAGGGGGAGCTGACATACCTTGGTAGGGACAAGCAATTTTTTCGTACCTTGGTAAGGCCAAGTAAAACTTTCTCCATACCTGGGTAGGATCGAGCAATTTTTTTGTACCTTGATAAGGCCAAGTAAAACTTTCTTCGTACCTTGGAAGGCTGAGCAATTTGTTCATACTTTGGCAATGCCAAGTAAAACTTTCTCCGTACCTCAGTAGGGCCGAGCAATTTCTCCGTACCTTAGCAGAACCAAGTAAAACTTTCTTCATACCTCAGCAAGCAACTATCTCCGAACCTTGGTAGGGCCGAGCAACCATATCCGAACCTTGGTAGGGCCGAGAAACCATCTTCGAACCTTGGCAGGGCCGAGCAACTATCTTCGTACCTTGGCTAGGCCAAGTAAAACTTTCTTCGAACCTTAGTAGGGCCAAGCAACTATCTCCGTACCTTGGCAGGGCTGAGAAATAATCTCCATACCTCGGTTGGCTCAAGTTAAACTCTCTCCATACCCTGGCATGGCCGAGCAGTTTTCCCCAAACTTTGGCAAGCCAAGTAAAAATCCTCTAAACTTTGGTATGACTGAGTGCTCTGTGAATATTAGCAAGGCCGATCAGGTCTTCCTATGATCTAAAAAGAGTTAAACACTCCTTTCTCCAAGATTCAGCATAGCCAGACAACTTATGAACATTGTCAGAGCTGAACAAAGCTACTTAAGACTTGGCAAAAGCTAAGTTCATATATCTCCTAACGGTCTATGAATCTCATCTAATCAAGTGTATTTATCCGAATCTCGAAAAAGCTAAGTGTTCGCTCTTCTAAACTAAGAAATGTCTCATTGAGTATTTTTGAATCTTGGCAAGACCGAGCCTTTACTATACTTCGGTTGAATCGAGAAACCTAACCTTGGCATGACCAAGCATGATCTATACCTCAAAAAAGGCCGAGGGAATTGATACGTCAAAATGACAAACAAAAGAGACAAATACTTGAAGGAGAAATTTTTTATTTCAAAATATTTCATTACAAGGAATTGCAGCCTGTGGCAAGGCATTACATACTTCGAGAAAAAAAATTATAAAATGTTACAAGGCATTACAAGTGCATCAAACACAGGAAATACAAAAAATTCTTCTTTCAAATGAAGAAGGTCCAACTACATTTATCGCACCAGCAATGCTCCAACTCTAGAAGAACGTGAGGATCACCTTTGAACTCCATTGAATTGCGATCTTCGGAGCATCGGGCAAAGATATGAAAAAAAAAGCAACCCGAAGAAATTTACCTTGAGTTTCCCATCCTTTAAGAAGACACTTGAAGGATCTTCAGGCATCTCCTTTGGTGGATCAGTAGCGGCTGCTACTGGTGATGGAAAGCCTGAGGAAGTAAGAGGTCAGGCGAGAATGCCCTTGTGCGCTTCGCATATGACCTCTATAATTTCTTCCTTGTGCTTCACGTATGACCTCCATAGTTCCACCCTTCTTCTTCTCCTTCTTCTTATTCTTCACACTTGAATACTGAGAAGAAGGTTTCTAGGCCATCTCTGATAACACCATACCCGCAGATTTGCAAGATCTGGGAGGTTTGCTCCTTGGCCCCCTAGGAATGGCTTATCCAGACCATCAAGCCCAAGCCAAATCTCAAACAAAAAGGTTGACCCTTCGGCCTCTGATTTCGACATGGGTTAAACCCTCACAAGCTTTTCTCCCTCACACTCAGTAGAAAGAGGCTCTTCGACTATACTCAACACCTTCCATTCCCTTTTTTATAGCCATTGAATGGGAAACAGTCGCCATTAATGAGGAGAAAGTCCTGGGATTCAAAGCGCATCGATTGATGTACCCCATCCCGTTAGGGCCATGTGTCACTCATCTGCTCTTTTTTGGGTAGAATCCGAAGGGTTTCTTTTCGCCCAATGAGAAGAGCGCTTTTCGAGCCTACGAATCGACCACGTGTCACCATCTCAATTTACCCCTCCAGGCATACGAGGAGTCTCCTCTCGTGTTGCGAGAAAAAGTAAAGGATCCTCCCTCGATCTCAACTGGCGACTTAAAAGCAATAAGCCATTTCGGTTCCCAAGGCACAAATAAAAGTGGAAGACCAGCTATAGAGGAACACGTGATGTGATCCGATTTGCCACCTGATGGGTTCAGACGGTGAACCCACCTCAGGAATAGAGACAATTCATTGCTAAACAATAGCCTTAGGAAAGCCAAGACACCAACGAAGCTCGGAAAAACCGAGCTATTTAGGAGCCTTGGGAAAGGCGAGCAACCTATTTTACCTTGGCAAGGCCGAGAGAGCTCCCTTATCTCGGCAAAGCCGAGAAACCTCTTTTACCTCGGCAAGGCTGAGCGAGCCCCCTTATCTTAGTAAAACCGAGCGACCACTTTATCCCAGCAAAGCCGAGTCGTTGATGCATTTCAACATGCCCGAATTGCTCCCATGCCTTGACAAAATTGATTAAAGCCTTCCTAACTTTGGCAGAGCCAAACTATTTAAGCGATTCAACAAGGGCAAGGTTCAAGTATCCAAACTCGTCGGATTGCATAACACACCAAGGAGGCAATTAAATAGCTAACATTCACACAGTGAAGAACATGAGTAATTAACAAGGAACTGAACTCTATTCATGAAAATTGATATCACAAGAAAAACATGAATGTTCGCTAAGTTCTCCAAATATGATTGACAGCATATGCTATGTCAGGACGAGTACAATTCATGACATACATTAAACTGCCAATTATACGTGAGTATTCCAATTGAGATATGGGTTCTCCAGTATACTTAGCCAAATGTAGATTAACATCTACAGGTGTTTTCACCGGGCTAGTATCATACTTTTTATACTTATTTAATATTTTCTCAATATAATGAGATTGAGATAATATTATTTCCTCAGATGTTCTAGTGATTCGAATTCCTAGTATAACATCTGCAACACCCATATTTTTCATATCAAAATGTTTGATCAACATTTTCTTAGTCTGTTTAATCATTTCAGTATTACTACCAATGATTAACAGGTCATCTACATATAAGCAGATTATCACATACCCTTCAGATAGGGATTTGGCATATATGCATTTGTCACATTCATTTATTTTGAATCCATTTGATAACATTACATTATCAAATTTTATATGCCATTGCTTAGGTGCTTGCTTTAATCCATATAAGGATTTAACAAGTCTACACACCTTCTTTTCTTGTCCTGGAACAATAAATCCCTCAGGTTGTTCCATGTATATTTCTTCATCTAATTCACCATTCAGAAAAGCAGTTTTAACATCCATTTGATGAATTTCAAGATTGTTAATGGCTGCAAAAGCGATTAACATTCTTATAGATGTTATTCTACTTACTGGTGAATAGGTATCAAAGAAGTCTATACCTTCTTTTTGTTTGAAGCCCTTAGCCACTAATCTGGCTTTATACTTGTCAATTGATCCATCAGCTTTTAGCTTTTTCTTAAATATCCACTTGCACCCTAAAGGTTTCATACCAGATGGTAGGTCTACCAACTCCCAGGTATGATTATGCATGATGGACTCAATTTCATTATTGACAGCTTCTTTCCAAAAGGGTGCTTCTGGATTAGACATTGCCTCTTTGAATGTCTGAGGTTCATCTTGTAACATATAAGTTACATAATCAGGACCAAAGGACTTAGCAACTTTTGGTCTCTTACTGCGTCTGGGTTCATCTTCAGGATATTCTTCCTGATGACTACTACTAGCAGTATTATCATCATAAGTTCTTTTATTTGAACTTATTTCTAATTTCCTTTTACTTGGAAATATATTTTCAAAGAATGTTGCATTCCTTGATTCCATGATTGTATTTTTCTGTATATCAGTTATATCTGATTTATACACAAGAAAGCGATATGCACTACTATTATGTGCATATCCGATAAATATACAATCAACAGTTTTAGGTCCTATCTTGACCTTTTTGGGGTCCGGAATAGCTACTTTAGCTAGACACCCCCACACTCTTAAGTAATTGTAAGAAGGCTTCTTTCCTTTCCATAACTCATATGGAGTCACTTCCTTCTTCTTAAGAGGTATCTTATTAAGAATATGATTTGCTGAGAGAATTGCTTCTCCCCATAAATTCTGTGGTGTACCAGAATTTATTAACATAGCATTCATCATTTCTTTTAATGTGCGGTTTTTACGTTCCGCAATTCCATTAGATTGAGGCGAATAAGGAGCAGTAGTTTGATGAATAATGCCATGCTCCTGACAAAATTCGTCAAAAGGTGCATCATATTCACCACCTCTATCACTCCTTATGGCCTTAATCTTTTTGCCAAGTTGATTTTCAACTTCATTCTTATAACATTTAAACATTTCTAAAGCCTCATCTTTAGACTTTAGTAGATACACATAGCAGTATCTTGTTGAATCATCTATAAATGTTATAAAATACTTTTTACCTCCTCTAGTTTGAATTGACTTTAAGTCACATAGATCACTGTGAATTAAGTCAAGAGGTTCAGTATTTCTTTCAACTGATGGAAATGGTGTTTTTGCTAACTTAGCTTCAACACACACTTCACACTTGTAATGTGGATCGATTTCATGATTAGGTAATAATTTCAATTTCATTAATTTTCGTAATGAATTAAAATTCGCATGTCCTAATCTATCATGCCATAAACAAGAGAGTCAATCATATAAGCAGAAGAAGAAGCTTTATTCATTTCAAGGTTTCTGTGTACAGTCATTACATTCACCTTGAATAATCCATTATTCAAGTAACCCCTTCCAATAAATATCCCCCCCTTAGTGAGTACAAATTTATCAGACTCAAAGACCATCCTAAAGCCATGTTTGCTTAGGAGGGAGCCTGATATGAGATTCTTCCGGATGTCAGGGACATGTAGCACATCATTCAGTAGAAGCTCCTTGCCAGATGTCATCTTCATAACGATGCGGCCAAGTCCTTCTATCTTGGATGTAGCGGAGTTACCCATGACCAAATTTCTACCATTGATAGGAGTATATGATGAGAACATACTCTTATCAGAGCAGACATGTCTGGTAGCTCCAGTGTCGATGTACCACTCATTTGCTTTGTCAACCATGTTTGCTTCAAATACAACAGCTGACAGCATCATCTCGGATACCTCTTTGGATAGGGTTTCAGTAACGTTGACTTCTTTCTTTTCTTTATCCTTGAAACGGCAGTCCTTGGATTTGTGTCCTTGCTTTCCACAAACAAAGCACTTTCCCTTAAACTTGTATTTCTTTGGATTGCCCTTCTTCTGTTTAAAGCCTTCGCCTGGAAACTTGCGTTTCTTCTTCCCTTCTATGAGGTTGGCCTTTGGCTCAGCAGGTTGTCCTCCTGCCTTCTTATCTTGGCTCTTATTGTCCTCCTCGATCCTTAGGCGGACAATTAGGTCTTCAAGTCCCATCTCCTTCCGCTTATGCTTCAGGTAGTCTTGAAGTCCTTCCATAGTGGTGGTAGCTTCTCTATGATGGCAGCTACCTGGAATGACTCGCTGAGAGACATTCTCTCTGCATGTATCTCATGCAGGATAATCTGGAGCTCTTGGACTTGCTCCATAACTGTTTTGTGGTCGACCATCTTGTAGTCTAAGAACCTTCCAACCACAAACTTCTTGTGTCCAGCATCCTCTGTCTTGTACTTTTTGTCCTGGGATGCCCATAACTCCTTGGCAGTAGCAATACTGCTGTACACATTGTACAGGGTATTGTCCAGACCATTCAGGATGTAATTTTTGCAAAGGAAGTCCGAGTGCTTCCATGCCTCCACCGCAGCAATGACTTGCTTGTCGGTCTCCCCTTCCTTTAGGACAGGCGGATCTTCATTCAGCACTCTGACCAGGTTCAGAGTTGTGAGGTAGAACAGCATCTTCTGTTGCCACCTCTTGAAATCCGTGCCAGAGAATTTCTCCGGTCTCTTGGCTTGAATGGATGTCGTCATAGTAGCCATCTGCAGCAGCACTTTCGTGGTAGCAGAAAAAATGTCTTAAGATTTTTGGGTGGGTATGTTGGCAGATGGTGGCTACCTAATGAATCAGACTGAGGCTAGAGTTTCACTCTATGTCCTTAAGACAATTTCGTCCCGCAATGGTGCTTACGGTCAGTATGACGATTGTCTCCCAGGATACAACAGTCTCCTTTTGATGAAAGCAGCACTACAATTCATCAAAACTTTCGAACCAAGAATGCTACTCTCTTTTTAATGCACTATTGCTATACTATCCTTAGGAAAGTATGCAAATGCCTAAGAGAGAAGAAGACTAGAATTGATTCAAATTGAACTCAATTCGGAATGGCTTGGGATTGATGAAATGAGAGGGTCTAGGGTCCTATTTATATGTTTTTAGGTGCCCCTTGGAAGCAACCCTACGAATTTAATTAAATTTAAATTTTATTATCAAAGGATGTGAGGGTTAAGGGCTTATCACCCTTGATATGCCCTTTAGACATCGTGATCTTCAGATCAGGCGATCGGATAAGCCTTTTCATGGTTGTGATCTAAAGATCAGCCGATCAGATAAGTCTATCCTTATCCTGATAAGCCTTTTCATCATCGTGATCTGATGATCACGTTATTAGATAGGCGGATGCCTATCACAACCGTACGATCGAACGGACACCTTATCATAACCGTCATGTTGACTAGTCAACCAACCATCCTGTTGACTGGTCAACCAACCGTCCCTAGTCAACTTGACTAGTCAACCGACGAATGTCAGCCGTTGGATCGTGATCAAGATTGTGATTTGATCACCGCATCTCGACCCTTCATCCGATCGATCAACGATCAATTGATCTCAGCCTCTTATCTTGATCCGATCAATCTCCACCGTCGGATCATCTTGATCTATAAAAATTTAAAGCCCCTCAACCTCCTCGCGTGCGCGTGCGCGTGCGCAAGGGTGATGCTACGCATCACCCTCAAGCTCTCCACTTGTGGTGAGCCTAAGGAACTTAAGCTTCAAGGAAGTGGTTTCCATATAAGTGAACCTTCCTTTCTTGATTTTTTCGATATGGGACTAAATGTCCCCGCAATTTCTCATTCACACACATAAGGCGGTAATGGGCTTTCAAGGCCCATTAGGGTATTTAGGGTCTATTTTGGCCCATTACCCAACATAAAGTAGTTCATTCAAGTTAGGGAATCTATTGGTCCAATGGAGGACATCAGCCACATTTATTTGGATCCCAAATCAAAACGTGATCCCTTTTCTTGCTGGTTTAACTTGCTTCAGTGTAGCAGTACAATTTCCATTAGATCTCAAAATTTGACTAGCTGATAGCAATGCAGACTGGACATGATAATCTTCCATTTAGTTGTGTGAATGGATGGAGAGAAGTGATGGTGATGACATAAATGGTGTCCCTAGCATATCCAACAGAATATAGGTAATGATGATATCTCCTGCTTCTTGTGGTTTCATCGTCATTGATGGTCCCAAATATGGTTTAATTGTGAATGTGGAGGGCAGGTCCAATAACGATGGCAGCTGCGGAGAGCTAATGAATCCTCTTGCACTGCAGTAACATGGGAGAGATTATGTTTAATATTTTGCTATGGTTTCTCTATTCTCTTGTGGGCATAACAGGCCTCTTGATTGAGTCTTAGAATGGGATTTCTATTAAACCAATATATCATATATAAAGAATTTTACCACTTTACTCCTCTAGAACTTTTATATTGCAACAATTCTGACAAAAAAAGTGACTCTTGGTTCAACAATGTTACAAAAGGCATTAGTTTGACCTATGTAATTGTAGCATTTTCTTTCTCATGTTTAGATTAGCCAACTAATAGCAAAATACAGCTAACCCTTGCCTTTTAACAGATTTATGATTGAATTCAACCTAACAAGCATTTTGGTGTTCTTTTCTGCATGCACTTCCTGAAGACGTGAGGGTGTTTCAAAAGTTCAAATAATTAGGAATTATGTTACCAACGGATCTGGTAACATCCCTTGAGCCCCTAATATCTTGAAGATGGAGTTATAACCACAGTGAGAGGGGTAAGAAATTAGGTTAACATATGTCATTGGATTTCTCATCAATATTTTCTCTCTTTGTTCTACATATAATTGATTACTTCTCTTGCTTCAGTTTTTCTTCATAGTTCTGTATATATCAGAAAGGGATAATCTATATTCAGTTTACATGTCTTCATCAGGACTTTAGAAAGTGAATAGTGAACATCATTAGGTGAGAATCATGATGACAGACTTATTAAAGTTATTACACAAACCATTCTTTTTTACCACCTTAAGGGTGTCTAAGCCCAAGCACCTCATATGCCGATTTTATGATTACTTTATGGCATTTGTACCTTGGTCTTGATTGTTTAGATCTTCAAAGTAAAGGTTTAAAAGTTTATAAGCAAAACTGAACTTAACCTATCATACCCTTGCGAAGGGTACAGAAAATTCAGTAAACCTCCATGTATATTGGTTCTGTCATCTAACATAGCTTAGGCTGCATTTTCTGTTATGACATTCCACATTTTTCATAAGGTTAGGTGCTCTTTGTCTGGATTTTTGATTACTGCACTCTTCAAAGAAAACAAGGAGTGAAAAAAAGAAAAGAAAAGAAAGAATATAGTCAATAATTTCAGTTATCAAGTGCACATGATTTTTCATTTTTCAGAATTTTATGGAGCTTTTAAAATTACTCTTAACTGATCCTTGATTGGTTTTTTTGTGGAGACCTTAATCCTTTGTACGATGTGACCATCCAAAGGAATTACAAAGAGAAGTACTACATGAAGTTAATGCCTCTTGGCCAGAAATATGCTGAGGTATCAAAGATTTAGTAATTTAACCTGCCAATTCTACTACTAATGTGTTTAAATCATACTTGCCAAATATGTAGCTTCACTTTTTTAACTAAGACTATACAGCTTTTGCCCTGGGGAGGCAAGATTACAAGTGAATCTCTGAGATTTTTCTCACCAATTGTGATTTGGACTACACTCAGTTCAAGCAAATACAGGCACGATGTTCTATATTCTGCATTCGTAGATTATTTTCAGGTATAAAATCCTTGATTGCTTTTGTTTAGAATAATTCAAACTTAGCTTAATGATTTAAACATGGACTGATATTTTGAATGTTGGAAACTAGATAGTCAAAGAAGCCTCTAAATATGGTGCTTTCAATAGATATGCATAAGCTTAGAAGTTCTAATTGGACAATATCAAATGCACGGGGTAAGAGATCATATTAAACAATAGTCTCCAAAAAGCTCCTAAGCAGTTCTAGAATTGCAAAAGCTTTGACCATAGTTCCACCATAGGTTAAAATCTTTCCTTGTCAGTGTTACAAAAAGTCATATTACCATATAACGAGGTGTATCAGTCCATTTAAAAATTCAAAAGAGAACCTGTGATCACAGATGAACAGCTCTCAGTTGGTTTTGCAACAATTATTCATGGATTAAATAATAAATTCTAACAGAATTTAAGAACAACGTAATAAGTAACTTGGTTGTTTGATTAGTTTAGTTGCTTGCTTGGGCATTTAGATAAAATAAAATATAATGTGGGCAAACTGGCATGACAGTTTGGAAAGAAAGGAAGGTAGGGCATGAGCAAAATTTGCCCTCCAAATTCTGCCTTCTATTTCCCTTGTGGAGGACACATGATATTCTTGTGGAACACCATGAAACTCCTTGGGCATATAATGATCCTCATATTACAGCCACCTTTCATATGATTATGGTGCAAGGTGATAAAAAGGGGAGATGAGAGTTTATGTGGAGGTAGATCAAGATTTTGTCATGTGACCAAATCATGAATGCTCAGAATATAGTTAAGTTTTGAACAAAAGTTTCATGGTATGTCTATATCATTCTTGGATTTAAACTATGCTTCTTGTTATGAAATCTTTACAGATCTACTTGTGTAAGACAATATGTGAATATCCAATAATGGTGTTTGGGTAGATAACTAATTGTTCTGTAACTTACTGCTGTGTTTAATTATGATTATTAGATTCATAGATATGATTAGGGCAATAAAAATCCTCTTCTAAAGAAAATAGGTCAATAAATAATCTTCCCACCAAGGCTCTTGATCTTGATAATGTCATCATAGCTTTGATCCATATGAGTGTTCAATAGTTAATGATTAAATGATAGCAATCTATCGCACTCAATTGCCCTCATATAATTATTACAGTGATTGCCCTCGTATAATTATTACAGTCCCACTGAAACCTTACCGTTTGTATCTCAACTATGTACTAAAGAATATAGTTTGCTGATAGTGTAGTAGCTTCTCCAAACTTATTTTGAGTCCAACTGTGAGAGCTCATTGTGGTGAATGTTTAATACTATATCAGTTATGTACTAAAAAAATCCTGAGTACTTATACAGGATTAATAAATACAAATAATATTTTCTTAGCTAGCCTTTTTAATTGAGGTCTTAGATTATAAATGGTATCAAAGTGAATCCAGCTTATGGCTCATGTATTAGGAAATGTTGCTGATGGGCTCTATGTATTTATGATTAGATTTGATTGGCAATAGATGTGGATCCGGATATAGACCTTTAGCTTGGTGAGGATATTAAGGCTTGAATAGAGAGAGTATATGAGAGTCCATGCTAACAAGTATTTAATCTCTAATCGGTTATGGATTGCAAAGATCTTGAATATTTTATGGGATTAAAGAGCCAAATAATATCTTTTTGACTCGTCCTTTTGGGTAAGTCTTAGATTGTTACACCAGCTATTTATGTTTTACTAACCTTCACACTTATTCAGAGTCTCTGTCATATTGAACTGTCCACGGAAGGGAATCTATTAAGATCTTGGATTAATTGTGACCTATAGGTTGTTGGAAAATTTAAGTCAAACCTGTGTTCTTGTTAAAACTGAAACACGAAAGTTGGAATTTAAACACAAAACTGATACCAGATGTTCTGGTGGATATAAAGAATATGAAGCTAGGTTCGATGAAGAAATGAAGTGGTGCGTAGATACCTAGAATTAAATTTAATTCCTTGTTGTCCATCTTGGTTTAAACCTAAAGTGAACTCTCTAGGAAACAGAGAGTGATTAACTAGACTCTAGCCTAAGGCTTTGTTTTTCAGGGTTCCCTGGTGGACTAAAATCCAAAATAAAATAAACAAATGAATCGAAAAGTCCACTAAACAACTGATTTGTGCAACGAGGTTAAAACTCAACAGAGGGCTGGTTTGAAGTCAATACAATAAATTTTCATGTTTGATATTTGAAAGAGAATGGGGAAAAATAATGAGATTTAGAAGAAGCAAAGAATTACAAAACAAAAATAGGGTATGGAAGGAGAGGGAGTAGGTCTCTGTTGGGATCTACAAATCACACTAAGCATACAAACCATTGGAAGAATCGCTCCACATGAGAATAAGAAGTTGCTTTATATATCATATTTCTTCATTGATCAACTATTAAACTTCTCAAAAAAATTGAGGCCAACCCGCTATTAATAAATAAACATATAGAGTTGGGAGTTACATAAATGAAGTTAACTAGAAAATAAGATACAAAATAGAACTAATCTAGTCCCCTCATCACTTGAGATGATGAGTTTATTGGATTTAGGTTATTAAGAGGCTGGCTTCTTGCTGGTCCTATTGAGTAGCTGGCTCTCTCTCTCTCTCTCTCTCTCTCTCTATCAGAAGGAATCCTAAGTTCTGTTCACAATCCTCTTTGATCCCTTCCATTTCATGTATTATAAGAACACATCCTTGGACTTCTTTGCAAACGAGGGCCCTCATGTTTCGTCACTTCTTGTCAGAGTCCTTAAAATTTCATGGCATAGAAAACTACTATCAAGGGTAATCCTGTAGCATCAGGATCACACTAGTGTGCTGTGAACCCCACCACCTTTCCTTCTTCCACCTTTATTTCTTACCCTTGCTTGTTCCACTAATTATGTGTGCTGATTGTTAATCAGTTGATAAATCAAAATGGAAGCTGCTTTTGCATCACTGCGCAGATGAAAAATAAAATTGTATCGACACCTTTCAGGTCAGTGGTCCACTCCCAACCACAATTATGACACTAATAGAATCAAGATCAAGCATCTGATTTTCTACTTTTTTCTCCCTAACTTGACCAAAAGTCAAAACACTTGGTAACTTATATGGTTAGTGTGTATCCTCTTTAATAGAGCAATTTAACTGTATATATCCACGCATAGAATAGGCATATATACTGTTGATGCTGGACCACCAGATTTTTTGTTTAGGGTTTTACAAGATCTCTCTTTTTTTTTTTTTGAAGGAAGAAGTCCCCCCCCCCTCCTCCCCTTCTCTCCCCTTTTATCCTCCTTTTTATTATTATTATTTATTACTCTTTTTCTTTTCATTATCCTGGATGTCCACGTGTAGGATAAGTGTTCATCTCGCATTACGTGGTCATTCAGTGATAATGCTTAATAAGGATATTAAAAACTTGCTCATGAAGGAATCCTTTTTCATGATGATCTTGATTATCCCAAAGGAATGTCAGAGGTAGTGGAGACGTCAGAGTGAGGGAAAAGGGATCTGGCTCCAAAATAGAGGTTCAATGTCCCCTTTTGGTGTTTGTCTTATGCGAACCATTTAAGGCGTAATGATTTTAGCATTTCTCGATTTCTGTTCCGAATATGACGGCTTATCTCGTTTAATGGTTCTGACGTGGGGATTATTCTTAAACCGGGGGTTGCCTGAGGTTGGGGGCCGCCTAGGCTCTAGAGGCCACCCAAGACTGGGGGCCGCCCGGGACTGGGGGCCGCCCAGGATGGGGGCCGTCCAAGCTCTAGGGGCCGCCTAGGATCGGAGGCCGCCTAGACTCTGGAGGCTCGCCCAAGACTGGGGGCCGCCCAGGACTGGGGGCCAGGATTGGGGGCCGTCCAGGATTGGGGGCCGTCCAAGCTCTAGGGGCCGCCTAGACTCTGGAGGCCGCCCAAGACCGGGGCCGCCCAGGACTGGGGGCCGCCCAGGATTGGGGGCCGTCCAAGCTCTAGGGGCCGCCTAGGATCGGAGGCCACCTAGACTCTGGAGGCTCGCCCAAGACTGGGGGCCGCCCAGGACTGGGGGCCGTCCAGGATTGGGGGCCGTCTAAGCTCTAGGGGCCGCCTAGACTCTGGAGGCCGCCCAAGACTGGGGGCCGTCCAGGACTGGGGGCCGCCCAGGATTGGGGCCGTCCAAGCTCTAGGGGCCGCCTAGGATCGGAGGCCGCCTAGACTCTGGAGGCTCACCCAAGACTGAGGGCCGCCCAGGACTGGGGGTCGTCCAGGATTGGGGGCCGTCCAAGCTCTAGGGGCCGCCCAGGATCGGAGGCCGCCTAGACCCTGAGGCTCGCCCAAGACTGGGGGCCGCCCAGGACTGAGGGCCGTCCAGGATTGGGGGCCGTCCAAGCTCTAGGGGCCGCATAGACTCTGAAGGCCGCCCAAGACTGGGGGCCGCCCAGGACTGGGGGCCGTCCAAGCTCTAGGGGCCGCCTAGGATCGGAGGCCGCCTAGACCCTGGAGGCTCGCCCAAGACTGGGGGCCGCCCAGGACTGGGGGCCGCCCAGGATTGGGGGCCGTCCAAGCTGCCTTTTACTTATTTAATTTAACTATTTTGCTCATTATCCATATCATATGCCCCCTCGCCCATCTTTCTTGTATATGTGCGTGGCATGCACATGCAAGGGGGAAGGGCGGAAAAATTTGAATTTCGAAAGTTCAGCACGTGATAAGTGACACTTTGGGAAAAGGGGAAAAGGAGGGGAGGCGCGCATCTCTGAGAGGATGGCGTCTTTTCACTTGTTCGGCCATACTGACGGACCATCATGTATCCTTGTGGTGCCCGAAGCGTCATGTCTGGCTTTATATATGTTAAAAAGATCATCCCTTTCCTTTAGTTCTCGATTTTGTGTGTCTTCCTCCGTTTTTATCTTCTCAAGCCCAGGTTAGTTGGCTTTTTCTTCCTCCTCTTTTTTCTTTATGGACCCTTCCGTAGATAGAAAAGGCAAGGGTCCCATGAAAGAGCCCTCCCGAGAGGAGATTCTTCGGGCACGTCGAGAGGCCTTGGGAGGGGTAATCATCTGCGGGGACCAACCCGCTGCTCCCACTCAACCCGTGTCTAGGTCATTACCTCAGTCTCTTAGGGCTCCTTGCTCGCCCGCCGGTCATGAGGTGGAGCCTCCTGTGGCTGTCCCCAAACTGGCTGGACCGGCGGACATTGCTTCCGTAATGTCTTCACAGGACCTTAGGAATCTTAGGGCTCAATTTGGAGTTCCGGATGACATTCAGCTCTCTGTCCCTCTTCCAGAGGACAGGGTTAGTCGAGGGCAACCGGGTAAGATCGCTCTATACGAAGAGTTTTTTAAGAGTGGTCTACGATTGCCGTTTCACTCCTTTTTTATAAATCTGTTAAATCGATACCACCTTATTCCGGCACAGCTCACTCCCAATTCCATCCGCGTTATATTTTCATTTTTAGTTCTCTGCTCTTTTCATGGAGCCTCTGCTAGACTTTCCTTGTTTAGGTCCCTGTATAGAATCCGAAACCCAGTTAGGGACGGGTGGTGGAGTTTTGCCTCAAGACCTAAAAGGGTTCTGAAACTCAACCTCCCATCTAAAATCAAAGGGTGGAAGTCTAGGTTTTTTTATGCGCATTTGGAGGGGTTAGATGTGGATTGGGGTATTCCAGATACTAGCCCAAACCAGAACGCGAGTATTGAAGAAAGAGACCGCGAGCTATTTAATACTTTAATTTCTACAATTATTCCCCCTAGTAGGGAGTTGCTATCGGAGGGTAATCTCCGGGAGGCTGCGTTCGTGCCGGCGTCGCTGGCTGCAGCGCCCGGTGAGCTTCAAAGAATTTATCTTTTCCTTTTTCTTTTTCTTTTTTAGCTAACCCTATGTTTGTCATTTTGTAGCAATGAAGTTCTCTCGAGATTTCTTGGTGTCAAAGCTTCGAAAGAGGGAGAGAAGTGAGTGTGATGCGCCAGCGGAGGGCAAACCTAAAAGATCCCGCCAATCAGGATCGGACAGTCAGGTCCAACCTCCAGCGGTTATCCCTGAGGTAACCTTAGTAGAAGATAGTGAAGGGGAAATGAGTCCTCCGACGGGGGGCCCTATAGGAGATCCCGTCGAGGGGGAGCCTCCTGAGACGATTCCATCTCCCGCCCAGAGCGTTGGGGAGTCTACAAGGGAAGTAGAAGCAGCTAAAGCTGACTTGCCAGGTCCTTCGTTATCAACGGAAGTGGATGTTCCTATCCCCGCCTCACCAGGCACTTCAAGGACTCCGCCCTTAGCTTCCCAACCACCTAGCGAGAATGTTGGATACAAGAGTTGTTTATCAGAGACAATCCTTAAACTCGCGCTATTACCCAGATTTCAAGACAAACTGAGGAAGGCAACACAGGCAGAGGCATTCAATACTATGTTTACTGCTGTACTGCAGGTAAAGTCCGATTTTTGTTCCCTTTCTAATCATCAAACTTGGACACTGACTGAGTGCGCTTTGCAGATGGCTAATGGTCTCTTCGTGCTACGCGAAGACTTAGACAGGACCAAGTCTCAGAATGCTAGCCTGGATAAAGAGTTGGTAGATACAAGGGCCCGAGAATCAAAAGCATTGCATGACCTTCGAGTCATGCAGGAAGATTATCGGACTTGGAGAGGGAGGGCGGAAAAGGAACTGCGAAGTTTAGATGCCCAGTTGTGTGAGGTCCGAGCAAGGTTGCTACCGACGGAAGAAAAGTTAAAAGGAACTTCCCTCAGGTTGGAACATACGGAGAATCGAGCGGATAGCGCGGAGGCCGCTGCTTGTGATGCCATGGAGAAACTGATTTTAGCCGAGAAGGACACTAAAAATGCTCTCGATAAAGTTGCAGCAGCAATGGTGGAGGCTCAGAAGAAGATGGCTACGGTCGAGACCGAAGCTCAGGAAAAGATAGCTGTGGCTGAGGCTAGAGCTCAGGAAAAGATAGATGTGGCTGAGGCCAGAGCTCAGGAAAAAGTGGCCATAGCTGAAGCTAAAGCCAGGGACGCTATTAAGGAATATAAGGGCTCCCAAGATTTTGAAGCGGAATTCCAGGAGGCTGCCCTAGATGCTTTCGTTGAAGGTTTTGAGAAATGCAAGCGGATATTGGCCCGACAGTTCAACTTGAAGGATCTCGAACGTTTTCGACCCGTGGATGACGAAGGAGTTTCCGATACGGAGGTTGAAGATGTGGTGAGTGAAGCAGTAGCGACTGAGACTCTCGCTGCAGAAAAGCCTCTTGCCGAGGAGCCGGCTGCCAATCCTGATGCAGAGAAAAAGCCTTCAAAAAACTGATCAAGGGTGTTGAGTTTTATTTTGATTTTTAAATTCGGTCCCATTTAAGGACCTTTTGTTGTAAAAATCTGTCTGCTGACAAGATTTAACTTTAAATGAATGAATGTTAGTCTTTATTGATCTAGTTATGTTTAATATTTCCTCTGCTTTATTTTTGGCTCCTGTTTGCAGATTAGGACAATGGTGCTGCTTAATTTAGATAGCTCGCCAGTACTCAACTATCCTCGAAGTACAACTCAAAGCTATCCTAACCAAGGATTCATACTTTATTAGGAATGAGTTATACTTGGACCGTAGGGCCATCGAGCTGCCCAAACTCTAGGGGCTGCCTAGGACTGGGGGCCGCTCAGGACCGAAAGCCGCCTAGCTCTGGAGGCCGCCCAAGACTGGGGGCCGCCCAGGACTGGGGGCCGCCCATTTTAGTTCGAGGCCGATTGAGTGAAGGACTTGAACCTCCTCAGGGGTGAGTTACACCGGCCTGGGGGTGTCCTTTGGACCGTAGGGCCGTCCAGCCGCCTATCGTGGTTGAGGCCGCTTAAGTCAAGGACTTGAACCTCCTCAGGGGTGAGTTACACCGGCCTGGGGGTGTCCTTTAGACCGTAGGGCCGTCCAGCCGCCTATCGTGGTCGAGGCCGCTTAAGTCAAGGACTTGAACCTCCTCAGGGGTGAGTTACACCGGCCTGGGGGTGTCCTTTGGACCGTAGGGCCGTCCAGCCGCCTATCGTGGTCGAGGCCGCTTAAGTCAAGGACTTGAACCTCCTCAGGGGTGAGTTACACCGGCCTGGGGGTGTCCTTTAGACCGTAGGGCCGTCCAGCCGCCTATCGTGGTCGAGGCCGCTTAAGTCAAGGACTTGAACCTCCTCAGGGGTGAGTTACACCGGCCTGGGGGTGTCCTTTGGACCGTAGGGCCGTCCAGCCGCCTATCGTGGTCGAGGCTGCTTAAGTCAAGGACTTGAACCTCCTCAGGGGTGAGTTACACCGGCCTGGGGGTGTCCTTTGGACCGTAGGGCCGTCCAGCCGCCTATCGTGGTCGAGGCCACTTAAGTCAAGGACTTGAACCTCCTCAGGGGTGAGTTACACCGGCCTGGGGGTGTCCTTTGGACCGTAGGGCCGTCCAGCCGCCTATCGTGGTCGAGGCCGCTTAAGTCAACCTGAATAATTATTCAAAGATATGTGTTCAAAAGTGCCGACTTATTTATCATTTGTGTAAACACATTACATCACTGGTAATACGGCCGGAGATTGTCTGCATTCCATGTTCGGGGAATTAGTTGTCCGTCCAGGTCTTCTAGCTGGTATGCTCCACGGTGAAGAACCTTTCTCACCCGATAGGGTCCTTCCCAGTTCGGGGATAGTTTGCCCCCTTCCATTGGTTTGGACACCGAAGCTCTTCTTAGAACTAAATCTCTCTGACGAAAATCCTTCGGGCGTACGCGGGCATTGTAATACCTTGCTACCTGTTGTTGGTATGCTGCAATCTTAACTCGAGCCTGATCTCTCGCTTCATCAATGAGGTCAAGACTGACTCTTAAGCTGGAGAGGTTGTCTGCTTCATTATATGCTTTACTCGGCCACTTGGCAAGCCAATCTCAACGGGAATAACAGCTTCGGAACCAAAAACCAGGTTGAATGGCGTTTCTCCTGTCGGCACTCTGGGTGTTGTGTGGTATGCCCAGAGTACACTCGGGAGCTCTTCTACCCATCTTCCTTTGGATGTATCCAATCTGGTTCTTAGTCCTCGTAATATCATGCGATTTGTGACTTCAGCTTCTCCGTTAGATTGCGGATGGCCGACGGAGGTGAATCGTTGCACGATACCGAGGTCAGTGCAGAAAGTCCGAAAGGCGTTGTTGTCAAACTGTCGGCCATTGTCAGTGATAAGAGTGTGCGGGATGCCGTAGCGACAAATAATGGCTTTCCAGAAAAAGGTTTTAACTTTAGCTTCAGTAATTTTGGCAAGTGCTTCAGCCTCGACCCATTTAGTAAAATAATCAATGGCCACTAGTAGAAATTTGCGCTGTCCTGTCGCAGGGGGGAAAGGGCCGAGGATATCCATACCCCACTGAGCGAAGGGCCAGGGGGAAGAAAGAGAATTTAGCTGAGAAGACGGTTGCCGTTGAATGTAGGCATACCGTTAGCATGAATCACATCTTTTTACTAATTTTGCTGCATCCTCTTGCATGGTGAGCCAGTAGTATCCTTGTCGGAGAGCCTTGCGTGCTAAAGATCGCCCTCCAGAATGATTTCCACAGATGCCTTCATGAATTTCCCTAAGGACATAATCAGCATCTACCGAATCAACACATTTGAGGAGGGGCTGAGAGAAGGATTTTTTATAAAGTTGGCCTTCCAGTAGCACAAATTTAGAAGCCCTCCGTTTAAGCAGCTTAGCTTCTTCAAGATCAACTGGGAGAACGCCGTCTTTTAGATACCGGACATAAGGTTCCATCCAGGCTTCTTTTGGATAATGGGCAGGACTTCGTCAGTAGCTTCGATGCTAGGTGCCTCCAGATACTCAATATAGGTCTTACCCATAGCACTATCCATCGAGGTAGCTAGTCGGGCCAACATGTCGGCCCTAGCATTTTCGCCTCTGGGTATATAACTAATAACAAAGTGATCCAACAAGGGAATCAATAATCTAACTTTATTCAGATATTGAAACATGATAGGGTCACGAGCCTCATACTCTCCTGATACTTGGGCGGAAATGAGCTGTGAGTCGGTGAAGACTCGAAGACTTCTGATTCCCATTCCATGCGCTAGTTTGATTCCAGTCAGTAAAGCCTCATACTCAGCTTGATTATTGGTGGCTTCAAAGAGAAAACGAAGAGCATATTCTACTATCGTGCCCTCCGGGCTAGCGAGAATGAGTCCAGCTCCGCTGCCTTGTGAATTAGAGGCCCCATCAACATGGAGGACCCAGGCTTCATGATCCGTCTTCTCATTGTCCGACAGAATTCGGGGAATTTCTTCTTGAGGCTGTTCAGACCAGGTGCATTCTACTAGGAAATCAGCCAAAACCTGAGATTTTAAAGATGCCCTGGGTTGAAACGATAAGTCGAATTCCCCCAGTTTGATGGCCCACTTGGCTAACCGGCCAGAAGTGTCGGGCCATGTCAAAATAGCTCTGAGAGGTTGATCAGTGAGGACGACTATGGGATGAGCTTGGAAATAGGGTCTGAGTCGCCGGGCGGAAACGAATAAAGCAAAGATGACCTTCTCTGCTTTAGAATACCTCTCTTCCGGACCATGAAGTACCTTGCTGGTGTAAATACAGGTCGTTGAACGGCATGGTTGCCGACACGCACCAAAACAGAACTAACGGCTTCCGAAGAAGCCGCCAGATAAAGGAAAAGCTTCTCTCCTTCCTCCGGCTTAGATAGTAGGGGTGGTGTAGATAAGAACTCCTTGAGTTCTTCAAAAGCTTGTTGGCATTCATCTGTCCATTCAAAGCCATCCGCTTTACGCAGGATTTTAAAGAAGGGCAAACATCTTTCAGCTGATCTGGATAGGAATCGGCTTAACGCTGCTATCCTCCCGGTGAGTTGTTGCACCTCCTTCTTACACATAGGTTGTCTCATACTGAGGATGGCTTGAATTTTCTCTGGGTTTGCTTCAATCCCACGCCGGGTGACCAAGAAACCCAAGAATTTCCCTGCCGTAACTCCAAATGCACATTTGCGGGGGTTGAGCTTTATTCTATGGAGCCGGAGGCTGTGGAAAGTTTCTTGCAGGTCGGCGACATGATCGGCGGCATATGTGCTTTTTGTCAGCATATCATCTACATATACCTCCATGTTTCGGCCGAGTTGGCTTTTAAACACCTTGTTCATTAGCCTCTGATATGTAGCTCCCGCGTTCTTCAATCCGAAGGGCATTACTTTATAACAATAAATGCCCTTCTCAGTGATAAAAGAAGTATGCTCTTCATCCGCGGGGTCCAACTTTATCTGATTATACCCTGAGAAGGCATCCATGAAACTAAGAAGTTCATGACCAGAAGTCGAATCTACTAACTGGTCGATGCGGGGCAGTGGAAAACTGTCCTTAGGACAGGCTTTGTTCAAGTCTGTGTAGTCGATGCATATTCTCCATCCTCCGCTGGCTTTCCGAACCATAACAACATTGGCTAGCCAATCAGGATATCGCGCTTCTCGAATATGACCGGCCATAAGCAACTTGTCAACCTCCACGTCGATGACCTTATGCCGCTCAGGAGCAAAACTCCTCTTCTTCTGGCGGATAGGGCGGCAGCTTGGATTAATATTAAGTTGATGAGTGATTACTTCTGGAGGAATTCCGACCATATCCGTTATTTTCCAAGCAAAGACATCCGCATTCATTGATAAGAAAGCTAGGAGCTGGTCCCGGACCTCAGGGGAAGGAGTTCGCCGATCCGCATGACTTTAGTGGGGTCACCTCCCAGTGGGTAAGATATCAGAAGTTCCGCTGGCTCTCCTCTCCGCTCAGCTTCCCTGGGGTCGAACGACTCGGTCACCGAAGGAACATCAACCATCTGGGGACTAGGGGCTAAATGATAGCAAGGTCTGACCGAGTCCACCTCTCCATGCATCACACCAACCCCATGCTCGGTAGGGAACTGCACCAATAAGCGCTTAGTAGATATAATTGCATCTAATGTGTTCAAGCCGGGACGACCAAGAATGGCGTTGTAAGCCAAGGGAACCCGAACCACCAGAAAATCCATCATAACCGTGCTTTGACACGGTGGCGAACCCGCCGTAGCTGGCAGAGTAATCTCGCCCTCCACCCGGATGGAGTCCCCAGTAAAACCAACCAGAGGGATGGCTACGGGCCGAAGAGAATCCAGGGATAGACTCATCCGAAGAAATGCATCATAAGTAAGCACATTAGCGGAGCTCCCGCTGTCTATTAAGATTCTTTTTACAGGATGCCTGGCGATCGTCATTGAAACGACGACGCTATCATCCTTTACAATATTACCCCCCGCTACATTTCCTTCAGGAAGGATTACATCATCTAACACTTCTGCTCCCCTTGATCTCTTGGAAGATGAAGCCTTTCCACGAGAGATCATGCCCACCATTTTTCTGTTGGGGTGTTGTCAATGCTAGCTTGAGCAGGAGGAGGTCCCATCAAGGCCGGTACTGGAGGAACTTCCTTTTTCTGCACATATTGCCCCAGATATCCCCTCTGAATTAGCTCTTCGATGGCCTGTTTCAAATTTGACATTCTTCAGTATCGTGGCCATAATCCCTATGGAAACGGCAGTAGCGACTTCTGTCGCGGGCAGTACCCTTCTTCAACGGGGGCGGGCGTCGCAAATAAGGCTCGTTTTCAATCTCCATAAGGATATGACTTCGAGGTGCTAAGAGGGGTGTAAGATGGTCCTCCCTGGGAGCTTGATTCTTACGGCGATCAGTCGGTCGATGTAGGAGCTCAGGCTTCTTGAGGGGAGGTCCGACCAACTCCGGACGAGCGGGTCTTTTGCTAGCCCTCCCCTGCGTACCTCTCCTGGATGAATCAGCTTCGTCGGCGCGGATGTACTTCTGCGCGGCTCAGGAGATCGGCGTAAGAAGAAGGAGGCTTTTTATCAAGAGAATAAGTAAAACGGGAGGGACGGAGCCCCCGCTTTAGAGCTAAAGTGGCCACAGCGTCCTCGAGATGATAGACCTCCAGGGCCGCCACCTTGAAGCGGGTTACAAAATCCTTCAAAGATTCTCCTTCCTGCTGCTGCACTGAGAATAGACTGTCTGCCACCCGAGGAATTTTTCGACAGGCGTCGAAGTGAGCCAGAAAAGACCTCTCCAACTGCCGAAAAGAGTCGATACTTCGTGAGGGCAGACGAGAATACCAGACACGAGCCGCCTTGCGGAGGGTGGCCGGGAAGGCAATGCATAAGAGGGCGTCCGTTGCTCCCTGGACCTGCATGATAGCTTTATAGCTTTCCAAATGATCTAGGGGATCAGTGGTGCCGTCATAGGGATCAAGCTGAGGAAATCGAAACCTCCTTGGAATGGATTCTTCCATAATCCGCCGAGAAAGAGGAGGGCGGGCATCATAATCTGATCCTGGCTGGTTATTGATTCTCTGGCTGAGTTCTTCCAGCCGACGGTCTTGCTCTTCGAGGCGCCTTTTCATCCTGTCGGTCATGCCTCCTTCAGTCGGTTCAGGAGAACTGGAAGGAGTCCGATGGCGCCATCGACGATGCCCCGCATAAGGCTCTTTCCCCCGTCGCCGACCGGTAGGCAGACAGTCGGGGGAATGGGACAAGGAGCGGGAGCCGTCACGGAGACTCTGGGACCGCCGCCTTCCTGGAGAATAAGAGCGGAGAGGCTTCGTCGGAGGAGATCTCCCTCGAGCTGACTGTCGGCTAACGGGAGTAGCCGACCTAGGCGATAGAGGCCGCTCGAGCCGTTGTGGAATTCCTTGAGAGCGTCGTTCTTGCAACTGCTGAACCATCCCCACGAGAGTCTGGACCTGCTGAGTGAGGATCAGCAGTTGGTCTTGGGGAACAGCCGGAGTCGGTAGTGGTGATGAAGAAGCCGGAGGGGTCGACTTCACCGGCTGAGAAGGGCCAAGAGGTGCGAGATCATCATTGGGGGGCGAAGGATGCCCCCCAGACCAATCAGTAGGATCTTCTTCCAGAGATCTGGAGCTCATCTCTGTGGAATCGTAGAACAGGCGTATCTCACTGCTCCGACGATAGCCCCCCTTCCTGGCGCGCCAATCTGTTGATGCTGGACCACCAGATTTTTTGTTTAGGGTTTTACAAGATCTCTCTCTTTTTTTTTTTGAAGGAAGAAGTCCCCCCCCCCTCCTCCCCTTCTCTCCCCTTTTATCCTCCTTTTTATTATTATTATTTATTACTCTTTTCTTTTCATTATCCTGGATGTCCACGTGTAGGATAAGTGTTCATCTCGCATTACGTGGTCATTCAGTGATAATGCTTAATAAGGATATTAAAAACTTGCTCATGAAGGAATCCTTTTTCATGATGATCTTGATTATCCCAAAGGAATGTCAGAGGTAGTGGAGACGTCAGAGTGAGGGAAAAGGGATCTGGCTCCAAAATAGAGGTTCAATGTCCCCTTTTGGTGTTTGTCTTATGCGAACCATTTAAGGCGTGATGATTTTAGCATTTCTCGATTTCTGTTCCGAATATGACGGCTTATCTCGTTTAATGGTTCTGACGTGGGGATTATTCTTAAACCGGGGGGTCGCCTGAGGTTGGGGGCCGCCTAGGCTCTGGAGGCCACCCAAGACTGGGGGCCGCCCGGGACTGGGGGCCACCCAGGATTGGGGGCCGTCCAAGCTCTAGGGGCCGCCTAGGATCGGAGGCCGCCTAGACTCTGGAGGCTCGCCCAAGACTGGGGGCCGCCCAGGACTGGGGGCCGTCCAGGATTGGGGGCCGTCCAAGCTCTAGGGGCCGCCTAGACTCTGGAGGCCGCCCAAGACCGGGGGCCGCCCAGGACTGGGGGCCGCCCAGGATTGGGGGCCGTCCAAGCTCTAGGGGCCGCCTAGGATCGAGGCCGCCTAGACTCTGGAGGCTCGCCCAAGACTGGGGGCCGCCCAGGACTGGGGGCCGTCCAGGATTGGGGGCCGTCTAAGCTCTAGGGGCCGCCTAGACTCTGGAGGCCGCCCAAGACTGGGGGCCGCCCAGGACTGGGGGCCGTCCAGGATTGGGGCCGTCCAAGCTCTAGGGGCCGCCTAGGATCGGAGGCCGCCTAGACTCTGGAGGCTCACCCAAGACTGGGGGCCGCCCAGGACTGGGGGTCGTCCAGAATTGGGGGCCGTCCAAGCTCTAGGGGCCGCCCAGGATCGGAGGCCGCCTAGACCCTGGAGGCTCGCCCAAGACTGGGGGCCGCCCAGGACTGGGGGCCGTCCAGGATTGGGGGCCGTCCAAGCTCTAGGGGCCGCCTAGACTCTGGAGGCCGCCCAAGACTGGGGGCCGCCCAGGACTGAGGGCCGTCCAAGCTCTAGGGGCCGCCTAGGATCGGAGGCCGCCTAGACCCTGGAGGCTCGCCCAAGACTGGGGGCCGCCCAGGACTGGGGGCCGCCCAGGATTGGGGGCCGTCCAAGCTGCCTTTTACTTATTTAATTTAACTATTTTGCTCATTATCCATATCATATACATTATTGAAGTCTAAGAAGAATGAGTAAAGTTGGCTCTTTAGGAATAGGACACTGCCTCTTATTATTACTGAAGATATAAACTTGCTTTAATTGTGCAAAAGAGCTTTCAAGGTTAGGTAATGGTGATTGTGAGAGATTTAGAGTCTACATGCAACACACAAAGAGACATCTAGACCTTTGGATTGATTAGGTGGTTTTTCCATGTTTGAGAGACTTTTAGGAGCATTAGAGCACTTTAGCATCTCATTAGTAATCTATAGCTTGATATTTAAATTTTTTATAGCTTGTGAACTGATAGAGATAGCTTTTATCAATTTGAATCTATTTGTCGGAGTCAAATGATTATTTTTTCATTAGATTAAAGTATTGTAGCCTTTTCTTTTGAAAGGAGCAAGTGACAGGGCCTATATTGACATCTGCTCGGCTCATAGGCTTTTATGTTGAAAATCTGTATTCTCACATGAATGAATGAAACCCTCCATTCCTCCCCTTGCATGTGAGGTATGAGAGGCTGTGTGGCCCAGGACTATCTTGACAGTACTTATTCCTCCATATCTTCTTCAGCGTTGCTTCTTTCTGTTAATTTTCTCAATACTTGCCCTCTATCATTTGCTACACAAGAATCAATAACTAACTAATATTGGAGATAACAAAGGACTTGATTAGTCTGAAAGTTATGAATCAAGTACTGAACTAGTCCGTAATCTCTAAACAAGCTTAATAGGTTCTTTTTCTGGTTTAACTCAAAACCCGGTTGAAACAGATTAATGTTCAGTGGCTCCTCTTTGATGAGATTCATTTCCATCATGACTATTTTGTTGCTTATGTCCTTAACTAAGTCTCTTTAATGATATCTGGCTGTATTTGGAAATCATTTGGTTTTTAAATTGATTTCACACACATAACATACATGGCTAGATTTGATGGATCAAGCAGTGGAAGAGACAGATGCACTGCAGGTCCGTCATAATTGCAAAGCACAACATAGATATCTTGCATGGAGAGCAGAAAGGGTCCTTTACTTTTACTTTATTTTGGTTTCTCAATGCTTAGATCTTCAAAAACATGTGCCATGTCAAATAGTTAAAAATGCGAAAAGACACTTTTCTTTGGTCTCATGATTTTTGAACCCCTAAACACTAAATAGATTAAAAGTAGCTTCAAACCCGGAATTGTTTTTGGGGCAAGGAAAAAAAACTACCATTGACGTAAGAGCCCTGAGAAAATCAAGATTCCTATTTACTAATGCTGGTGCCTTTTTTAACCGACAGTGCTTGGTTTTATACATGGCTACCATATTTGAGATTTCAATTTTAAGTGAGAGCTTATTGTTGAAGGTTTTGAAAAACAGAAGTACCATATTATTATTTTTCTGTATATTTTTATCTTCTTGGAATTCCTCTACAACTGTGTTTCAATTCATTTGATTAATCTCTAGAAATGAATCAATATCCCAGGCATTTTAATGACGTATAGTTTGGATAACATATGGTCATATATCAGGATCCTGGACATCCAATTTTGAAGAGGCTGATCGGAGAGAAACTCGCAGAGGTGCCTCTCTGAAAATTAAATTATGTGTCATAGAGCATTGTGAACGTTTTTAAAGCAAGGTTTTCATTCAGCTTTTTTTCTCAACCTTTATTGTTCTTAGGATTTGCTGAGGCACTTTCTCTTTGAGGGAGTTGATACACTGGGAACCAGGACATTCTTGGATTACTTCCTTGAGTATAGATGTGAAGATGGGTCAGTAAGTCCAAAGCGTAGTATCATGGGATGCAAGTGGGGAGTTTATTGGTAGCGAGTCATTATAACATGTCCTCTTCATGCGTTGTAACATCATCTGCCCTTTTTAATTTTCAATTATGAAAAATCAGTTGGGAAATCTTATGAAACCCAACCATGGGATGCAGAAGGGGAATTATTGGTGGTAAGCCTGGGTACCATGTTGTCCTCCTTATGTGTTGTCCATTATTTGCATTTTTTTTTGTTTTCTGCCAAGAAAAATCAGTGGATCTCTCTCTCTCTCTCTCTCTCTCTCTCTCTCTCTCTCTCTGTGGTGTAATGTCTAATACAACTGCAGCAGAAATTTAATCAAAGTTTTCTAGATAAGAAATTTTCAGTCTTCTCATTTTGTTTAGTTTTTGAATCAGCCCAAAGCTTGCCTATTTACCAACTTGTTACGAGTTTTCTATATATCTCTTGCTTAATTAGAAGCAAAAAGTCATGATTAACTAGGATCTAATTGGGGTTGAAATTTGCAGACAATAGTCCTGTTGCTGCTGAAATCCGTCCTCCGACTCGGGCGCGATCGAGCTTCGGTGTGGGTTCCCTCCTGGGTAGACCTGCAAAACAGTCCTCATACGAGAGGCGTTAGGGGTGGCCCTCTGCGGAAGACCCTACAACGCTCAAGTCAGCGGAGATCAACAACGAACAAAAATGGGGAGAAGGCTCTCGTTGAAGAGTCTCTCCAGGGTGGCCTTTCGAGAGCTTTGAGCAGAGCATTAATGGTGGAAAGGAGTGAGCAGAGGTAGATGGGTTGGTCGGTAAGGACCGTCACAGAATGTGCCTATATATACAGTCGCAGCCTCCGAACCGACGTTACCTGGGCCAAAACCAGCTTCTCGATCCGGGTGTACCTTGTCTCGGCATCTCGGAGCAGTTTGCTGACATAATAGATCGGCTTTTGGGTTTTGTTCTCTTCTCTGACCAACACTGAGCCAACCGCGCCTTATGAAACTGCTAAGTACAGAAACAACATTTCCCCCGGATTCGGACTGTTGAGGAGGGGTGGAGAGCCGAGATACCTCTTGAGGTCCTCGAACGATTTTTGACACTCGGGAGACCATTGAAAATTCTTGGCTGATCGGAGAGATTTAAAGAAAGGAAGGCATCTCTCAGCCGACCGAGCCACGAAGCGGTTGATGACTGCAATCCTACAAGTCAAGCGCTGGACCTCCTTGACGGATGCTGAGGGCGCCATTTGCCGAAGGGCATGGATCTTCTGCGGATTGGCCTCAATGCCCCGCTGAGAAACCATGAAGCCCAAAAACTTCCCAGAATTGATGCCGAAGGCGCACTTAGTTGGGTTGAGCTTCATCCGATACTTTCGGAGCATCGCAAAGCTCTCAGAGAGATCCTCAATGTGCTGAGATGCTTCTTTGCTTTTGACCAGCATGTCGTCAACATATACCTCCATGTTTCGACCAATTTGCTCCTTGAAGACCTTGTTAACTAGTCTTTGGTAAGTAGCACCTGCATTTTTCAGACCAAAAGGCATGACACGGTAACAATAAGTACCTCGGTCAGTTATGAAGGCGGTCTTCTCCTCATCTTCAGGCGCCATTCGGATCTGGTTGTAGCCCGAATAGGCATCCATGAAGGTCAGCATCTGATGACCTGAAGTAGCATCTACAAGTTAGTCGATCAGAGGGAGAGGAAAGCTGTCCTTTGGGCATGCCTTGTTGAGGTTGGTGAAGTCGATGCAGATCCCCCACTTACCGTTCAACTTCTTCACCATGATGATATTTGATAGCCAGTTAGGATAGTTTACCTCCCGAATAAAATTCGCCTTGATAAGTTTGTTGACTTCTTCCTTAATTCCCTTCTGTCGCTCAGGGGCGAAGTTCCTTTTCTTCTGTTTTATGGGTCGGGACATCTCGTCCACATTAAGTCGGTGGATGAGAACGTCTGGGCTGATTCCTGGCATATCAGAAGCGGATCAGGCGAAAACATTATTAGCATTCCTTTGAATAAAGTCGATCAGCTCCAGCCGAGGTTTCCCTTTCAGCAGCGATCCGATCTTTATGGTTTGGTCGGGCTCGGCTTCGTTCAGCGGTACCTCCTCTAGCTCTTCGGCTGGTTCTTCCTGTTGCTCGGCAAAGTCCTTCCGAGCATCTAGCCCATCAACTTCAGGTAGTTTGGATTGAAGGCTGGTGATGAAGCACTACCGAGCTATAGCTTAGCTCCCTCGAACTACTCCCACTCCCCCTCCGGTAAGGAACTTCATAGCTAGATGTGGGATGGAGACAGCAGCTCTGAGGGACATCAGGCCAGGTCTCCCAAAGATTGCATTGTAGGGCGATCGGAGCTTGGTCACCAGAAAATCTGCGTGAACAGTGGCAACGCGAGGCCAAGTTCCCACGTGGACCGTCAAGGTCATGACCCCTTCTGGGGTAATAACATCGCCGGTGAACCCCATTAGGGTGGAGTCCATGGCTCGGAGATTCTCCATGAGCAGTTTCATCTTCGCAAACACATCGAGATACAAAACATTGATAGAGCTTCCACTATCAATAAGGATCCGGCTTACATCGTAATTGTTTAGATTGAGAGATACAACCAACACATCGTCATGCGGGAACTGTATCTTCTGGAGGTCATCGTCAGAGAAGGAGAGCTCATTAGTCCGCGCTCTCTTTGGTGCTGAACCTTCTTCATCGTCCCGCCAGCTCGATGGGCTACCGACTGCCTCAATCACATTGATGTGGCCAACGACCGGAGGGTTCGGAGGTGGAGGCTGCTGGGGCTCGGGTTGGTGGTTACCCCCATTTCTTGGCGCAGGCGCTCTCCTGAATTGGTCCAGTCTACCCTACTGAATGATCCTCTCGATTTCATTCTTCAGTTACCAGCACTCTTCGGTGTCGTGGCCATGGTCCCAGTGGTAACGATAGTATTTGATGGGATCTCTCCGGGTCGCATTCCCTCGGAGAGGAGGTGGTCGAGGGAGTTGGCGCTCTATCTCCATGAGGATCTCCGCCCTCAGGGCGATAAGCGGGGTGAATCGGTTGAACCTCCTAGGTGGGCTTCGGGTGCGGTTCCTTGGCAGAGGAACCCTTTGGTGGTGAGGTGGGCTCGGCTGGTGGGCAGGTCGGTGCTTGTCCGAGCCCTTTGACTCCTTCTTCCTTGCCAGCTCGGCAAGGGCAGCCCTTCGCGATTCCTCGACTCTGGCATACTTATCCACCAGGGCCATCATATTGGAGAGATTCGGAGGGTAGCTGACCTCCAGCGCTAGGTAAAAGTCACTCTCCTTTAATACTCTGCCTGCTAGGGTGGACATGGCCACCTTATGGTTGAGGTAATACACTTCTAGCATGGCCGTATTGAAACGGTCAAGATAGTTCTTCAAGGACTCCCCCTCTCTTCTTAACCTCGAAGAGGGAGTCAGATCTCCGCTGGTGACGATGGCTGCTAACGAATTGGCTGATGAAGAGGCGGCTCAGCTCATAAATAAACCAACGAAACCTAGTTTTAAAGCATTAAACCAGGTTCGAGCAGACCCCCTGAGGGTGGAAGGGAAGGCGCGGCAGAGGATCGCATCTGATGCCCCATGGAACATCATGATCGATCGGAAGCTACTGAGGTGGTCGTCAGGACCGAAGGATCCATGATAAGGCTCGATGGCGGGCAGCTTGATATGGGAGGAACTCACTTCCTCCATGATCTCCTTAGAAAAGGGGATGCCCTGCTCCGCCTTATGCTAAAGCGGATGGGCCTGCTTGGCGGCATCTAACTCTTGACGCATCTCCCAGTGTTGTCGACGGATCTCCTCCTCAGGGATAGCAGGAGGGGCTGGGCGAGGAGAGTACTGAGACGGTGTCGAGTCGTGATGAGAGAACACCGAAGAGGGGGATCGAGCCCGCTGAGATCTAGGAAGATCTTTGTCGTAGACCCCTTGCAGGACTGGCTCAGCTCCCTTAGGGCAACGAGGGGGGTCCGTGACCCCATGCGGACCGAAAGATGAGATTGCTGGATGAACGGGGGCCACGTTCTCCTCAGAAGGTGTGGAATAGGGGCAGCTAGACGGGGAGCTTCAAAGCACCCCTAAATCAGACGGGTCAGAGCTTGGACCTGCTAGACCAGTGAGGCAAACTGGTCCTGGGTGTTGGTCCAGATAGCAACCCAAGAGGGGGGGTGAATTGGGTTTTTCAAAAATTTAAACTCTTTTGAAAATAGCACCAGCGGAAATAAAAACTTGGATTCACACAAATTAAAATAGAATATGCACAAATAGAGAGTTAAAGATAATGAGACAATCACGGTAAACACAGAAGATTTTATAGTGGTTCGGTGTACCTACACCTACGTCCACTCCCAAGTATCTCTTGGGTCCACACTATAATCAATCTGATTACAGCAGAGTTGTTTTGCAAGCTCACAACTCGAACTTATTGTTTTCCCAGGTGCACAATGAACCTAGCTGGTTTTCAAGGCTCACCAGCACAAAACCTTACACCACAAGCTAATGCTTGCACAAGGCTAACAGCCTCAACTGAATCAATTACGGATTGACCCAGCAAACAAGGTTTGTTTTACAAGATAAACAGCTCCTCCAATGAGAAAATATACAATAATGAAACAGAAATAAAAAGATAGGAAACAAAGCCTGATTCGCAATCTTGGTGGCTTCTTCCTTCTCTTCCTTTGAGTGGATCTTCCTTCAAGGTGCTCTTGAGACTCAGAAGATCAGAAAACTAGGGCTTCCTTCTTCTCTTAAGATTTCTTCGAAATAGAACAACAAAAGCTTGGAATCTCTCTATTTTCTTTTGGGAAATCAGTATGATCTTTCCTTTCGAGTTTTCCCTCTTTTCTCTTTTGATTTTATGACGGATTTCATAGATTTCTCTCTATTCTTTTCTTTTTGTCTCACTTTTGTCTCTATTCTTTTCTTTTTGTCTCTCTTGTTTTCAGATGCAGCAAACCCTCTTCTTATAGATCCCGATTAATCCATAAATAGTTTAAAACTATCCGTTAGAATCAAGTGTAAGAAGGATTAGAACCAAAAATAGCAATAGCCGTTGGGATTAAAAAATATAAAGGTAAAGTTTAGAGTCGTTTTGATAGTTCTGGAGTCGCGTCTGACATTCTGGAGTCGGCTCTAACTTTTCTGGAGTCGGCTCTAACTTGAAAATCTTTAACCCGCTTGAACTGGAGTCGTCTCTGACTTTTCTGGGGTCGACACAAAAATCTTCTGGAGTCGACTCTAACAGTCCCGGAGTCGACTCTAAGTCGTGGCCTGAAAAACCATCGTTCTGTCTTTTCTGTTGGAGTCGGCTCTAACAGTCCCGGAGTTGACTCTAACTTCTGTGCTGGATCCCAGAGTCGACTCTGCGATTCCAGGTGTCGACTCTAATGTCTGCAATCTTACCTTGACATTAGATTCGAGCTAGAACTTGATTTGACTCATGATTTTGATTATTAAATCGACTTATAAGCTGTAAAACTTAATCAAAATCATTAGTAACTTCAAATATTATACTCAAATAGTTTTGTTAATCATTAAAATCCCCAATTGGGTCAACAATCTCCCCCTTTTTGATGATGACAAAAACTTTGAGTATATGCATTAAAAATTTATTTGAACTAAGAGTTATAGACACTGTTAAAGCTTTGAGACTTCCTAACATAGAATTTGATGCCAATTTTCAAAATGAACTTTAAAAATATGCTTGAGTTCTATAATAAACATTAATCAAGATGATTTAACTTTTATATGGAGAGTTATTAAGCTCCCTCTGTATTGAATAACTCCCCCTATGTAGATAAGCTGAATTCAATTGAACATTTTTGATTAGAATCTCAAAATTTCTCTCCCCCTTTGTAGATATGCAAAAAAAATCTTATATTCTTTCATTCTCTTTCTCTTTTTCTTTCTCCTTTATGCATATACAATCTCTCCCCCTTTTTTGTTATCAGCAATAAGGTGAATTTAAAAGCAATAAAGAAGGTTATCAGAGCGAGGTTGTTGGTTCAATTAATCATAGAGATAGTAAACTCATTCATTGAAATTCAATCAATCAATCATAGACAAATTTGCAATAAAAGTGTAATTGTATTTCAATGCAAGATTCATTACATATGTCAATTTAAGTACATTCACAGGAAAGTAACATATTCAAGTATATTCACTGTAAACCAAAATTCCTAGATACAAGCTATCAAAGTAAAGAAAACTCAGAAATCCTAAGATACAAAATGTGAAGGGCTAGTCTTAGGTTTCTAATGAGTTGGGGTAGGATAGAATATAGAAAATCACACATGCTTGAATACAATCTGCTTCAGGTGACCTATCATTTCTATAATATCATCTTTTTGAGTCTTCTTAAAACTTTCAAGACAAGCTTCAATTTGAGAAACGGCGAGGTCGATATCTTTCTTTAGTTGACTGGTAGCATGAAGATAAGTTCCAGAACCGTCTGCAATGCCTTCCATCCTTTCAAAAATCTTATGAAGATCAGTGCTAAAGGATTCTACCGAGTTGCCAATGGAAAAAGAATCACGTCAAGCCTTGAATTGATCTCTTCCTTCAACTGATTGAACTCCTCTCTCAACTGACACATCTCATTTGTCCTTTGGCTATCATACTCAGCTAGTAAAGCTCTGGGCTGACCTATTTGCTCATCAGAAAATCTTCCAGATGCCAAAGCTGACTGATGTGGAGGTAAAGGGTGAGTGCTCGGTCCAGCCTCTGAAGGTCCAGCAGTAGATGGTCCAGGAATATCCTCTCCTCTGACCTCCTCAACTCTAACTTCCTCTGCTCTGATCTCTTGTCCTCTTTTTATCCAATTTTCATTCTCTTTTCTGAAGCCCATGCGGTGAATTGTAGAGACACTATAGTAATCAGTATGCCTTAATTTTCTTAGTGGCTCATTATCCATTATTAGCACACCATGGCTTCTAAAGACTAATGTTAGTATCATACCATATGGCAGTGTTGATCTTTTCTTGGTTGCTGCTTCTGCCATATAACCAATCATCATTCTGGCAAGATTAACAGGCCTTCCAGTGAGGATACAGTCCATCAATAGGATATCTCGCTCTGAGACATACTCAAACCTTCCAATTTTAGGAAACAAAATTCTTCCACAAATATTGTGAAGTAACCTGAGTTCCAAATTAAGTTGATTAGCCATGATTTCTTCAAACTCAGAAACTTCTCTCCCTAACATCCTAGATAGGGCACCTCCTCTGTCATCATGTTGATATTCAACTAGTCCAATAGTAGGCAACTCTGATAGATTTCCAAGAGTTTCGGCCGTGATAATCACTTTAGTTCCTCTTACAAAACTCACTAAGCCTCCCTCTCCTCTACATAAATTATTGTAAAATTCTCTCACAAGGGCAGGGTATGTAGGGACATCCAAGGAACAAACTTTCTTCCAACCCATTTCCTTCAATAAACGGCCAATAGCGAAGCCCTCCAAAGCAAAGAAATTAAAATCTACTTTTCTTTAGTAGTAATGGCCTTACCCGCTAATTGGTCTACCCGAGGAGAAGATGGTGAGGGTGGAGAATCATCTTGAGTGGCAGATGAAGAAGACGGCGAGGGTTGCCTCCGATTTGAGCGGCGCTTCGTCGGAACGGTCGATCCACCAACGATAGCACGCTTCTTAGGAGCCATGGGAATTGATTGGAATGAGTTATTGAGAGATTTGAGGGATTTGGAGGGGTTGGAATTGGTTTGGAATGGCTTTGAAAGGGTTTAGGAGACGATAGGTTTCATTTGGGGTCGACTCCGCCTTTTTTATTTTGACCTAGTTCCACTTAGAGTCAACTCCCGAAAACGAGGTGTCGGCTCCGAACCAAAAAATCTGTCAGCGACCGAATTAGAGTTGGCTCTACAGAGGCCAGAGTCGGCTCTAATTGCCCAGACAGAACATCAAAATATGAAGGTGTCGACTCCATAAACTGCAGGTGTCGACTCCAATAGTTTCAGTGATAAAAATTCAAATTTAAGGATCTGAAACTAATCAAATTAATCATCAACTCTAGATAAGTATTCCTTAACAATTGAGGAAACAATGAATCAAATTTCTAGATAGATTTCCTTACTGAACATAGAGGATTTTCAAGAAATTGATGAAATCTAGATAGTTGTCCTTAAGAGTTTCAGAAAGTCATTCTAAAGGATCACAAACTCCTAATTCTCCTCTAAGATAACAAAATCTTTCCTCACTTAATGGTTTGGTAAAAATATCAGCTAATTGATCATTAGTATTAACATATTCAAGACAAACATCATTGTTGGAAACATGTTCTCTAATGAAGTGATGTCTAATTTCTATGTGTTTAGTTCTAGAGTGTTGGATTGGATTCTTAGTTAGATTGATGGCACTAGTGTTATCACATCTAATAGGAATTTTATCAAGTGTGATACCATAATCTTCAAGTTGTCGCTTAATCCAAAGGATTTGAGCACAGCAACTTCTAGCTGCAACATACTCTGCCTCAGCAGTGGATAATGCAACCGAATTTTGCTTCTTGCTAAACCAAGAGATTAAGTTACTTCCTAAAAGTTGGCATGCCCCACTTGTACTCTTTCTATCTAATTTATAACCAGCATAATCTGAATCAGAATAAGCAATCAATTTTAAGGTTGAGTCTCTAGAATACCATAATCTTACATTTTTAGTTCCATTTAAGTATCTAAAGATTCTTTTAACAGCAAATAAATGTGATTCCTTAAGATTAGATTGATATCTTGCACATAAGCAAACACAAAACATGATATCTGGCCTACTTGCCGTTAGGTAAAGAAGTGATCCGATCATACCTCGGTAATGCTTCTGATCTACATTCTTACCTTCTTCATCCTTGTCCAGCTTGCATGAGGGACTCATTGGTGTACCAAGGGGTTTAGCAGATTCCATACCAAACTTCTTGAGTATTTTCTTTGTGTACTTTGTTTGGTTGATGAAATCCCCGCTTTCTCTTGTTTGATTTTGTTGACCCAATTATTGATTTTGATGATTAATAAAGGAATTGAGTATATTTATTTGATTACTAATAGATTTGATAAGTGTTTAGGACTCAAAAATATTTGATCGATTTAAAGGTATTAAGAAATGAGTTTTGAATCAATTGCAAAACATCAATTTCAAAGTTTCAGAACCTAGAGTCGACACCTAAAATTCTTGGAGCTGACCCCATGGCCATTCAAATATTCTTCTGATTTTTGATACGGTCCGGAGCCGACACCTAAAGTTTTGGAGCCGACACCCAGAGTTTCGGAGTCAACACTTACAGTGTCTGGAGCCGACTCTGATGCGGGGACAGAACACTTATTTTTTTAGCATCTTGGAGCCGACACTTACAGTATTCGGGAGCCGACACCTGACGATGGCGAGCCAACACCTAACTTTTTCGGAGCCGACTCCTCGATGAACTCAGAACTTTCTATTTTGGAAAAACAACTGGGAGCCGACACCTGAAAAGTTGGAGCCGACTCCAACCTATCTGGGATGAAAATTTAAAATGCCAGATCAGCTCTAACGATAATATTTCCTTTTTACCTAATTTCTAACGGATATATTTTGTTTCCAGTACATTCCAACGGCTAGTTTTCTTCCCAAAATGGATTAAAAGAAATCTATAAAAAGGGGGAAGAGCGTTCGTTTGAAAAGAAGGAAAAGAAACGAAAAAATAGAGAATATTCAAATCAAAAATCCGAGAAATCCTGAGCCTGAAATCCAAGAAAAAAGCATTCAAACTCAAATCCTTCCACTCCACAAAGCTCAAAGAAGAATCCAAGGCATTCAATCTTGAAAAATCGGAGGATTCTCAAAAAGGAAGAAGAAGCTCTGTTTTGAAGATTTTCCAACTTCTCATCTGCAACATTTGCAACGAATCAAAGCTGAGGCCTGATTCAACATCTCCAAAGAGAAGAGGAAAAGAAGAAAAGAAGAAAAGAAGAAAAGCTCAAATCCAATCTACTTCAAACAGGCTTTTCTAAACCTTGTTCATTTATTTGAATATCTGCTCATTTAAGGAGCTGTCTTGTATCTTAAACATTCTTCTTACTTGTTTGTGCTAGTTCTATCAAGGAGATTGAACTAGTGGAGGTTGTATACCTCGGGTCAAGCTAGATAAGCTTGAGTTTAGGGTTTGTGCTGGTGAGCCCGAAAAACCGGCTGGGTTCGTTGTGATCCTGAGGGAAAACAATAAGTTTTGAGTTGTGAGCTTGTAAAATAACTCGGCTGTAATCTAGTCGATTATAGTGTTGACCCAAGTGAATCTTGGGAGTGGACGTAGGTGTTGGATACACCGAACCACTATAAAATCTTTGTGTTTGCCGTGCTTCTATTATCTCAATCTCTATCTCCTTGTTTGTGCTTTATATTTGCATTGCATTTAATTTCATTTATCTTAAAGCCAATAGTTTTTAAAAGGTTAAAATTTTAAAGAACCCAATTCACCCCCTCCCCCCTCTTGGGTTGCCATCTGGGCCAACAATTGGTATCAGAGAAAGTGCTCAATGTTTATTTGATCACATGATCAAGAGCTAAAGATCCAAATGGCAGCTCAAGTTGGATCTTTATTTGCTGAAGGTCATTCTACAAATAGACCTCCCTTATTTAATGGTTCCAACTATTCATATTGGAAAGCAAGAATGAGGATATTCATTCAAGCTTCTGATTATGAATTGTGGAGTGTTATAATTAATGGACCTAGCACACCCACACACATTGTTGATGGCTCTATTGTTCCTAAGCCCGAAAGGGATTGGAATGATAATGATAGGAAAATGGCTAAGCTCAATGCTAAGGCCATAAATGTCTTGTATTGTTCATTAGATGCTAACAAATTTAATCGTATTTCTACATGTAATTCTGCAAAAGAAATATGGGATAGATTAGTTGTTACCCATGAGGGTACTAATCAAGTAAAAGAATCTAAAATAAATATTCTTGTTCATAAATATGAATTATTTAGCATGGAGCAAACTGAAACTATAGCATGCATGTATACTAGATTCACCGATATTGTAAATGGTTTGAAAAGTCTTGGCAAGACCTATACTAATTCTGAACTTGTTCGCAAAATTCTTAGGTCACTTTCAAGGACTTGGGAAGCAAAGGTGACAGCAATCCAAGAAGCCAAGGACCTCAATACTTTACCCTTGGAGGAGCTACTTGGATCCTTGATGACTCATGAGCTAACCATAAAACAACATCAAGAGGAGGAAGTCAAGAAAAAGAAGACTATAGCTCTTAAGGCTGCAGAAAGTGAGGAGAGCTGCAGTGATAATGATGATGATGATGATGAGACAGCTCTTCTAGCAAGAAAATTCAAAAAATTCATGAGAAGAAAGAGACCCTTCCAAAAGAAGAAATCTGGATTTATGGAAGGAGAAAAAGAAAAGGAAAAGGACAAGGACAAAGAGAAAGACCCCTTGATTTGCTATAAGTGTAAAAAACGGGGCACTTTAGATACGATTGTCCACAACTGAAGAAGACTTTCAAGAAGAAGAAGAAAACCTATGTTGCAACTTGGAGCGACAGCGATGAATCCTCTTCGGAAGAAGAACAAAAAGAGGTTGCCAACATTTGCTTCATGGCAAACGAGGATGATGAGGTAAGTTCTGAAAACCCTTGTGATGATTTTGCTTTTGATGAATTATTTGAAGCTTTCAATGAACTTGTAGATGATTTTAAAGTTTTGAAAAAGAAATATAAATCTTTGAAAAATGATAATACAATTCTTAAAGAAAAAGATGATCTTACTAATGAAATTAAAATGCTGAAATCTGAAAAAGATAATTTGACAAAAGAAAAGGAATCAATTTTCAATGAAAATGATAAGTTAAAGAAGGAAGTTGATAAATATAAAAGTATTGTTGATAAATTTACTTATAGTTCTGAAAAACATAATTTATTATTAAGTAATCAAAGAGCTATATATGATAAGGCTGGATTAGGATATAGACCTAACATAAAACAAAAATTTGTCAAAAACTTTTTTAGAAAAGAGCAAAATAAAGATAATGTTACATGTCATTATTGTAACAAGAAATGCCATAAATCCTATGAATGTGATGCAAGAAGTAGTAACAGAAAATTAAGTAGTAAAAGCAAGAAAATTTGGGTTCCCAAAGGAACAATTTTTTATGCTACTAACCATGAAGGACCCAAGAAGGCTTGGGTACCTAAAAATAAGACTTGATTATTTTTGCAGGAGTGTCTTGCGACCAAAAGATCAAAGCGAAAGTGGTATCTCGACAGTGGCTGCTCAAGACATATGACGAGTGATAAGGATCAATTCATCACCCTTGAGAGCAAAAGAGGATGAGTTGTTACGTTTGGTGACAATGGCAAAGGCCAAATCATAGGGTTTGGTAAAATTCAAATAACTCCCTCCACATATATTGAAAATGTTTTATATGTCAATGGTTTAAAACATAATCTAATAAGTATTAGTCATTATGTGATAAAGGTTTTAAAGTATCATTTGAAGCATCTATATGCACTGTTTCTAATCCCATTGATAATAGCATTATTTTTATTGAAAATAGAAATGACAATGTATACTTGATTGATTTAGATAATTTGTCTACTAGTAATCATTGCTTAGTTGCTAATAATGCTAATATGAATGAGATTGGTTGGTTATGGCATCGTAGATTAGGTCATGCAAGCACACACCTTATTTCAAAATTAATTAGAATGGATTTAGTAAAAGGACTTCCACAACTAGATTTTGAAAATAATAAAATTTGTGATGCATGTCAATTTGGAAAACAAACTAGAAATTCTTTCAAAACTAAAAATATTGTTTCCACTTCTAGGCCACTTGAACTACTTCACATGGATCTTTTTGGACCTACTAGAACCACAAGTCTAGGAGGAAAGAAATATGGTATTGTGATTGTAGATGATTACTCTAGATACACTTGGGTATTGTTTTTAGCTCATAAAGATGAGACCTTTCCATTGTTCCTGAAATTCTTCAAGAAGGTCACAAATGAGAAAAACAACACCATAGTGTCTCTAAGAAGTGATCATGGCACTGAATTTGAAAATCATTTATTTGAAAATTTTTGCATAGAAAATGGCATTCATCATAATTTTTCAGCACCTAGAACACCACAACAAAATGGAGTAGTTGAAAGAAAAAATAGAACTTTAGAAGACATGGCCCGTACCATGCTATGTGAAAGCAACCTACCAAAATACTTTTGGGCGGAAGCTATAAACATGGCATATTACATTCTTAATAGAGCTTTAATTAGGCCAATCATTAAGAAAACTCCTTATGAACTATGGAATAATAGAAAACCAAACATAAGTTACTTTCATGCATTTGGTTGTAAATGTTTCATTCATAATAATGGCAAAGATAATCTAGGAAAATTTGATGCAAAATCTGATGAAGGCATTTTCTTAGGATATTCAACATCTAGTAAAGCCTATAGAGTATTTAACAAGAGAAACTTAATTGTAGAAGAATCTATTCATGTAATTTTTGATGAATCTTTAGCATCGAGTTCTGGAAAGATTGATGATGAGGAAGATACAAACATTCTAGAAAGAGACATTGAAAAATTGAATATAGATGTATCTTCGGATCATGAACAAGAAGCTAAAGATAATGATTCTCCTAGTGTTGATGTTGTTGATGCAAATCATAATGATGTAGATCTTCCTAGAGATTGGAGATATGCCTATGGTCATCCAAAAGAATTAATTATAGGTGATCCATCTCAAGGAATAAGAACTAGATCATCAATAATCATCTTGCATTTGTATCTCAAATTGAACCTAAAACTATTGAAGAAGCAATTAGATTATTACTTGCATTTGCATGTCATATGCATATCAATTTATTTCAAATGGATGTTAAAAGTGCATTTTTAAATGGATTTATAAATGAGGAAGTTTTTGTTGAACAACCACCTGGTTTTGAAGATCATGAATTTTCAAATCATGTTTTTAAATTGCACAAAGCACTATATGGTTTAAAACAAGCACCTAGAGCTTGGTATGAAAGATTAAGTAAATTTCTGATTGAAAATGATTTTATAAGAGGAAATGTTGATAAAACACTATTTTTGAAAAGAAAAGACAAAGATTTATTAGTAGTACAAATATATGTTGATGATATTGTATTCGGTGCTACTAACAATTTGTTATGTCAAGAATTTGCTAAGTTGATGCAGGGTGAGTTTGAAATGAGCATGATGGGAGAACTCAACTTCTTCCTAGGACTTCAAATCAAGCAAAGCAAAGAAGAATTTTCATCAATCAAGCCAAATACACAAAAGAACTGCTCAAGAAGTTTGGAATGGAGTCAATCAAACCACTTGGAACTCCTATGAGTCCTTCATGCAAATTGGACAAAGATGAAGATGGTAAGAAAGTAGATCAAAAATATTACAGAGGTATGATCGGATCTCTTCTTTACTTAACAGCTAGTAGACCAGATATCATGTTTGCTGTATGTTTATGCGCTAGATTTCAATCTGAACCTAAAGAATCTCACTTAATTGCTGTAAAAAGAATCTTAAGATATTTAAGTGGAACTAAAAATGTAGGTTTATGGTATTCTAGAGACTCAACATTAAACTTGATTGCATACTCTGACTCTGACTATGCTGGATGTAAATTAGATAGAAAAAGCACAAGTGGAGCATGTCAATTCTTAGGAAGTAACTTAATCTCTTGGTTTAGCAAAAAGCAAAATTTGGTTGCATTATCTACTGCTGAAGCAGAATATGTTGCAGCTGGAAGTTGCTGTGCTCAAATCCTTTGGATTAAGAGACAACTTGAAGATTATGGCATAACACTTGATAAAACTCCAATTAGATGTGATAACACAAGTGCAATAAATTTAACTAAAAATCCAATTCAACATTCAAGAACAAAACACATTGAAATTAGATATCACTTTATAAGAGAACATGTAGCTAATAATGAAATTTGTCTTGAATATGTTAATACTGAAGAACAATTAGCTGATATATTTACAAAACCTTTGAGTGAAGAGAGATTTTGTTATCTTAGAGGTGAATTAGGGATATGTGACCCTTTGGATTGATTTTGAACTCTAAGGAATGACTTTCTAGATCTATATTAATTTCTTGATATTCCTTTCATAATTTTAAGGACAAATATCTAGTCATCTGAGCATCTTGATTCTTAATACTCCAAAATTTTATCAAATTTTATAGAATTTATTTTGACAAGTTTCAGATGTTTGAATCTCATTTATTTTTCTCTGAAACTGTCATTGGAGTCGACACCTCAGAATGAGGAGTCGACACCTTTGTCTGTGTCGCTCTCGGTCCCTGACCTTGGAGCCGACACCCGTGTAAGTGGAGCCGACTCCAGTTCGAGCGCTGACTGTGTTAGCGATTTGGAGTCGACACCCGACTTTGCGGGAGTCGACACCTGGGAATCCCAAATCGATTTATTAGGGCAGAGTCGACACCTCGTCATTTGTATCTTTTCGAATCCTCCACCAAATTCCTCCAAATCTTCCCAAAGCCTCCCCATCTCTAATTCCACTCTTCCCAAGCTTTCCTAAGGATCCAATGGCGCCTAAGAGGAGAGGTTCGGTGATTGGAGCGCCTGTGGTGACCGAAAACGCTCGTAAGGTGACCCGTCCGCGAGCCGTCTCCAAGCGAGGATTCCTCCACCGATTCAGACAATCCCAACACCACTTCACCTCAGGTAGATACCCTAGCAGGGAGGGTAATCACAATGGGTAGGAAAGTTGACTTTGAATTCTTTCAATCCGAGGGTTTTTCAATTGGTAATCAAATCAAGGAGCTTGGATGGGATAGAGTTTGTTCTCTTGATGTTCCTACTTACCCAGCACTAGTAAAGAATTTTACTTTAATTTATCGAGAGGTGATGGTGGTTTAGTAAGCTCTGTTAGAGGCAAACGGATTCATCTTACATTTCAAAAATTAGGAAATCTCCTGAGCATCCCTATTACTGGATTAGCTGCTGATATGCACAGTGAGAGATCAGCGGCCCTATCAAGGATGTTAGGGAGAGATGTTGAAGAATTTGAGGAATTAGGGCTAATCAGTTGCCCTTGGAATTAAGATTGTTACACAACATTTGCAGCAGAATTTTGTTCCCAAAGACCGGACGTTTTGAGTATGTCTCCGAGCGGGACATTGTTGTGATGGATAGTGTATTGACCGGTCAGCCCATTAATCTAGCTGCTATGATGATATTCTATATGGCCGAGGCTGGAGGAAAGAGAAGATCGTCACTACCCTACGGCATGATCTTAACTATGGTATTCAGAAGCCAAGGGGTTGTAATTTTGGACAATGAACCCTCCAAGAACCTGAGACACACCGATTATTATAGTGGCCACTTTACATCGAATGGGATTTGTTAAGATTAATGGTCAGTGGGAAAGGAAAGGAACTTGGATGAGAGAGCCCCTGAGCCTAGACATTCTGCACCTTGTGAGGCTGGTCCATCTATGAGGGTTCCTCTCCACAGCCTAGTAGTCCTGTTCCTGCTCCTGCACCTGCTCATATTCATGTTCAGCCACTTCTTCAGTCGGATTTCAGACCTTCAGTTAGAGCAACTCAAAATCTTCTTGCTGCTCAGAAGGATGAATTGAAGACTGAGTTTGATAATAAATTTATGAATCTTAAAGAAACTCTTTATTCTTAGATGATCGGATTGCCAAAATTGAATCAACTCTTAGCTCTTCTACTAAATCTTTAAGTAGTGATTTGAAGAACATTTTTGAAGAACTTAAAGACATTGTGGAGATTCTGAACCTATTCAAAGTGCAATGCCGAGTTACAAGATAAAATTATCACTGCTTGTACTTTTGTTGATGAAAGATTAAAAGACTACGTCAAGATTCAGACTGAAGGAATGCAGAAGATTGTAGATCATTTAACAAGGATTATTAGAACTAATATATGATCTTCATGTAATGATGAATTTTGATGTAATGAAAGTATAATTTTGATGTAATGAAAGTAATTTTGATGTAATGAAAGTATAATTCTGATGTAATGAAAGTTTTAGTTTCTTTTTAATGAAAGATAGTTTCATTTTGCAATACTTGTGATGTAATTTCAGTTTCATTTTGTAATACTTGACTTTTGATGAAATGAAATTATCTTTTGATCTATCAATTTTATCTTTTGACTTAACTTTTTTTATCTTTTTGTTGATTACAAAAAAAGGGGAGAAAGTTATGTCGTATATGCATTGATTAGTAATTGATTGGAATTTAATTGAAGCTTATTGATTTAATTGAGCTTACTTGATTAGTATAAGGTTTGTTTTGAATATGCATAAATAATCAAGTAAACATTGATATAAAAAATGAAATTGATATAACTGAATCTTAAGTATCAAAGGAAGAACAATTGATAATTTGAACTTCATAGGGGGAGCTACCTTATTCAGGGGGAGCTTACTTGTGAGGATCACTTTCTTGAAAATTTTTTAATTTAAGAATACTATGCATATACTCAATGTTTTTATAATCATCAAAAAGGGGGAGATTGTTGACCCAATTATTGATTTTGATGATTAATAAAGGAATTGAGTATATTTATTTGATTACTAATGGATTTGATAAGTGTTTCAGGACTAAAAATATTTGATCAATTTAAAGGAATTAAGAAACGTGTTTTGAATCAATTGCAAAACATCAATTTCAAAGTTTCAGAACCTGGAGTCGACACCTAGAATTCCTGGAGCCGACCCCATGGCCATTCAAATTTCTTCTGATTTTTGATACGGTCCGGAGCCGACACCTAGAGTTTTGGAGCCGACACCCAGAGTTTCGGAGTCGACACTTACAGTGTCTGGAGCCGACTCCGATGCGGGGACAGAACGTTGATTTTTTGAGCATCTTGGAGCCGACACCTACAGTATTCGGGAGCCGACACCTGACGATGGCGAGCCGACACCTAACTTTTTCGGAGCCGACTCCTCGACGAACTCAGAACTTTCTATTTTTGAAAAACCAACTTGGAGCCGACACCTGAAAAGTTGGAGCCGACTCCAACCTGTCTGGGACAAAAATTTAAATTGCCAGATCAGCTCTAACGGTAATATTTCCTTTTTACCTAATTTCTAACGGATATATTTTGTTTCCAGGTACATTCCAACGGCTAGTTTTCTTCCCAAAACGGATTAAAAGAAATCTATAAAAAGGGGGAAACACCCGTTTGAAAAAAGAAAAGAAACAAAAAATAGAAATATTCAAATCAAAAATCCGAGAAAGCCTGAGCCTGAATCCAAGAGAAAAGCATTCAAAGTCAAATCCTTCCACTCCACAAAGCTCAAAGAAGAATCCAAGGCATTCAATCAAAAATCGGAGGATTCTCAAAAAGGAAGAAGAAGCTCTGTTTTGAAGATTTTCCAACTTCTCATCTGCAACATTTGCAACGAATCAAAGCTGAGGCCTGATTCAACATCTCCAAAGAGAAGAGGAAAAAGAAAAGAAGAAAAGCTCAAATCCAATATACTTCAAACAGGCTTTTCTAAACCTTGTTCATTTATTTGAATATCTGCTCATTTAAGGAGCTGTGTATCTTAAACATTCTTCTTACTTGTTTGTGCTAGTTCTATCAAGGGATTGAACTAGTGGAGGTTGTATACCTCGGGTCAAGCTAGATAAGCTTGAGTTTAGGGTTTTGTGCTGGTGAGCCCGAAAACCGGCTGGGTTCATTGTGATCCCAGGGAAAAACAACAAGTTTTGAGTTGTGATCTTGTAAAACAACTCGGCTGTAATCTAGTCAATTATAGTGTGGACCCAAGTGAATCTTGGGAGTGGACGTAGGTGTTGGATACACCGAACCACTATAAAATCTTGTGTTTGCCGTGCTTCATTATCTCTATCTCTATCTCCTTGTTTGTGCTTTATATTTGCATTGCATTTAATTTCATTTATCTTAAAGCCAATAGTTTTTAAAAGGTTAAAATTTTTAAAGAACCCAATTCACCCCCCCTCCCTCTTGGGTTGCCATCTGGGCCAACAGATTTGAAGTCCAAGGAAGAAGTTGAGTTCTCCCATCATGCTCATCTCGATTTCTCCCTGTATTAACTTAGCAAATTCTTGACAAAGGAGATTGTTAGTAGCACCAAATATAATGTCATCAACGTAAATTTGAACAATCAATAAATTCTTTTCTTTTCTTTTTAAAAATAAAGTTTTATCAACATTTCCTCTAGAAAAATCATTTTCAATTAAAACTTTACTTAGTCTATCATACCAAGCTCTAGGTGCTTGCTTGAAACCATAAAGTGCTTTGTGTAATTTGAAGACGTGGTTTGAAAATTTATGATCTTCAAAACCAGAAGGTTGTTCAATATAAAATTCCTCATTTATAAAACCATTCAAAAATGCACTTTTAACATCCATTTGAAATAAGTTGAAATTCATATGACATGCAAATGCAAGTAGTAACCTAATGGCTTCTAATCTTGCAACAGGTGTAAAGGTTTCATCAAAATCTATACCTTCTTCCTGATTATATCCTTTTGCAACTAATCTAACCTTATTTCTAATTACCAAGCTATTTTCATCCAATTTATTTCTAAAAATCCATTTAGATCCTATTATAGGGTGGTTTTTAGGTCTGTCTACTAGGGTCTAAACTTGGTTCCTAGTGAATTGGTTTAACTCTTCCTGCATTACTAACATCTAATAACTATCTTTCTCAGCTTCCTCTATAGTTTTAGGTTCTATATGAGATACAAATGCAAGATGATTATTGATATTTCTCATTGATGATCTAGTCCTTACACCTTGAGATGGATCACCTATGATTAGGTCTTTAGGATGACCATAAGCATATCTCCAATCTCTAGGTAGATCTTTATCATTATGAGCAGTATCAATACCATCATCCTTAGGTGAGTCATCATCCTTAACTTCAGGTTCTTGATCTGAAGATACATTTAATTTTTCAATACCTCTTTCAATCAAGGATGTATCTTCCTATCATCAATTTTATCCGAACTTGATGCTAAAGATTCATCAAACACTATATGAATGGATTCTTCTACAACTAAGCTTCTTTTATTAAATACTCTATATGCCTTGCTAGATGTTGAATATCCTAGGAAAATACCTTCATCAGACTTTGCATCAAACTTTCCAAGATTGTCCTTTCCATTGTTATGAATAAAACATTTACAACCAAATGTATGAAAATAACCTAAATTTGGTTTCCTATTATGCCATAATTCATAGGGAGTCTTCTTAAGGATAGGTCTAATCAGGGCTCTATTCAGGATGTAACATGCTGTGTTTATAGCTTTCACCAAAAAATATTTTGGAAGTTGGCTTTCACATAGCATGGTACGGGCCATGCCTTCTAAAGTCCTATTCTTTCTTTCTACAAATCCATTTTATTGAGGTGTCCTAGGTGCTGAAAAGTTATAATGTATGCCTTTTTCAAAACAGAATTTTTCAAATAAGTGATTTTCAAATTCAGTTCCATGATCACTTCTAATAGACACTATGGTAGTATTTTTCTCATTAGTGACTTTCTTAACGAATTTCAGGAATATTGAGAAAGTCTCATCTTTGTGAGCCAAAAACATTACCCAAGTAAATCTAGAGTAATCATCTACTATCACCAGACCATATTTCTTTCCTCCTAGACTTGTGGTTCTAGTAGGTCCAAAAAGGTCCATATGTAGTAGCTCTAGTGGCCTAGCAGTTGAAACAACATTCTTAGATTTGAAAGAAGTTCTTGTTTGTTTTCCAAATTGACATGCATCACATATCCGATTATTTCAAAATTTAAGCTAGGAATACCTTTAACTAGATCCATTTTCAATAGTTTAGAAATTAGGTGTGTGCTTGCATGACCTAATCTACGATGCTATAGCCAACCAATCTCATTCATCTTAGCATTATTAGCAACTAAGCAATGATTACTTGGAGATAAATTACTCAAATCAATTAGGTACACATTGCCATAACGTTTACCAATAAGAATAATGCTATTATCAATAGGATTAGTAACAGTGCAAATAGAAGCTTCAAAGGAAACTTTGAAACCTTTGTCACACAATTGGCTAATACTTATCAAATTATGTTTAAGTCCATCGACATATAAAACATTAACAATATGAGTAGATGGAATAATTTGAATCTTACCAATACCCATCATATGGCCTTGACCATTATCACCAAAAGTAACAACTCCACCTCTTTTTGATTCAAGGGTGATGAATTGATCTTTGTCATCCGTCATGTGTCTTGAGCAACCACTATCCAGGTACCATTTTCTTTTCAGTCTGATGCCTGCAAGATACTCCTGCAAAATATTCATGTCTTAATTTTAGGTACCCAAGCCTTCTTGGGTCCTTCATGGTTAGATGTAATAAATATTGTTCCTTTGGGAACCCAAATCATCTTTCTTTTATTATGTGGAGATTTACACATATAAGATTTATGTCCTTTGTTTCCACATTTAAAACAAGTAGTATTTGATGATTTTTCAGCATGTATAAAAATATTTTTCAAAGATTTTTGCTTTTTAAGTGGATTATCCAACTTTATCAAAAACAACTTTTTGATTATCCAAAATCATATTAAGTTTGATAGAGCTTAGAGTGAATTTATCAACTATAGGTTTAAGTCTATCAACTTCATTTTTCAAGCTTTCATTTTCTTTTATCAAAAGTTCTTTTTCTACAACATGCTTTTCATTTTCTAAGGATAGTTTTTGCATTTGATTTTTTAAATATTTGTTCTTTGAACTTAAGTTTGAAAAATCATCTATTAATTCATAAAAAGCACTATGCAATTCATCAAAAGTAAAATCATCAAGAAAACTCGGACTTACCTCATCATTGTCCGCCATGAAGCATAGATTGGCCATTTCACTCTTTTCTTCCTCTTCGAACTTGAGCTTTCCAAATCGCTCTATGTGGCCATCATTGCCTTCTTTTTGAATTTCCGGGTGCCTTTCTTTAGTTGTGGGCATTCAGATTTAAAATGACCCGGCTTCTTACATTCAAAACAAATAACTTCTTTTTCTTTGCCCTTGTCCTCATCTTTTCTTGCAAAGGACTTTTCTTTTCAAACTTCTTCTTCTTCATGAATCTTTTAAATTTCCTCGTGATGAGTGCCATGTCCTCATCATCACTTTCATCTTCAGATTCATAAGGCTCTTCCATATATTCAGAAATCTTAAGAGCCATAGTCCTCTCCTTCTTTAACTCATCATCATCAACATGTTGCTTAATTTGAAGCTCATGAGTCATCAAGGATCTCAATAATTGGGTAGGGTACTTAGATCCTTTGCCTCTTGTATTGTAGTCACTTTAGCTTTCCAAGTCCTAGGCAAGGAACAAAAAACCTTTCTCACAAGATCAGAATTATCATAAGATTTACCAAGACTTTTTAAACCATTAACTATATCAGTAAATCTTGTAAACATATCAGCAATAGATTCACATGCATCCATTTTAAACAATTCATACTTATGAACTAGCATGTTAATCTTGGATTCCTTGACTTGATTTGTTCCCTCATGGGTAACCTTAAGTCTATCCCAAATTTCCTTAGCAGAAATGCAAATAGATATACGATTGATTCATTTGCATCTAATGAGCAGTATAAAACATTCATTGCTTTGGCATTAAGTTGTGCCAATTTTTTATCATGTTCATCCCATTCCATTTTCGGTTTAGGAATCTCCATGCCATTAACTCTAGCAGTGGGTGTGTGTGGTTCATTGACTATAATGCTCCATAGATCATAGTCAAGTGCTTGAATAAAAATTTTCATTCTAGCCTTCCAATAACCATAGTTTGAGCCATTAAACAAGGGTGGTCTATTAGTAGATTGGCCTTCGGAAAAAGATGAACCAGCTTGAGTTGCCATGTGGATCTTTGACTCTTGATCGTTAGATCAAATCAAATGAGCACTAGCTCTGATACCAATTGTTGGTCCAGATAGCAACCCAAGAGGGGGGATGAATTGGGTTTTTCAAAAATTTAAACTCTTTTGAAAATAACCCCAGCGGAAATAAAAACTTGGATTCGCACAAATTAAAACAGAATATGCACAAATAGAGAGTTAAAGATAATGAGACAATCACGACAAACACAGAAGATTTTATAGTGGTTCGGTGTACCTACACCTACGTCCACTCCCAAGTATCTCTTGGGTCCACACTATAATCAATCTGATTACAGCAGAGTTGTTTTGCAAGCTCACAACTCGAACTTGTTGTTTTCCCGGGTGCACAACGAACCCAGCTGGTTTTCAAGGCTCACCAGCACAAAACCTTACACCACAAGCTAATACTTGCACAAGGCTAACAGCCTCAACTGAATCAATCATGGATTGACCCAGCAAACAAGGTTTGTTTTACAAGATAAACAACTCCTCCAATGAGCAAATATACAATAATGAAACAGAAATAAAAAGATAAGAAACAAAGCATGATTCGCTGATCTTGGTGGCTTCTTCCTTTTCTTCCTTTGAGTGGATCTTCCTTCAAGGTGCTCTTGAGACTCAGAAGATCAGAAAACTAGGGCTTCCTTCTTCCCTTGAGATTTCTTCGAAATAGAACAACAAAAGCTTGGAATCTCTCTCTTTTCTTTTGGGGAATCAGTATGATCTTTCCTTTCGAGTTTTCCCTCTTTTCTCTTTTGATTTTCTAATGGATTTCACAGATTTCTCTCTATTCTTTTCTTTTTGTCTCTCTTTTTTCTCTATTCTTTTCTTTTTGTCTCTCTTGTTTTTGGATGCAGCAAACCCTCTTCTTATAGATCCCGATTAATCCATAAATAGTTTAAAACTATCCGTTAGAATCAAGTGTAAGAAGGATTAGAACCAAAAATAGCAATAGCCATTGGGATTAAAAAGATAAAGGTAAAGTTTAGAATCATTCTGACAGTTCTGGAGTCGCGTCTGACATTCTGGAGTCGGCTCTAACTTTTCTGGAGTCGGCTCTAACTCAAAAATCTTTAACCCGCTTGAACTGGAGTCGTCTCTGACTTTTCTGGGGTCAATACAAAAATCTTCTAGAGTCGACTCTAACAGTCCCGGAGTCGACTCTTAGTCGTGACCTGAAAAACCATCGTTCTGTCTTTTCTATCGGAGTCGGCTCTAATAGTCTCGGAGTCGACTCTAACTTCTGTGCCAGATCCCAGAGTCGACTCTGCGATTCCAGGTGTCGACTCTAATGTCTGCAATCTTACCTTGACATTAGATTCGAGCCAGAACTTGATTTGACTCATGATTTTGATTATTAAATCGACTTATAAGCTGTAAAACTTAATCCAAATCATTAGTAACTTCAAATATTATACTTAAATAGTTTTGTTAATCATCAAAATCCCTAATTGGGTCAACACTGGGTCACTGGGGCCACCAGTGGCAAGGGAGTCTCAACTGGCGGTGGTGGTGGCGCTACACTGCTCACCAGATTAGGTCTTTGGGAGGCGACCTAGTCCCGGGATTCAGAAGTAGCCTTTCTTCGATTGGCCATGAGAGAGGTTCTCTTCAAGATCGAGACCCTTATCTCCTGGATCAAAAGTTTATGGGACTTGAGGGCCCTTCCTCTAGCGCCAATTTGTTGCTGCTGAAATCCATCCTCCGACTAGGGCGCGATCGAGCTTCGGTGTGGGTTCCCTCTTGGGTGGACCTGCAAAACAATCCTCACACGAGAGGCATTGGGGGTGGCCCTCTGTGGAAGACCCTCCACGCTCAAGTCAGCGGAGATCAACAACGAACAAAAATGATGAGAAGGCTCTCGCTGAAGAGTCTCTCCAGGGTGGCCTTTCGAGAGCTCTGAGCAGAGCGTTAATGGTAGAAAGGAGTGAGCAGAGGTAGATGAAGAGTGGGCAAGTGTGCAAGTGCACGTACCTAAGAGGATCTGAGGCTGTGATATTTATAGGTGATCACCTGATTCCTTGGACACGTCATAGGGGGTCTGAAAGTTGTTGGGATTCGAAACTGATTTGAATCAGGCTGTTACAGGGCCGGTAGGATCTGTATCCGATTGGTTAGAGGATCAACGGCCAGGAAGAGCAGACGATGCTTCAAGATTCAGCGACTACATAGGCTCTAGGCCATTTCTGATAGTGTAGGCATGATTTCCTATTTGGAATCTTATTAATTTAAGCGTATTCCGCAGAGGTGCTTGAATACCTCGATCGGGCCAAGGTATAGAAGATGGTTGAATCTGCCGAAGTATAGTGAGACTCAATTTATCGAGGTATAGAATAGTTCGGCCTTCTTGGGAAATGGAATGGCTTGGCTATCTGAGATATAACGAGGCTTGGTCTACCGAAGCACAGAATGGTTCGGTGGCGATAGCTCGGGCTGTAAGGATATAATAAAAGCTCGATCAGCCGAGGTATAATAATAGTTCAGCCGACTGATAATAGCTCGGTCAACCGAGGTACAATAATAGCTCGACCAACTGACAGTAGCTCAGTCAGCCACGGTACAATAATAGCTTGGCCAACTGATAGTAACTCGGTCAGCCGAGGTACAATAACAGCTCGGCCAACTGTTGCATGAAAGCTGTTTGGAGGGGGTAGCCTACTCATCACCGCCTGTTAGATGTGACAGCTACGCGACAGGGTGTATGGGCTAACCTTAGCCTAGTACCCTGGGTTGCACGAACATTAGCGCAATGATATTTTTACCATAGGGATATGCATGCCATGCATTTCCCGTTGTCCCCATGGCAAGTGACAGAGGACACACAGGGAGCGCATACGTGCGCTCCCCATATGATCTCTGCGGACCTTCCGTGCGCTCTCCATATGATCTCCGAAATTCCTCTCTCGAGGACGGTCTGCTCTTCAACAGCTTCTTCATCACCCCAGCTATCCGAGGGAAGTCGACTTACAAAAGAAAAACTCAATCTCTCCACTCTCAACCCTAGATACACAGATATCATGAGAACTTTCATAGGACAACAAAGTCTTGGGAGATAGCCTAACACAGCCCGTTCTCCCCATTTTATAGGCAAACAAGCCCGGGGCAGTTATTAAAGAGGGAAGCCCTAAAATTTGAAACACCTTACCCCATTGCTACGTGGAAGGGCAAAAGAAAAGAATCACTTTCCAGAGCGCGCCAAATGCATTTCCCAAGCCGTGATGAAAGGCAAGAGATCTCCCCTGATCTCAAATCGAGAGCCTTAAATGCATGAGATCAGTTGCAGGTCCTCGAGATACGGGCAGGCTTGAAAAATCTCCTTCCAAAAATGATGCCATCCAATGACGATCAAATGCTTGTCGCGCACGTTAAAAGGACATGCATTGGAAAAGGCCAATGAAGTAAATTCCCCTGACAGGGGCAAAATGCTCTTCAGCAAAGCCGCTTCGTGTACCTCAGCTGAAAGCATGCCCATTTCTTCACTTCGGACAGGCTGAACTACCTAACCTCGGCTCTAACCAGGATACCCCTGCGATTCTTGGCCATTTCAAGGTGAACTATCCTATACTTCGGCAGGACAAATTCTCTTACCTGCTCCGAGCGGGACCAGAACTATATTCCTCGGCAGCGCTAGGCCATTTTATGCCCCGGCCGAAGCAGGCCAATTCTTTGCTTCGGACAAACCAAGCTATCCTTATACCTCAGCCTCAACCGAGATGCTTATTTAAGTTCGAACCCAATCGACCTAAGAGCGCGAACGAGTTATAATTTGTTCACAGTTGGAATAAAACTTGAGTTTTAAGTCCGAACCCAACCGACCTAAGAGCGCGAACGAGTTATAATTTGTTAACAGTAGGAAGAAAATTCGAGATAAAATGATCAGTCAAAAAGGCAAACAAGTGAAAGTGAAAGACCCATTCATCAAAAATTTTGATCAGATTACAAATCCAAAAAGAAAGAAATACACAAGCGACCCTCAAGGATCAGGGGCTGGATCGGTCCCAGCAGCATCCTCGGTAACATTCGAGGGGGCTTGGCTTGTTTCACCCATTTTAAAAGTCATCGTTCCCTCGGCGGCAAGCTGGGAGTGTCCTTCGGGAGCCGCGGTCTCACTAGAATCCAAAATAGCATCGAGATCGACGTCTGAGATATCTTCATACTCGGCTTCTTCAGCCCTCGGGGTACATGCCTCAAAGGGTTCAACATCCAAAAAGGAAAGGTCTCATTCCGGATGCTCCCGAGATATTTTAGTTCGAACCTCCTCCACGCCAAGCTGGAAAGCCTCGGCACAGGTTGCATCTTGTTCTCCCCGAAGTATGGCGAGATGCCTTTCAGCCTCAGCAACTTGACTCCGAAGTAAGGCGATTTGCTCCTTGGTCTCAGCAACTTGCCTTTCGAGCTCCGAGCTCCTCTGTTGACTCGACGACAGTTCCCCTTGCAGGGTCTCTAGTTGGCTTCGGCCCTCTAATTTCACCTTCTCCATCTGCAAACACGAGATTAGCCGATGCAACAGTGAGCTGATAGGGGAAATTAAAAAGATAATATCGTACCTCCTCCTCCTGCCGGGCTAATCTCCTGGTCAATTCCTCGACCTCGCCAAAGGCCCTCAGCTTATCGGCCTTAACATGATCGATCCTATCCCTAAGATCGTTAATTCTTAATTGCCTGTGTTGGTCCAGATAGCAACCCAAGAGGGGGGGGGGGGGTGAATTGGGTTTCTCAAAAATTTAAACTCTTTTAAAGGATAACCCCCAGCGGAAATAAAAACTTAGATTCACAAATTAAAACTAAACAATCACAATTAGAGAGTTGAAGATAAAGAGACAATCACGGCAAACACAGGAGATTTTATAGTGGTTCGGTGTACCTACACCTACGTCCACTCCCAAGTACCTCTTGGGTCCACACTATAATCAACCTGATTACAGCAGAGTTGTTTTGCAAGCTCACAACTCGAACTTGTTGTTTTCCTGGGCGCACAATGAACCCAGCTGGTTTTCAAGGCTCACCAGCACAAAACCTATCACCACAAGCTAATGCTTGCCCAAAGCTAACAGCCTCAACAGTATTTGATTTTACAAGAAAAAAATAGCTCCTTCAATGAGCAAATATACAATAATGAAACAATAATAAGAGAGTAGAAATCAAAGCCTGATTCGCAGATCTTGGTGGCTTCTTCCTTCTCTTCCTTTGAATGGATCTTCCTTTGTATGGATCTTCCTTTGAAGATGCTCTTGAGACTCAGAAGATCAGAAAAACTAGGGCTTCTTCCTTCTCTTGAGATTTCTTATAGATAGAACAGCAAAGGCTTGGAATCTCTCTCTCTCTTTTGGGGAATCAGTATGATCTTTCCTTACAAGTTTTCCCTCTTTTCTTTTCTGATAGATCTCAAAGGTTTTCTCTATTCTTTTCTTTTTGCCTCTTTCTTCTCTTTTTTTGGGATGCAACAAACCCTCTTCTTATAGATCCGATTAATCCACAAATAGTTTGAAACTATCCGTTAGAAGCAAGTGTAAGAAGGATTAGATCCATAAATAAAATAGCCGTTGGGATTAAAATAGATAAAGATAAAGTTTAGAGTCGTTCTGACAGTTCTGGAGCCGTGTCTGACATTCTGGAGTCGGCTCTAACTTTTCTGGAGTCGGCTCTAACTCAAATTATTTAATCCGCTCGATCTGGAGTCGTCTCTGACTTTTCTGGGGTCGACACAAAATTCTTCTGGAGTCGACTCTAACAGTCTGGGAGTCGACTCTAAGTCGTGGCCTGAAAATCCATCGTTCTGTTTTTTTCTGATAGAGTCGGCTCTCACAGTCCCGGAGTCGACTCTAAGTCTGTGCCATTTTCCGGAGTCGACTCTGCGATTCCATGTGTCGACTCTAATGTCTGCAATCTTACCTTGACATTAGATTCGAACCAGAACTTGATTTGACTCTTGATTTTGATTATCAAGTAGACTTATAATCTGAAAAACTTAATCAAAATCATTAGTAACTTCAAATGTTATACTCAAATAGTTTTGTTAATCATCAAAATCCTCAATTGGGTCAACAATCTCCCCCTTTTTGATGATGACAAAAACTTTGAGTATATGCATTAAAAAATTCATTTGAATTGAGAATTATAGACATTGTTAAAGCTTAGAGACTTCCTAATAGAGAATTTGATGCCAATATTCAAAATGAATAAAAATAAACAAAACTTGACATCAATCAAGATGATTTAACTTTTATATGGAGAAATTTATTAAGCTCCCCCTGCATTGAATAGCTCCCCCTATGTAGATAAACTGAATTCTTTTAAAAAAAATTTCTCTCTCTCCATCTCAAAATTGTTCTTCATTTTCTTTCTCTTCATTCTCTTTTTCTTTCTTATATGCATATACACTTATCTCTCCCCCTTTTTTGTTATCAACAATAAGGTGAATTTAAAAGCAATAAAGAATGTTATCAGAGCGAGGATGTTGGTTCGAATAGTCATAAAGATAGGAAACTCATTCATTGACATTCAATCAAACAGCCATAGATAAATTTGAAATAAAAGTGTAATTGTATTCCAAAGCAAGATTCATTACATGTATTTTAAAATGACAGATTTAAGTATGTAATTCCTAGATACATGCTAAGAAAGCAAGAAAGCAAGAAATCCTAAGATACAACCTAGGATTGAATATCAAATATGCTTATACACAATTTTCTTTAAATGTCCAATCATTTCCATAACATCATCTTTTTGAGTCTTCTTAAAACTTTCAAGACAAGCTTCAATTTGAGAGACGGCGAGGTCGATATCTTTCTTCAGTTGACTGGTAGCATGAAGATAAGTTCCAGAACCGTCTGCAATGCCTTCCATCCTTTCAAAAATTTTATGAAGATCAGTGCTAAAGGATTCAACGGAATTGCTAATTGAAAAAGAAATCATGTCAAGTCTTGAATTGATCTCATCCTTTAATTGATTGAACTCCTCTCTTAATTTACACATATCATTTGTTCTTTGACTGTCATACTCAGCCAGTAAAGCTCTGAGCTGACCTATTTGCTCCTCAGAAAATCTTTCAGATGCCAATGCTGACTGATGTGGAAGTTGAGAGCTAGGTCCAGCCTCTGAGGGTCCAGCAGATGGTCCAGCAGAAGAAGGTCCAGCAGATGGTTCAGGAATGTCTTCTCCTCTGACTTCCTCAACTCTAACCTCTTCAGCTCTGGCCTCATGTCCTCTTTTTATCCAATTTCCATTTTCTTTTCTAAAGCCCATCCGGTGAATTGTAGAGACACTATAGTAATCTGTATGCCTTAATTTTCTTAGTGGCTCATTATCCATTATAAGTACACCTTGGCTTCTGAATACCAATTCAAAACCATACCATATGGCAATGTAGATCTCTTCTTAGTAGCTGCCTCCGCCATATAGCCTATCATCATACCAGCAAGATTGACAGGTCTACCAGTGAGAATGCAGTCCATCAATAAGATGTCTCGCTCCGAGACATATTCAAACCTTCCGATTTTAGGAAATAGAATTCTTCCACAGATATTGTGAAGTAATCTGAGTTCCAAATTAAGTTGATTTGCCAAGATTTCCTCAAACTCAGAAACTTCTCTCCCTAACATCCTTGATAGTGCACCTCCTCTATCTTCATGTTGATATTCAACAAGGCCAACGGTAGGCATTTCCAATAGATTACCAAGGGATTCGGCTGTGATGATTACTTTTGTTCCTCTTACAACACTCACTAAGCCTCCCTCTCCTCTACATAAATCATTATAAAATTCTCTCACTAGGGCAGGGTAAGTAGGGATATCCAAAGAACAAACCTTCTCCCATCCCATTTCTTTCAACAACCGCCCAATAGCAAAGCCCTCCGAAACAAAAAAGTTAAAATCAACTTTTCTTCCGGTAGTAATGGCCTTACCGCTAATTGGTCGACTCGAGGAGAAGATGGTGAGGGTGGAGAGTCATCTTGAGTGGCAGATGAAGAAGATGACGAAGGTTGCCTCCGATTTGAACGGCGCTTCGTCGGAACAGTCGAACCACCAATGATAGCATGCTTTTGGGAGCCATGGGATTCGATTGGAATGAGTAATCAAGGGATTTGAGGGATTTGGAGGGTTTGGAATCAGTTTGGAACAGCTTTAGAAAGGTTTGGAGACGATAGGTTTCGTTTGGGGTCGACTCCGCCCTTTTTATTTTGACCTAGTTCCACTTAGAGTCGACTCCCGAAAACGAGGTGTCGGCTCCGAACCAGAGAATCTGTCAGCGCCCGAATTAGAGTCGGCTCTACAGAAGCCAGAGTCGGCTCTAATTGCCCAGACAGAACATCAAAATAAGAAGGTGTCGACTCCACAAACTGCAGGTGTCGACTCCACAATAGTTTCAAAAAAATCAAATTTCAAGGATCTGAAACTGATCAAATTAATCATCAAACTCTAGATAAGTGTTCCTTAATAATTGGGGAAACAATGAATCAAATTTCTAGATAGATTTCCTTATTGACAAAGAGGATTTTCAAGAAATTATTGAAGTCTAGATAGTTGTTGTCCTTAAGAGTTTCAGAAAATTATTCTAAAGGATCACAAACTCCTAATTCTCCTCTAAGATAGCAAAATCTTTCCTCACTCAAGGTTTGGTAAAAATATCAGCTAATTGATCATTAGTATTAACATATTCAAGACAAACATCTTTGTTAGTTACATGTTCTCTAATAAAGTGATGTCTAATTTCAATGTGTTTAGTTCTTGAATGTTGAATTGGATTTTTAGTTAGATTGATAGCACTAGTATTATCACATTTAATAGGTATTTTATCAAGTGTGATACCATAATCTTCAAGTTGTCGCTTAATCCAAAGGATTTGAGCACAGCAACTTCCAGCTGCAACATACTCTGCCTCAGCAGTGGATAATGCAACCGAATTTTGCTTCTTGCTAAACCAAGAGATTAAGTTACTTCCTAAAAGTTGGCATGCCCCACTTGTACTCTTTCTATCTAATTTACAACCAGCATAGTCAGAATCAGAATAAGCAATCAATTTTAAGGTTGAGTCTCTAGAATACCATAATCCTACATTTTTAGTTCCATTTAAGTATCTAAAGATTCTTTTAACAGCAAATAAATGTGATTCCTTAGGATTAGATTGATATCTTGCACATAAGCAGACAGAAAACATGATATCTGGCCTACTTGCAGTTAGGTAAAGAAGTGATCCAATCATACCTCTGTAATGCTTCTGATCTACTTTCTTACCTTCTTCATCCTTGTCCAGCTTGCATGAGGGACTCATTGGCGTACCAAGAGGTTTAGCAGATTCCATACCAAATTTCTTGAGTATTTCCTTTGTGTACTTTGTTTGGTTAATGAAAATTCCGCTTTCTCTTGTTTGATTTGAAGTCCAAGGAAGAAGTTTAGTTCTCCCATCATGCTCATCTCGAATTCTCCCTGCATTAGCTTAGCAAATTCTTGACAAAGGAGATTGTTAGTAGCACCAAATATAATGTCATCAACATAAATTTGAACGATTAATAAATCCTTTCCTTTTCTTTTCAAAAACAAGGTTTTATCAACATTTCCTCTAGAAAAGTCATTTTCAATTAAAAATTTACTTAATCTATCATACCAAGCTCTAGGTGCTTGCTTTAAACCATAAAGTGCTTTGTGTAGTTTGAAGACGTGGTTTGGAAATTCATGATCTTCAAAACCAGGAGGTTGTTCAACATAAACTTCCTCATTTATAAAACCATTTAAAAATGCACTTTTAACATCCATTTGAAATAAGTTGAAATTCATATGACATGCAAATGCAAGTAGTAGCCTAATGGCTTCTAATCTAGCAACAGGTGCAAAAGTTTCATCAAAATCTATACCTTCTTCTTGATTATATCCTTTTGCAACTAATCTAGCTTTATTTCTAATTACCAATCCATTTTCATCCAATTTATTTCTAAAGACCCATTTAGATCCTATTATAGGGTGGTTTTTAGGTCTATCAACTAGGGTCCAGACTTGATTCCTAGTGAATTGGTTTAACTCTTCCTGCATTGCTAACATCCAATAACTATCTTTCTCAGCTTCCTCTATAGTTTTAGGTTCTATATGAGATACAAATGCAAGATGATTATTGATATCTCTCATTGATGATCTAGTCCTTACACCTTGAGATGGATCACCTATGATTAGGTCCTTAGGATGACCATAAGCATATCTCCAATCTCTAGGTAGATCTTTATCATTTTGAGCAATATCAATACCATCATCCTTAGGTGAGTCATCATCCTTAACTTCAGGTTCTTGATCTGAAGATACATTTAATTTTTCAATATCTCTTTCAATCAAAGATGTATCTTCCTCATCATCAATTTTATCTGAACTTGATGCTAAAGACTCATCAAACACTATATGAATGGATTCTTCTACAACTAAGCTCTTCTTATTAAATACTCTATATGCTTTGCTAGATGTAGAATATCCTAGGAAGATACCTTCATCAGACTTTGCGTCAAACTTCCCAAGATTATCCTTACCATTGTTATGAATAAAACATTTACAACCAAATGCATGAAAATAACTTAAATTTGGTTTCCTATTGAGCCATAGTTCATAGGGAGTTTTCTTAAGGATAGGTCTAATTAGGGCTCTATTTAGAATGTAACATGCTGTGTTTATAGCTTCCGCCCAAAAATATTTTGGAAGTTGGCTTTCACATAGCATGGTACGGGCCATGTCTTCTAAAGTCCTATTCTTTCTTTCTACAACTCCATTTTGTTGCGGTGTTCTAGGTGCAGAAAAGTTATGATGTATGCCTTTTTCAAAACAGAATTTTTCAAATAAGTGATTTTCAAATTCAGTTCCATGATCACTTCTAATAGACACTATGGTAGTGTTTTTCTCATTAGTGACTTTCTTAACAAATTTCATGAATATTGAGAAAGTCTCATCTTTGTGAGCCAAAAACATTACCCAAGTGAATCTAGAGTAATCATCTACTATCACTAGACCATATTTCTTTCCTCCTAGACTTGTGGTTCTAGTAGGTCCAAAAAGGTCCATGTGTAGTAGCTCTAGTGGCCTAGTAGTTGAAACAACATTCTTAGATTTGAAAGAAGTTCTTGTTTGTTTTCCAAATTGACATGCATCACATATTCGATTATTTTCAAAATTTAAGCTAGGAATACCTTTAACTAAATCCATTTTCAATAATTTAGAAATTAGGTGTGTGCTTGCATGACCTAATCTACGGTGCCATAGCCAACCAATCTCATTCATCTTAGCATTATTAGCAACTAAGCAATGATTACTTGGAGATAAATTACTCAAATCAATTAAGTACACATTGCCATAGCGTTTACCAACAAGAATAATGCTGTTATCAATGGGATTAGTAACAGTGCAAACAGAAGCTTCAAAGGAAACCTTGAAACCTTTGTCACACAGTTGGCTAATACTTATCAGATTATGTTTAAGTCCATCAACATATAAAACATTATCAATATGAGTAGATGGAGTAATTTGAATCTTACCAATACCCATGATATGGCCTTGACCATTATCACCAAAAGTAACTACTCCACCTCTTTTTGATTCAAGGGTGATGAATTGATCTTTGTCACCCGTCATGTGTCTTGAGCAACCACTGTCCAGGTACCATTTTCTTTTCAGTCTGATGGCTGCAAGACACTCCTGCAAAACATTCATGTCTTAATTTAGGTACCCAAGCCTTCTTGGGTCCTTCATGGTTAGATGCATTAAATATTGTTCCTTTGGGAACCCAAATCATCTTTTTCTTATTATGTGGGGATTTACACATATATGATTTATGTCCTTTGTTTCCACATTTAAAACAAGTAATATTTAATGATTTTTCAGCATGTATAAAAATATTCTTCAAAGATTTTTGCTTTTTAAGTGGATTATATCCTAATCCAGCTTTATCAAAAACAGCCTTTTGATTTTCCAAAATCATATTAAGTTTGATAGAGCTTAGAGTAAATTTATCAACTATAGGCTTAAGTCTATCAACTTCATTTTTCAAACTTTCTTTTTCTTTTATCAAAAGTTCTTTATCAAACATGCTTTTCATTTTCTAAGGATAGTTTTGTTCTTTGAACTTAGGTTCGCAAAATCATCCATTAGTTCATAAAAAGCACTATGCAATTCATCGAAAGTGAAGTCATCAAGAAAACTCGGACTTACCTCATCATTGTCCGCCATGAAGCATAGATTGGCCATTTCACTCTTTTCTTCTTCTTCGGAACTTGAGCTTTCCGAATCGCTCCATGTGGCCATCATTGCCTTCTTTTTGAACTTCCGGGTGCCTTTCTTTAGTTGAGGGCATTCAGATTTAAAGTGACCCGGCTTTTACATTCAAAGCAAATAACTTCTTTTTCTTTGCCCTTGTCCTCATCTTTTCTTGCAAAGGGCTTTTTCTTTTCAAACTTCTTCTTCTTCATGAATCTTTTAAATTTTCTTGTGATGAGTGCCATGTCCTCATCATCACTTTCATCTTCAGATTCATGAGGCTCTTCCATATATTCAGAAATCTTAAGAGCCATAGTTCTCTTCTTCTTTGACTCATCATCATCAACATGTTGCTTAATTTGAAGCTCATGAGTCATCAAGGATCCCAATAGTTCTTCTAGGGGTAGTGTACTTAGATCCTTTGCCTCTTGTATTGCCGTCACCTTAGCTTCCCAAGTCCTAGGCAAGGAACGCAAGACCTTTCTCACAAGATCAGAATTATCATAAGATTTACCAAGACTTTTTAAACCATTAACTATATCAGTAAATCTTGTAAACATATCAGCAATAGATTCACATGCATCCATTTTAAACAATTCATATTTATGAACTAGCATGTTAATCTTGGATTCCTTGACTTGATTTGTTCCCTCATGGGTAACCTCAAGTCTATCCCAGATTTCCTTAGCAGAAATGCAAATAGATATGCGATTGAATTCATTTGCATCTAATGAGCAGTATAAAACATTCATTGCTTTGGCATTGAGTTGTGCCAATTTTCTATCATGTTCATCCCATTCCGTTTCCGGTTTAGGAATCTCCATGCCATTAACTCTAGCAGTGGGTGTGTGTGGTCCATTGACTATAATACTCCATAGATCATAGTCAAGTGCTTGAATGAATATTTTCATTCTAGCCTTCCAATAACCATAGTTTGAACCATTAAATAAGGGTGGTCTATTAGTAGATTGGCCTTCGGAAAAAGATGAACCAGCTTGAGTTGCCATGTGGATCTTTGACTCTTGATCGTTAGATCAAATCAAATGAGCACTAGCTCTGATACCAATTGTTGGTCCAGATAGCAACCCAAGAGGGGGGGGGTGAATTGGGTTTCTCAAAAATTTAAACTCTTTTGAAGGATAACCCCCAGCGGAAATAAAAACTTAGATTCACAAATTAAAACTAAACAACCACAATTAGAGAGTTGAAGATAAAGAGACAATCACGGCAAACACAGGAGATTTTATAGTGGTTCGGTGTACCTACACCTACGTCCACTCCCAAGTACCTCTTGGGTCCACACTATAATCAACCTGATTACAGCAGAGTTGTTTTGCAAGCTCACAACTCGAACTTGTTGTTTTCCGGGCGCACAACGAACCCAGCTGGTTTTCAAGGCTCACCAGCACAAAACCTATCACCACAAGCTAATGCTTGCCCAAGGCTAACAGCCTCAACTGAATCAATCACTAGATTGACCCAGCAAATAGTATTTGATTTTACAAGAAAAAAATAGCTCCTTCAATGAGCAAATATACAATAATGAAACAATAATAAGAGAGTAGAAATCAAAGCCTGATTCGCAGATCTTGGTGGCTTCTTCCTTCTCTTCCTTTGAATGGATCTTCCTTTGTATGGATCTTCCTTTGAAGATGCTCTTGAGACTCAGAAGATCAAAAAAACTAGGGCTTCTTCCTTCTCTTGAGATTTCTTATAGATAGAACAGCAAAGGCTTGGAATCTCTCTCTCTTCTTTTGGGGAATCAGTATGATCTTTCCTTACAAGTTTTCCCTCTTTTCTTTTCTGATAGATCTCAAAGGTTTTCTCTATTCTTTTCTTTTTGCCTCTTTCTTCTCTTCTTTTTTTGGATGCAACAAACCCTCTTCTTATAGATCCGATTAATCCACAAATAGTTTGAAACTATCCGTTAGAAGCAAGTGTAAGAAGGATTAGATCCATAAATAACAATAGCCGTTGGGATTAAAATTGATAAAGATAAAGTTTAGAGTCATTCTGACAGTTCTGGAGCCGTGTCTGACATTCTGGAGTCAGCTCTAACTTTTCTGGAGTCGGCTCTAACTAGAAATTATTTAATCCGCTCGATCTGGAGTTGTCTCTGACTTTTCTGGGGTCGACACAAAATTCTTCTGGAGTCGACTCTAACAGTCTGGGAGTCGACTCTAAGTCGTGGCCTAAAAATCCATCGTTCTATTTTTTTCTGATAGAGTCGGCTCTCACAGTCCCGGAGTCGACTCTAAGTCTGTGCCATTTTCGAAGTCGACTCTGCGATTCCATGTGTCGACTCTAATGTCTGCAATCTTACCTTGACATTAGATTCGAACCAGAACTTGATTTGACTCTTGATTTTGATTATCAAGTAGACTTATAATCTGAAAAACTTAATCAAAATCATTAGTAACTTCAAATGTTATACTCAAATAGTTTTGTTAATCATCAAAATCCTCATTTTGGTCAACAGCCTGTTATTTGCCTCTTCCCTGGATTGAGAGAGCTCATCATTGAGTTGGGCTATTTTCTCCTGGTGCCACGTAATTCGGCCATCCCTGGCAAGGACGCAATGCTGTAGCTGTCGGATCTTCTCCTTCGTCTCATTGAGCATAATATTCAGGCAATTTCTCTCCTCGACAGCTTCTCTCCTCAACCTATCTCGACTCTTGTCAAACTATTTTTTAAAAGTTTCCATTTCTCCAGCATGCTTAGATTTGATCTGCGACAGCACCCAGCATGCTTCGTCATATCACGTCCGGAGCCCGCATAGCTCCTTAACTTCAAGTCTCAACTTGGACGCGTCATCGAGGGTGGCCTGATGCAGTCCCCTCGCCCTCGCCAAGTTCTTGTTGGCGGCGTCTAGAACTCGCTCAAGTTTATCAGACGCCTCCGCTCACAACCTGAGCTCAGTGCTGACTTTCTTAGCCCGAGCACTGGCCCCCGCTGCCAGACTCAAAGGCCAGCATAGCGCCCTAGTGATCAAAGCATTCTGCAAAATGAAACACAAATAAGAAAGCGCGATCATATCAACCTAGAAGACATCTATTGCTCTGGAACAACAACTCACCCAAGAGGCGTAGGACCTAGCGAGCCCCATAAGGGCGGAGTTGTCGATTTCAGGGAGGAGATGGACATCCTTCGCCACATTCCGTTGACCAAATGCGGCGTCGATGAGGTCTAGGTCTGCAAATTCCTTCGTAGAGGGACCTGCGCCCAGATACAACGCTGACCTCATCAGGGCAGTGAACACCTCCTCGATGGCCGGATCCAAACTACCGGGCTGCCCGTCCGAGGAACCAGTCCGGGCAACCTCAGGCTGAGAAGCCTCCAACCTCTTGGCCTCCTTCAGAAAAATTCTGGCCTGAGATTCTTCGGATACCTCGGCTAGCCCAGGTGCCAATCTTTCCGAAGCCTCGGTGGGAGAAGCTTTAATCAGAAGATTCTTATCTTGTCCTCTCCCCTCATCCGAGGTCTTTTCCTCGATCGCTAGCGTCTGCTTTTCCCCCATAGGCTCCACCGAGGCCTTAATCCTTTCACCAGCTCCTCCAACCTTTCCAGGAGGAAGCTCTCTAGCAGAAGACTCCTCTCGAGCCTCCATTACCATCGACCCAACATCACCGCCCCTTAATCTCTCCGAGGGAAGCCCTTCGATGGTAGGCTCACCCTGAGCCTTGGCGATTGCAATCGCTCCCTTCTGCTCTCCTGCCGAGGCTATAGACATCTTCTCACTCGGGGGAAGAACCCCCAGGATACCGACCTGCCGAGCCTGGCAATAACTCATCCTCAGGAGAGGGAACTGCTAGACGAGCACACGGAGCCTCGTCTGGGCTGTCCACTATCTTCACCACCAAAGGACAAGAGATCCCATCAACCTTCCCAGAGTCCTCCTCTATCCTCTGTTCCTCCATCATGGCTATCGCTTCTTCCCCCAACCGAGAGAACCCCTCTCTCATTGCCGGTGCTCCCACATACTCTTTCTTTGATGGTGAGGAGTGCGGGCTAACCTTGACTCGCTTGACCTCTGGCGAGTGCTCTTCGGGAAGACGCACCTTCTTCCCAGACTTGCGTCTTTCCCCACCACTACTCTCTCTCGGGCGCTTGCCCAACTCCTTCTTTATATGATCTACCAGTGCGGATCTCTTGGCTGCAAGCACAGTGGGAAACCGATCAAACTGAGATATACTTGCTCGAAAAAAAAAGAGAAAAGAAAAGAGAGAAGAAGAAAGAGGAAGGACTTACCTTGTGTATCAATGGGGCTAAGCCTAGCGGCAAAAAGGGCCTCCTTCGATAGAAAGTCATTAGCCGAGAATACTCGGCCATCACAAAGGACCCCTAGGTCCTTCTTTTCCTATTCAGATAGGGCTGGATGCGCTTCCATATCCCTGACAAAGTTTCTCCACCCCCGCAAAAAGTTGGAGCCGATGTTTCCCTCGGCGATAAAAAATAGGACCTTCCACTCCTTTATGGACGATGGCTTTTCCATGATCGTCTTGAATGATCTCCGAGGTCCGATGTAGGACCACTCCGAGTTCCTTCCGGACATCAGATGATAATAAGCACGGAACAGGGGAAGAGTTGCTGTTACCTGAACCCGGCTACACATTGAGATAAACCCGATGATACTGCGCCAGCTATTAGGAGCCACCATTGTCGGGCAGATGTTGTAAAACCTCATGATCTCCTTTGCCAGGGGATGAAGGGGAAATCAAAGGCCTACCTTCAGGCTATCTTCATAAAGAAAGATCCCACACTCCAGTTCTTGCGAGACCCTATGCTCGGGCTTCGGCAACTGCAAGAGGATATCCGAGGGAATGCCATATTTCTGGCGTATTCTTTCCAAATCCTCGGCAACAATCTCTGAAACCATGCTGCTAGGACTCACCATGTTGTTGGTCGAAAGAAACGCTGAGCGAGGTTACAAAGGAAGTAGGAGAACAAGATTCTCCGAGAAGAAACGAAAGAGCGCTGTGAACGGAAATGACACTATTTCGACTTTATTGTTTCCCAAAGGAAACCTCAAAGAGAAGATAAGGCATCTTAATCGAGGCATCTGGAACCGCCGTTGTAGGCACCGTGAAAATCGGATTTTGCTACATGGCACTTCCCCAACCGTTGCCCCTAAGAAATGACAGATTCATCCCGTAAAGGCACGGCCACCGCGCAACATTAATTAGGGCATCATTACGCAGGCTTTCGAGTCCGAGTCCCTCCGTCCGGATCATGCCACCTGGGACTATACTCCCTACGCCCAAACCTACATTTCGAACTAGGGAGTGGGAGGCATATGATGAGGGGTAAAAATATCATTGCACTGATGTTCGAGTAACCCAAGGCACTAGGCTAAGGCTAGCCCATACACCCTGTCGCGTAGCTATCACATCCAACAGGCGGTGATGAGTAGGCTACCCCCTCCAAACAACTTTTACGCAACAGTTGGCCGAGCTATTATTGTACCTCGGCTGACCGAGCTACTATCAGTTGGTTGAGCTATTATTGTACCTCGGCTGATCGAGTTACTGTTAGTTGGCCAAGCTATTATTGTACCTCAACTAACCGAGCTATTATCAGTTGGCCAAACTATTATTATACCTCAGCTGATCGAGCTATTATTATATCCTTACAGCCCGAGCTATCACCACCGAACCATCATGTGCTTCGATAGACCGAGCCTCGTTATATCTCAGATAGCCAAGCCATTCCATTTCCCAAGAAGGCCGAACTATTCTATACCTCGGTAAATTGAGTCTCACTATACTTCGGCAGATTCAACCATCTTCTATACCTCGGCCCGACCGAGGTATTCAAGCGCCTCTGCAGAATACGCTTAAATTAATAAGATTCCAAATAGGAAATCATGCCTACACTATCAGAAATGGCCTAGAGCCTATGTAGTCGCTAAATCTTGAAGCATCATCTGCTCTTTCTGGCCGTTGATCCTCTAACCAATCGGATACAGATCCTACCGGCCCTATAACAGCCTGATTCAAATCAGTTTGAATCCCAACAACTTTCAGACCCCCTATGACGTGTCCAAGGAATTAGGTGATCACCTATAAATATCACAGCCTCAGATCCTCTCAGGTACGCGCACGTGCACACTCGCCCACTCTCCATCTACCTCTGCTCACTCCTTTTCACCATTAATGTCTGCTCAGAGCTCTTGAAAGGCCATCCTGGAGAGACTCTTCAGCGAGAGCCTTCTCCCCATTTTTGTTTATTGTTGATCTCCACTGACTTGAGCATCAGAGGGTCTTCCGTAGAGGGCCACCCCCAATGCCTCTCGCGTGAGGACTATTTTGTAGGTCCACCCAGGAGGGAACCCATGCCGAAGCTCGATCGCACCCAAGTCGAAGGACGGATTTCAGCAGCAACAAGACCTACGCTCAAATTTTTGGAGGCCCGACACTGTATAATGTGCCAGAATGTGTTGTTGTATGGCTTATGATATACCATACTCGTTTGTGGAATTTGTGATAAGAAAATGTTATCATCTTGTGGCATGTACTTCCAATGGCTGTGGATAAGAAGATACTCCAAGCATTTCATAGTGGCAGACATGTGACCTATGTTGCTTGCTCCCTTATGACTAGTGATGTGGCTGATCACTTCCCTTGGGCGGAAGCATAACACTTTGCACAATTTCTGGAACCATATGAGTTGATAGCTCATTTCCAGTGTCGGCCCTTGGCTTCGGCCTCGGCCTCTGGCTTCGGCCTCACCCTCGCCTCGGCCCTTGGCTTCGGCCTTGGCCTCTGGCTTCGGCTTCGGCTTCACCCTCGCCTCGGCCCTTGGCTTTGGCCTTGGCCTCACCCTCGCCTTGGCCCTTGGCTTCGGCCTCGGCCTCTGGCTTCGGCTTCACCCTCGCCTCGACCCTTGGCTTCGGCCTCGACCTCTGGCTTCGGCCTCACCCTCGCCTCGGCCCTTGGCTTCAGCCTCAGCCTCTGGCTTCGATCTCAACATTGCACATTTTCTAGTATAGCGAAGCCTGTCTCGAATACCAGACCCAGAGATTTGAGGCACCAACCGCCGCATATCTCGCTCATATGTTTTACCGAGATCATGGGCAATTACCAACACACCTTGTAATTGCAAATATATGCGGCACCCATTCAGCAACGGCTCACCTGCCCACCGTTCACGGAGCTCATCCTAACAAAGCAGATTCAACTGTTGCAATGGAACGAGGTAAACGTGACCCCCCGAATAGGTATAAGAAGAGGACCCGAGCTCAACGCAGGGGGGCTCTCGATCTCTCTCTCTCTCTCTCTCTCTTTCAAGCTCTACTCACATACAATATTCCTGTTCTACAACCCACTGACTTGGGCATCGGAGGGTCCCCATCGGAACCACCAGTCTGGAACTTTTTGCAGGCTCTTGAAGGAAGACAGTGACATCTCTACATTCTCGAAGGCCCGTGAAGATCTCAGCTCACCCAATGCTCATCGCAAGTGATTTGGCAGCAATAGATTGGCGCACCAGGAAGGGGGGCCGGCAGATAGACGTTCACCTTCTCGCATCTGCGACCCCTCAACTTTTGTAAGCGAGATGATGGTAACGACGCGAGCTCAAGAAGCCTCCACCAGCCATGCCGTGGAACGCCTCCCGCGAGCTGAACAATCATAGGCCAACCTCCATGTTCCGCCTCTTCCGCCACCATAGGCTAGCCAGGCCGATCGGCTTGATGTCCTAACCAATCAGGTACAAGATCTGATGACGGTGGTGCGGGGACTGCAGGAACATTGCTTCGCCGCCATGCCATTGCCACCTCAACCCCCCTCTGCCTCATGAGGAGGGTCATGGAGCCAGTCAACCTCATCAGGGCAGGACTCCTCCTGAGGCCTCCCACCACTCGCTCCCTGAACCTCGCCATCGGAAGACCTCAAAGCGATGGCAATCTCTCTCCCACCATTCTGATCGCTCCCACCGGCGGAATGGAGAGAAGGAACCAAGACATGTGCACTCCTTGCACCGGCGGTCTTCCCCATCCTCATCTTCTGACTCCTCTAAAGAAGACACCAACAGGAAGGCCGCTCGCCGGGCCGAACGGCGGCTTGATGAGTATCAACGATTGAAGGAGCTTAGTCGCTGGATCGCCAACCCTCATGGGACGGACTACGACCACCATCCCTCGCTTTCTCGCCGCATCATGGAGGAGCCGGTCCCACCTCGGTTTCGTCTCCCCCAATTGGACCCGTACGATGGCACGATGGATCCTCTGGACCACTTGGAGAGCTACAAGGTCCTCATGCAGGTCCAGGGGGCGACGGACTCTCTCCTGTGTGTTGCCTTCCCGGCCACGCTCCGTAAGGCGGCGCGCGCATGGTACTCCGTTTGCCACCGCAGCATCAATTCTTTCAAACAACTTGAGCGATCTTTCCTGGCTCATTTTGATGCCTGTCGAAAGATCCCACGAGTTGCGATAGTTTTTGCTGTCCAGCAAAGGAGTGGCGAAACTCTAAAGGATTTCGTCGCTCGATCAAGGAGGCAGCGCTGGAGGTGTACAACCTGGAGGACTCTGTAGCCACCTTGGCCCTGAAGAGAGGACTTCGCCCGTCCAGATTTGCCTATTCTCTGGATAAGAAGCCTCCCGCTCCTACGCCGAGCTCTGAGCCTGGCACAGAAGTACATCCGTGCCGACGAAGCAGATTCTTCCTAGGAGGGAGGCTGACAAAGGTTCCAGTAAGAAGCCAACATCCACTGACCCGCCGAAGGATGACCAGAAAGCCTGAGCCTCCACGACGCTCAGATCGCCGGCCACAAACGCTGGTTCCTAAAGAGCAGTTCATCCCTTTCATGGCTCCATCTCTCACATCCTGTTGGAGATCGAGGAGGAACCATATTTCCGACCCCCACCCCCCTTGAAGTCCGGATTCCTCGCAACAAGGAGTTTTACTGCCAGTACCACCGAGACTACGGCCACGACACGAAGACTGCCGCCTTTTGAAGAAGGCCATCGAAGAGCTGGTCAGCAGGCCACCTGGGCAAGTTGTTCGAATAGGAAACCCCCCTGCTGGGCCCGTCGATGCCTCCTACACCTCGGATCGGCGTGGACAACACCCGACAAAAAGACCATAGCTATGATCTCTTGGGGGGCAGGCAGCAATTCAAAAAGACGCATGAGGGAATAGACTCTGTAATACCTTTTCTTCGGAAAGGATCTAGATGGGGTAGTTAATAAACATGACGACAGCGTCGTCGTGTCTATGACTATAGCTAAACACCCTGTAAAAAGAATTCTAATTGATAGTGGAAAGCTCTGTGGATGTCTTGAGTTACGAAGCTTTTGTTCGGATGAACTTATCAACTCTTTTCTCCAACCCGTCACCACACCTTTAATGGGTTTCACGGGAGACTCAGTGAAGGTCGAAGGGAAATTGCTCTCCCGGTCACGGCTGGGACTCCACCGCATCAGAGTACGGTGGTCATAAACTTCCTGGTGGTCCGGGTCCCGCTGGCTTATAACGCCATCTTGGGAAGACCGGGGCTGAATCTGCTAGATGCCGTGATCTCCACCAAGAGATTGCTGGTAAGGTTTCCCACCAACGAAGGGATCGAAGAAATGAAGGGGAGCAAAGCCCACCATCGCCTGCTATCACTTAGCCCCCAGTCCGCTGAGGCAGAGTCGGCAGTAGCGCCTGAGTCGCTCGACCCCCAGGGATTTGGGAGGAGAGGGGAGCCGGCAAGCACCTTCTAACCCTTCCCCTTGGGGGAGGATCCGACGAGAACCATCAGGTCAGAGGCATGCTTCCGGAAGAAGCACGTCGATCAACTCCTTGTTTTCCTGGTGCCAACTCCGACATCTTCGCATGGTCATCATCTGACATGCCAGGTATCCCTGAAGGAGATAATCACCCATCGGCTCAACCTCAAGCCAGAATGTCGGCCCGTCCGACAGAAGAAGAGAAAGCTTCGCTCCAGATAGGCAGAAAGCCATCGACGAGGAAATCGCAAGCTAAAGCTGCAGGCCACATTCGGGAAGTCCACTATCCCGATGGTTGGCTAATGTCATGATGGTCCGCAAGGCCAATGGGAGATGGAGAATGTGTAGACTTCACCGACCTCAACAAGGCATGCCCCAAGATAGCTTTCCTTTGCCTCGAATCGATCAAATGGTGGACGCTACATCCGGCCATGAGACCCTTAGCTTCATGGACGCCTTCTCTGGATACAACCAGATCGGATGAATCCAGCGGATGAAGAAGCTACCTCCTTCATAACCGAAAAGGGAATATATTGCTACAAGGTGATGCCATTCGGTTAAAGAATGCGGGAGCTACTTACCAAAGGCTGATGAACAAATCTTGAAGGACCAGATAGACGCAACATGGAGGTATACATGGACGACATGCTGACAAAAAGCGTTCACACCGCCAACCATATTGCCGATCTAACAGAAGACCTTCGACAACCTTCGTCAATACCAGATGAAGCTGAACCCTCGCAAGTGTGCATTTGGGGTGACAGCCGGAAGTTCTTGGGTTTCATGGTGACCAACGAGGAATCGAAGCGAACCCTGACAAAGTCCAAGCCATCTTGGACATGAGGCCTCCTGCCAACAAGAAGGAAGTACAACGCTTGACAGGAAGGGTAGCCGCCTTAAGCCGCTTCCTATCCAAATCTACTGAAAGGTGTTTGCCTTTCTTCAAGGCACTTCGCAGAATCAACGGATTTGAATGGACCAAAGAATGCCAGGAGGCGTTCGAAGGGTTAAAGAATTTCTATCCACCCCGCCACTGCTGCCAAGCCGAAGGGTGGAGAAGAGCTCCTTCTGTACCTCGCGGCTCTCCCAAAGCTGTTAGCTCCGTGCTGGTTTGCATGGACACTGATGGCACACAAAGGCCGGTGTATTACACCAGTAAGGTGCTTCATGATGCAGAGACCGGTATTTGAAATCAAGAAGATTATCTTCATGTTAATTGTCTCCACCCAGTGCCTCTGCCCTATTTCCAAGCCCACCCGATCGTGGTAGTCACGGACCAGCCTCTCAAGGCAATTCTTGCTCGTCCGGATACTTCGGGCCGACTGGCAAGGTGGGCCCTCAAGCTGGGGGAATTCGACCTATCTTTTTGCCCCCAGTTGGCTATGAAGTCTCAGGTCCTGGCAGATTTCTTGGTCGAATGTACCTGGGGAAGGAGCAACCAAAAAGTCCCATGCAAACCCCTCAACCCTCGGACCGGAGAGGATGAGTGGGATCCTTCATGTCGACGGGCGTCAAACTCCCAAGGGAACAGAGCAGGCCTCATCTTGGCTAACCCGGATGGGTTGTAACCGAGTGCACTTCGCATTTTCTCTTTCTAGCCACTAACAATCAGGCGGATATGAGGCCCTACTGTCTGGAATAAGACTGGCTCGAAAGCTCGGGGTGAACACCTTAGAGCATTCACCGACTCCCAGCTAGTTGCTGGCCAAATCACTGGAGAGTACGAGGCAAAGGATCCTACTATGGCCCGTTACTTGAGTATGGTGCAGTCGCAAGCCTCTCCCTTAGCCTACTTCAGCGTCAGCTACATTCCTCGACAAGAGAATGCTAGAGCTAACGCCTATCTCACTCACTACCTTAGTCGACAGGACATTGGGAAAAGCTTACATAGAGCATCTAGAAGCCCCAAGTATTGAAACAATAGAGAACTTTGCCAGTCGAGCAAAAGCCTTCCTGGATGGACACTATATCCAATATCTCACCAACGGCGCCCTCCCTGAAGACCCTGCCGAAGCCAAGCTACTCAAGCGGCGGGCCCGAAATTTCTTGTATGGAAGGAAATCTCTATCGAAGGTCATTCTCATACCCGGTCCTCAAATGCATCGGTCCCACCGACGCCAACTACATTTGCGAGAGATACACGAGGGGATATGCGGAAGCCATCTGGGGGGCAGGCTCTGGCATACAAAGCCTTACGTCAAGGTACTACTGGCTGACAATGAAGAGGATGCGTCCAAGCTCGTCAAAAGATGTGACAGCTGCCAGCGCCATGCCAATGTCCAACATCAACCGCGTCCCAGCTTACCCCCCTAACTGCACCTTGGCCCTTCACTAGTGGGGCATGGACATCCTGGGACCATTCCCTCCAGCCTTCAGCCAACAAATTCCTCCTAGTAGCCATCGACCATTTCACTAAGTGGATCGAGGCGGAAGCTCTCGCTAAGATCACGAAGCCAAAGTGAGGTCTTTCTTCTGGAAATCTATAGTGTGCCGGTTCAGGTTACCGCACACCCTCATTACAGACAACGCCGACAGTTTGATAACACAACCTTTCGAGAATTCTGCACCAAGCTGGGCATCCATCACCGATTCACCTCGTGGGGCATCCCCAAACCAACGGTGCAGCCGAGGTGACCAATCGCACTATTCTTCAAGGACTTAGGGCTCGGCTAGACGACTGTAAAGGGGTGGGTGGAAGAACTTCCAGTGTGCTGTGGGCCTACCACACAACGCCGTGAGCACCCACAGAGAACTCCTTTCAGCCTAGTCTTTCAGGACCGAAGCGGTCATTCCGTGGAGATAGGTGTCCCGAGCCCCGGACGGAGTCGTACACGAGGGTGATAACCCAAATCAACTACGGGCTGATCTGGACCTAGTGGAGAATTGCGAGATCGAGCACGGCTCCGGATGGCAGCCTTCCATCAGCGGGGCCAGGTACTACAACTCTCGGTCATCCCAAGACGTTCTGCCCTGGAGACTTAGTCCTACGAAGAGCTGAAGTTTTAAAGCCGATAGAAGGAGGCAAGCTAGCACTAAGATGGGAAGGACCCTACCGAGTCACGGAGGCGTTTCACCACGGAGCATACAAAGTCGAGGGGCTAGACGGGAAGCCTCTCCCCCACACTTGGAACGCAGACAACCTACGCTGGTATTATCAATAGTTTGGTAATTTCCTTAGCTTGAACCTGTCTACCAGGGTACTATTCAGAATATTCTCACCATGACTTTGAGTAATCCTGCTTCTCCCTTTAGGCCCGGCTCCGCATCGGCACTCTAAGCCCGGCTCCGTGTTGGCATTCTAAGCTCGAGTCTCCCCTCGGCACTCTAAGCCCAGCTTCGCGTCAGCACTCTAAGCCCAGCTCCACATCGGCACTCTAAGCTCGGCTCCACATCGGCACTCTAAGCCCGAGTCTCCCCTCGGCACTCTAAACCTGGCTCTGCGTTGGCATTCTAAGCTCGACTCCGCGTCGGCACTCTAAACCCGAGTCTTCCCTCGGCACTCTAAGCTCGGTTCGCATTGGCATTCTAAGCTCGACTCCGCGTCGACACTGTAAGCCCGAGTCTCCCCTTGGCACTCTAAGCCCGGCTCCTCGTCGGCACTCTAAGCCCGAGTCTCCCCTCGGCACTCTAAGCCTGGCTTCGCGTCGGCACTCTAAGCCCGGCTCCGCATCGGCACTTAGCTCGGCTCCGTGTCGGCACTTAGCTCGACTCCGCATCGGCACGACTCTGCATCGGCACTTAGCTCGACTCCGTGTCAATACTTAGTTCGACTTCGCATCGGTACATGTTCGACTCCGCATCGGTACACAAACCTGAATCCATATAAGCTCTCTGGCTGACTTCCTAGCTATGTCCTAGACCGAGATCGTGTTGGAGTTCTCCCTTGGTACCACTCTGGCATCATCCTGCGATGTATGGTCGAGTGGTCTAGTCATTGGAATTCGGTTCATTTCAACTTATTCACTAGAAAACCTGACTATGGTGCAAGTCGTAAGCATCATGGGTCAAAATTCCATTAATAGCAACCGTTTACAAAATTGTCGATTTAAGTCGGACTTGATTCAAAGCAAGGAAAGCAAAAGAAACTAGTGTTCAGCCGGAGCTAAGCCATCATCTTCGGGAACTTCGTCCGGCTCCAGCTCTTCAATTCCCTCAAGGTCGTACAGTCTGCATATTTTTTCCTTGCAATCTTGGAAGCCGCCCTCATATGCAAATGTAGTTGTCTCAGCTAGCTCCCTATTGAAGGCCTTGGACTTCCTAAAATCTTCTACAGCCTCAACGGCTTTCTTCTCGGCCTTGGTGGCCTTCTCCTCGGCCTCGGTAGCCTTCTTCTCGGCCTCGGTCACCGCCGCCCTTAGATGTGCTGCCTCAGCGTCTCATTGGCAAGCGATTTCCTCGGCATTCTTGGCTCGCTCTCTGGCCACTCTGATCTCAATGGTGGCAGAGTGCAGCCGGTACTTCATTTGGTAAATCTCTGCTTCAGTGGCTTTTTGCTTCTCTTCGGCCACCCTTTGCTTCTCCTCTGCCACCTGAGCATTATCAAGCTCATTGGCCGCCTGGCGCTGAGCCACTTCCAGCGCTTCCTCCACCTTCTCAGCCCGTGCCAGGTTACGAAATTGGGCAGCCTCGACTTGGCTTCAGCCTTTTGCGCCTGGGCTATCTCCGCCCGAGCCTCCTCCAGAGCTGCCTCCGCCCTCTCTGCTCTAGCCCGGACGTCTCAAATTTCCTCCACAGATTGATCGAGAGCGGCCTCATCCTGGGACCAAAGGCCCCTCATGGCGGTCATAGAATTCAATGCTTGATCGGATTGTTTAGGTTAGATAAAGAGGCAGTCTCAAAAGTTTTAACAATGGAACAATACTTACCCAAAGATGTGCCACGAATGCCTCCTGGAAGAATGTAGATCTCCCTTGATGTCGAAGGAACCTTTGTAGCTCGGGCACGGAAGCCTGGGCCAATGTCTGCTCGGCCCAACGGCTATAGCGCATCAGAATTGACTGAAATGAGGGATCGATGCCATCCCCCTCGCTGGCCTCATGGCTGCAGGCGAGGACTCAGCCTCCGACTCTGCTCCCTCTGGCGCCTTTACTGGTGGAGACGCCTCGGCCCCTGCCCCTTCAGGAGATAAGGCAGCTTCTGGAGTTGGCCTTGTAGCTGAGTTGGCCGGTTCTGCTTTGGTGGCTATGGGCCGTGGTGACGGCTCTTTAGTGCCCCACTCCAGAGACATGTTGATTAAATCAATAGGAGACGGATGCGGTACTGGTGAAGGCGAACGAGGTAGATCTCTTTCCCCCACCTCGTTTCGCCCTGATGCCTCTCCAGCCTCAGCCCTTACCGCCTCGCTTCTTAGGGCTTCGCCGGCTTCGGCCCTTTTCGCCTCACCCCCATTAGAGGCCTCTCTGACCTTAGCTCTTCCATCAGTCTCACCCCTTCCAAAGGCCTCTTCGGCCTCGGTCCTCCTAGCAATCTTGATGATGGCCCTCCTTTCGGCAGGGGCCCCATCCGCCTTGACCTTCCTTTTTCTTGTGGCATCCTGTCTTATCTCGCAAATTGATGGTGCCATTCCTGTATCAAGGACATGAAAGGAAGAGTGTTTTAAAAAAAAAAGAGAGAGAGAAAGAAAGGAGGAGAGGAGAAGGACAGAAAAAAAGCAAGGTGAGTAATCAGCCACTCACCACCGGACGAAATAAGGCCAGCAAGACGGAGGTTCTCTTCAATCAAAAGCTTGTTGCACCGAGGGATGTTGGCAGCCAGAAGCTGTCCGAATGCCATTCGATCCCTTGGGAGTATGGAAGAGTCCCTATTTGCGTCAGTATTGGGTGTTCCCCAGTTCCACTCATCCCCTCAACGTCAGCAAAAAAGAACCTATCTTTCCACCCTTTGATGGATGTGGGAAGATATAGTTTAAGAATCCTGGTGGGTCTAGGGGTAAAGGACCACCACCCCGCTTGCTTACGGAGGGTGTAGAAGCTATGGAACAAGGAGATTCTAGCCTCTATACCATGAAAGTGACAAAGTATCATGAAGCCGACGATGGTTCGGATGGAATTTGGGACTAACTGGGCAGGTGCCAAGGAGTATCTGTCTAGGAGGTTGAGGATAAAAGGATGGATGGGTAACCGAAGCCCCACCTTAAAGAAAGCTCCGTACAAGGCAACCCTCCTGGAACGGAAAGAAGTAACCCTATCATCAGGAGTGGGGTAGGACAGATGCATGTTGGGAGGAAAACTATACTTGGCTCCAATGTTCACAATGTCTTGGGCCGACATGGTGGAGGCAGTCCATTCAGGGGACTCCTTGGCAGTAGTGGATAGACCGGCGAAGATCGGATGGTGCTGGGGTGGGGCCCATCTGACGGTCGGATGAATCCCAGTTGCGGGTCGTTTGGTCACTCGCTACCGTTCCAATGGAGCATGGTCGAAAGATGAAGAGGACCAACTAAGCTCTGGGGAAGAGGAAGGCTGTGAAGGAACAGGGGAATGATCCCCAAAATCAGAAAGAGAGCAAGAAGGTGAAGAAGCCATGAGGACTAACCTGAAGAACTTGAACCGAGATTAAGGAAGAGAGAGCTCGAGAGGGAAGCAGAAATGGGAGATGAACAGGCGCTTGCAGATTCAAGGTGAGAGATTATAACACGAGAAAATGTGAAAAGCAGAAGATAGGGACAATTTCCCCCTTTTATACCCCCGTTCCAAATCATACCGCCGATTTCCGATTTGGCCATGTGTTCGCTTTCTATTGGAAATCACTCTGGTAACCACTTGACGCGAGGAACACGAAAAACACCGCTAATAAAGAGGTAGCGGTGACCTCACCGCAATGATGATGCCTACCTTTTCACAACCCCTTGCCCAAGGAAAATCCTGCCAAATCCCAATAGCCTGAATGGGCAGAATGATGGCATGGAGATCAGCCACCTGGTGTATATTAACACCCCTTCCGCTGGCAACTATATGCCCGCCCATCTCAGGGTGGGGGCATCTGATGTGGCTGATCACTTCCCTTGGGTGGCAGCATAACACTTTGCATAATTTTTGAAACTAGATGAGTTGATAGCTCATTTCGGGTGTCGGCCCTTGGCTTCGGCCTCAGCCTCTGGCTTTGGCCTCACCCTCGCCTCAGCCCTTGGCTTCGGCCTCGGCCTCTGGCTTCGATCTCAACATTGCACGTTTTCCTAGTATAGCGAAGCCTATCTCGAATACCGAACCCAGGGATTTGAGGCATCAACCGCCGCATATCTCGCTCATCTGTTTTACCGAGATCACGGGCAATTACCAACACACCCTGCAATTGCCGATATACGCAGCACCCATTCAGCAATGGCTCACCTGCCCGTCGTTCACAGAGCTCATCTTAACAAAGCAGATTCAACGGTTCCAATGGAACGAGGTAAACGTGACCCTCCGAACAGGTATAAGAAGAGGATCCGACCTCAACGCAGGGGGCTCTCGATCTCTATCTCTCTCTCTCTCTTTCTCTCTTTCAAGCTCTACTAATATACAACATTCCTATTCTACAACCCACTGACTTGAGCATCGGAGGGTCCCCACCGGAACCACCGGTCTGGGACTTTTTGCAAGCTCTCGAAGGAAGACGGTGACATCTCTACATTCTGAAGGCCCGTGAAGATCTCAGCTCACCCGACGCTCATCGCAAGTGATTTGGCATCAACAACTAGAATTGTATTCTAATTTCTATAAATTATAGAAAAATTTTCAACTTCCAAAACAGAACTGGCACTGCTTGGCTTTCCCTAGCTTGCATTCAGAGAAATAGGCAAATGAGTTGCTGACTTCAATGAAAAATTAGAAAAATCAAAATAAAAATTATCTATTAATGAGATGAACATATAATTTTGAAATCATTGCTTCACTTTAATTTTTAACATTCTCATTTTGAAGTAATTATTTCGTTCACGGCCTCACTTTAATTTAAAAAAAATTGAAATCATTATCAATTTTTTATTTTTTTGAAAAGTCAACAATCCATTTGCCGACTTCCCTAAAAATTCAAGCAAAAAAAGAAAAAAAGCGAGTATGATAGGCAAATCCTATTTGGTTGAAATCCTCTGTTCACCAGGAGAAAATCTGATCAGATGACTTTGGCCACTCCAGTAACCTCAACCGGTTGGCGTGGCTGTTGCACTATCCCAAAACAAATTTTTGTAAATAGGTTGAAAATTATTTTTTTAAAAAAATATATGCAAAAAAATTCAAAGGGATTCAATTAGGTTACCTTTTTTATATATGGTTTTAAAGAATTTGGGCTTCAATTCCATTTGTTTACGGATACCATTCAATGTCTTCAACCCATTATACCACATCTTTTTGTCCTTGGACTTTTTTTTATTTACAATGCTATCTGCATACAGCCAAAAGAAAGTACCTTGGGATGGCTAAGCGACTTTCTTCGAACCTTAGCTGGGCCAAGTAAAATTTTTTACGTTCCTTGGCATGACCAAGCACTTTCTCCGAACCTTGGCTGGGCCAAGTAAAATTTTCTTCATACCTCGGCACGACCAAGCAACTTTCTTCGAACCTTGACTGGGCCAAGTAAAACTTTCTCTGTACCTCGGCAAGGCCGAGCAACTTTCTACGCATTTTGGCATGGTCGAGCTTTCTCCGTATCTCAATATGATCGAGCGACTTTCTTCGAACCTTGGTTGAGCCAAGTAAAACTTTCTTCGTACCTCGGTAGGGCGAGCAACTTTCTATGTGCCTTGGCACGGTCAAGCTTTTAGTAAAATTTTATCCGTACCTCAGCATGGTCAAGCAACTTTCTCCAAACCTTGGCTGGGCCAAGTATAATTTTTTTTGTACCTTAGCATGGCCGAGCAACATTCTTCGAACCTTGGCTGGGCCAAGTAAAACATCCTTCGTACCTTGATAAGATCGAGCAACATTCTCTATACCTTGGCAAGGCTAAGTAAAGCATTCTTCATATCTTGGTAGGGCCAAGTAAAAGATCGTCCGAGCCTCGGCACAGCCGATCAGAGCTTTCTCCGAAGCCTGGCGAGTTCGGTCAGAGTTATCCAAAACTTAGCATAGCTAAGCATTTATTCTTTTGAACTTCAGCACACCCGAACAGATTATTTTATAACTTGACAAGTCCGAGTATTCACTATGCCTCGGTCGGCTCGAGAAACCTAACTTTGGCATGCCTGAACCTATCTTGTACCTCGGCAAGCCTGAGAGAATGCATTTATCGCAATACCTAATTAGCTAAAGCGACAAACATTTAGTAAAAAGAATGTACAATTGAAAACAAAAACTTCATTCATTTAGAATATCATTTTACAAGATATTACAAGTGCACGATAGTATCAAAAATGTAAGGAAATTTTACATAATGAAAGTTTCCTAAAGTCTACTTGCTGTTACTGCAGCGGCAATGCTTCAACTTCAAAGAAATGCGAAGAGCGCCTTCAAACTCCGTTGGATGGCAAACTTCGGAACTTAGGGCAAGGATATGAAAAGAAGCTTAAGCCAAATATACTTACGTTGAGCTTCCTATCCTTTAAGAAGATACCTGATGGATCTTTAGACATTTCTTCTGGTGAATCGGAAGCAACTATTGTCGACTATGGAAAAGCTTAAGGAAGACATACAAGAGGAGGTCCAATGAGAATGCTTCTTTCTTGCATTTCCAGTGTGACCTCTATGACTTCCTTCCTCTTCTTTAGGCTTGTATGTTGAAAAAAAAAACTTTGGAGATGTCTTCGATGGCACCTCATTTTTGGCTTAATGAGATCCTACAGAGTCACTCTTTGGTGCCCCTTGGGCAGTTTGCTTTTCAGCAACTTCTTCATCCGAATCCTGAAGCCCAAGATGAGTCTTAAAAAGAAAGAGCAACTCTTCGGCCTCTGACGATGACATGGGTAAGCTTTCCCAGACTTACTCTTAATGGAAGGGAACTCCTAATCGGGCTATAGGCAATACTCTCCCTTTTCTTTTTTTTATAACCATCAAACGGGAGCAAAAGCCATTAATTGAAAGAAAACTCGAGAATCAAAGCTCATCAACCTTCATACATCAACCCCCGATTGGGCCACATATCGCCCATCTGGTTTTCTTTGGATAAAAAATTGAAGAGTTTTATCTCGCCCAAGGAGATGGACGCTTTTCGATCCTTAGATCGGCCACGTATCACCTTCATAGTCACGCTCGCTGGGTATACAAGGAGTCTTTCCTTGCGCCATAAAGCTGAGTAAAAGTACCCTCCCCCGATCTTATAGCCTTCGCGATTTAAATGCAAGCAGCCATTTTTAGTTTCCAAAGCATGAATAAGAGCGGAAGGCTGACTATAGAGGGGCACTTGGTACTTGACACGGGCACTTGTCACGAGGAATGAAACTCTCTGATAGGCCAATCGATATAATCAGGCGGCAAGCCCATATTGGGAACAAAGCTCATTGATTGATCAGCCGAAGCCATATGAAGACTCTACTCCCTATGCCCGAACCTACGCTTCGGACTAGGGAGTGGGGGGCCTATGATGCAGAAAAAAATTGTCACTGCATCAATAAACATGCCCAATTACAAAGGTCAAGTTTTCAAAGGTTGAGTTGTCTCTAATTTGGCTAATCAAGCCATGTTTGAACTAATTGACTGGGCTACGATCCAACAAACAACAAAAGTCGGTCTCCTCACTGACTCCAGAGTTAGTATCGATGCCATCATCGGTTTCAACGCAAACTCCAAAGTCTGTCTCCAAACCTCGGCAGGGTCGAGATGTCTCTGTACCTTGATAGGGCTGAGCTATCTCAGTACCTCAGAAGGGCCGAGCTATCTCCGAACCTTGGTAGGGCTGAGCTATCTTCAAGCCTCGGCAGGGCCGAGCTATCTCCATTCCTTACCAGGATCAATCCTCATCCCATCAACGTAAGTGCCATTGTTACTTCAAACCACGCTGGATATATCAGAGGAGAAACCACTCCGATCGCAAAGATTGCGGAGTGAGCTTTCCTAAACAGAAATAGAATCCAAATACAACACTTTGTCCATGATCAATGGGATTTTAAATTTTTGATAAAGCACCCGCCAGCTTCATCAACTGCCGATCCTTATAACCAATGGGATTCTGGCCTTATCGGATGCCAACTTCCTAAAATGCATTCAAAAAATCAGATAACGGCTCACCTTCTAGGCAGCGCACAAATACCAAGTTTCAAAATCCCTCAAGTATGCTCTCGAAGGCAATCTAAGCCCAAAAAAACTCTAGCAAAGGCCATTTTTTCTAAGAAATCATCTCAAGAAGGGAGATCATTTTGCTGGAGCCTCTTCTCTTATCTGATTGCTGAAGATTTTTACTGACTTGCATCGAAGGGTCTTTCGTAGGGATCACCCCCTATGCTTCAGGCATCGGAGGGTCTTTCGTAGGGATCACCTCCCATGCTTCCTGCATAAAGGCTACCTTGCAGGTCCATCCGGACATGAGAGAGCTATCCGGATCCTGACGTGCACCACCCCAAAACTGAAAAATAGATTTCAACCGCATCAATATATATCCATGTTTTTGTGTGCATATTTTTATGCATATAAGAAATTATATATGTCTTTATAAATTTAGTGTTTGTATACATACCCTTACAAATTAAATTTTTTATGTACAATTTCTTCCTTCAATCTAAGAATGAAATATGTAAAAAAATTAAAATAAAAATATTAGGATTTACATTCAAATAGTAAATATGCAACGATATACATGTCAAAAAATAATTAATAAAAAATATAAAAATAGTGAATTTATGAGGATATACAGGTAGTTTCAATTATTTATAAGGATATATGTATAGGAAGAAATAATTATAAGGATACATGCAAGTAATAAATCTATGCCAATATACACCTAATTTCATATATTTATATGGGTGAGCATACAAAAACCTTTTTTTATTGGAAGTGTTGACATTAGAAAGTGGTTCCAAAATTTCAATTGATAAAAAGTGTCGACTAAGATGACAGAGCACCTCCTCCAGCCACTTGATACCCAAGCTCCTATAAAGGAGAGAAAAGAAAAGCTAGGAAGGATTAGAGTTAAGGGTTTAGGGAGGCACTTCCTCCTTTATAGGAGCATTAAGACTTTTTAGGAAGAAGGAAGACTCTTCATATAGATTTTTTAAAAAATTAGTTGAAAGTGTGATATTAATTTTTTATTTTTAAAAATTAAATTTGTTCTTTCTCACTTATAACGGTAAAAATCAATAACATCTTGAAACCAACAAAAAAAAAAGAAATAGGGTTAGGAATTTTTCAATTTAAGTCTAGAAAAGAAAATTAGCTACACCCAACCACAACCCCTCGTCAAGGAGACCCCAAGAAGGCTAGCATGATCAAGAACGAGTAGTGAGGAAGAAGGAAGACTAAGAAGGGAAGAGAACAAAAAGAATGCTGAATCCAGACCCTACCTTCTTGACAAGGGGGAAGGTGGATCCTTTGGCTATCATAAGCTTGAACTCCTCCAAGGAGACGAGGCATCGCTATGGCGGTCGATGTCGTCAATCATACATTTGGATTAAGCAACGAAAGTGCCCTCGCCGATGCTGTGGAGGATGCGAGCGAGCTTGTTGGCAAAGATGGCACCTCATTCTTAAGTCAAAAAATGAAAACTGCAGCAACAAAAAGTAAGAGGATTAGGCTTGATACGAATAAGTTATGAAAACAATATACAAAATATATTTTTGATAAAGGATTGTATCTTCAGTAAACTTATGTAAGTTACCCCATAGATTTGAAAAAGACTTTCTTTTTAATGTAGACTTTTTCCCTGCTTTTCTAGCTTTTTACCACTTTGGACTTACAGCCTCAACCCTTAAGTGGCAAACAGCCAAAAGCTACTAACATTAAAAAGTCTTAATGACACCAGAAATCACCATACAATATTACAAGTCCTGCAAGGCTTTTCAGTACCAAAAATAAATAAATAAATCCTTCGTTGGCCCACATAGACTATTTAGAGCATGAAAAACTTTGCTACGAACCAAAATAAAAAAATCATACAAATTAAACCAACTCAACCATTTAATAGCTAACTATTTTATTCACAATTAGTCATTAATTATATGCTTTCAACCATTTAACAACTGACTATTTTGTTCACAATTAATCATTAGATATACCAATTCTGATCATAGAATATATTTTAACAATTCTCACTTGGAACGGTAAAAATCAACATCATCTTGAAACCAACAAAAAAAAAAGAAGTAGCATTAGAAATTTTTTAATTCAAGTCCAGAATGGGTCAAACTTGAATTTGAAACGGGTCATCAATGGGCCAAATTTGAATTTTAAATGAATAGGATCAAAATTTTAATTATGCTAGAGTTTTAAAAATAAGGGGCCTACATTAAGGGCATGATAGAAGAGTCTTTTTCAAATTTATGGGATAACTTCCTCCCAAGCTTACTGGAGAGGCAATCCAGGGTCAAAAATATTTTCTATATATTGTTTTTCTAACTCGATCCGTATCAAGCCTAATGCCCCCTACTTTTCATTACCTTTCACTTCAACGGCTGGATCAAGATCAGCAGGTCATGAGAGATCACCCCGCTACACTCAACCTCGACCCCTCGTCAAGGAGACCCTAGGAAGGCTAGCATGATCAAGAACGAAGAGTGAGGAAGAAGGAAGACTAGGAAGGGAAGAGAACGAAAAGAATGCATAATCCAGACCCTACCTTCTTGGCAAGGGGGAAGGTGGATCCTTTGGCCATCATAAGCTTGAACTCCTCAAAGGAGAAGAGGCATCCCCATCGTGGTCAACGCCGTCAATCATACGTTTGCATTGAGCAACAAAAGTGCCCTCGCCAATGCTGTGGAGGATGCGGGCGAACTCGTTGGCGGAGATGGCACCTGATACGGATAAGTTAGGAAAATAATATACAAAATATATTTTTGATAAAGGATTATATCTCCAAAAAACTTAGGTAAGTTACCCTATAGATTTGAAAAAGACTTTTCATTTTAATGTAGACTTTTTTCTCATATTTTTCTAGCTTTTTACCACTTTGGACTTACAGCCACAACCCTTGAGCACCAAACAACCAAAAGCCACTAACATTTAATAGTCTTAATGGCACCAAAAATCACCATACAATATTGCAAGTCCTGCAAGGCTTTTCAGTGCAAATAAATAAATAAATAAATCCTTTGTTGGCCTATAGAGACTATTTAGAGCATTGAAAACTTTACTACGAACCAAAATCAAAAAATCATACAGATTAAACCAAGTCAACCATTTAATAGCTGACTATTTTATTCGCAATTAATCTTAATTATATGCATTCAACCATTTAACAACTAACTATTTTGTTCACAATTAATCATTAGCTATACCAATTTTGATCACAAGATCTACTCTTCTAGACCATACGTACAATATTATCTAACAATTCTTAATATATAATTTTCTTACCATACAAAAGGTAGAGATTCATGAACCAGTCTCTCTAATGGATAGCTGCTGCACACTTTCAGATGATCATAGGAAATATTTTAGCATTATGGACAATTAGAAGTAAATATTTTCATATAGGTTTTTTAAAAAATTAGCTAAAAGTGTCAAAAATTATTTTTAGAAAGTATTTTGATCCTTAATTTTAAAAATAAAAGATTAATAAAAAGTGTGATATTAATTTTTAATTTTAGAAATTAAGTTTGATCCTTCTCACTTAGAACGGTCCTATCATCTCTTAGAAGATCCACAAGCTCTTTTCTTACCCGATGCTCGCTGGAAGTGATTTGGCAGCAACAGCTACGAATCAAAATAAAAAAATCATACGGATTAAACCAAGTCAATCATTTAATAGCTGACTATTTTATTCACAATTTGTTATTAATTATATGCATTCAATCATTGAACAAATGAATATTTTTTTTCACAATTAATCATTAGCTATACCAATTTCGATTAAATGATCTATTCTTTTCTACCATACATACAGTATTATCTAACAATTCTTAATATAGATAATTTTCTTACCATACCAAAGGTAGAGATTCATGAACCAGTCACATATTCTCTCTAATGGATAGCTGCTTCACTTTCAGATGATCATAGGATATATTTTAGCATTATGGACAATTAGAAGTAAATATTTTCATATAGGTTTTTTAAAAAATTAAGTAAAAGTGTCAAAAATTATTTTCAAAAAATATTTTGATCCTTAATTTAAAAAATAAAAGATTAACAAAAAGTGTGATATTAATTTTTAATTTTAGAAATTAAATTTGATCCTTCTCACTTGGAATGGTAAAAAGCAACATCATCTTGAAACTAATAAAAAAAGAAGCACTATTAGGAATTTTTTAATTCAAGTCTAGAATGGATTAAACTTGAATTTGAAATGGGTCATCAATGGATCAATTTTTAATTTTAAATGAATAGGATCAAAATTTTAATTATTCCATAGTTTTAAAAATAAGGAGCCTACATTAAGGGCGTGATAGAAAAGTTTTTTTCAATTTTATGGGATAACTTCCTCTCAAGCTTACTAGAGAGGCAATCCAGGGTCAAAAATATTTTCTTTATATTGTTTTCCTAACTCAATTTGTATCAGGCCTAATGCCCCCTACTTTTCATTACCTTTCATTGACTTCCTCCAACGACTGGATCAAGATCAGCTGGTCATGAAAGATCACCCCGCTACACCCAACCCCGACCTCTCATCAAGGAGACCCCAAGAAAGGCTTGCATGATCAAGAACGAAGAGTGAGGAGGAAGGAAGACTAAGAAGGGAAGAGAACAAAAAGAATGCCGAATCCAGACCCTACCTTCTTGTCTATGGGGAAGGTGGATCCTTTGGCCATCATAAGCTTGAACTCCTCCAAGGAGACGAGGCATCGCCATCGTGGTCGACGCTATCAATCATACGTTTACATTGAGCGACGAAAGTCACCTTGCCAATGCTGGGAAGGATGCGGGTGAGCTCATCGCCTCGCTAGTGCTGCGAAGGACGCAGGTGAGCTCGTTGGTGGAGATGGCAACTCATCCCCAAGTTGAAAAAAGAAAATCTGTAGCAACATAAAGTAAGAGGATTAGGCCTGATATGGATAAGTTAAGAAAAAAATATACAAATATATTTTTCATAAGGATTGTATCCCCAGTAAACTTAAGGAAGTTACCCCATAGATTTGAAAAGACTTTTCTTTTTAATGTAGACTTTTTTTCCCTACTTTTCTAGCTTTTTACCACTTTGGACTTACAGCCTCAACCCTTGAGTGCCAAACAGTCAAAAGCCACTATCATTAAAAAGTCTTAATGGCACCAGAAATCACCATACAATATTTTAGTCCTGCAAGGCTTTTTAGTACCATAAATAAATAAATAAATCCTTTGTTGGCCCATATAGACTATTTAGAGCATCAAAATCTTTGCTACGAACCAAAATCAACAAATCATAGGGATTAAACCAACTCAACCATTTAATAGCTAACTATTTTATTCACAATTAGTCATTACTTATATGCATTCAACCATTTAACAACCGACTATTTTGTTCACAATTAATCATTAGCTATAGCAATTTTGATCACATGATCTACTCTTCTCTACCATACGTACAATATTATTTAACAATTCTTAATATAGATAATTTTCTTACCATACAAAAGGTAGAGATTCATGAACAAGTCACAAAGTCTCTCTAAAGGAGAGCTGCTGCTCACTTTCAGATGATCATAGGATATATTTTAGCATTATAGACAATTAGAATTAAATATTTTCATATAGGTTTTTTTGTCAAAAAATATTTTCAGAAAACATTTTGATCCTTAATTTTAAAAACAAAAGATTAATAAAAAGTGTGATATTAATTTTTAGTTTTAAAAAATAAATTTGATCCTTCTCACTTGGAACGGTAAAAATCAACATCGTCTTGAAACCAAGGAATTTTTTAATTCAAGTCTAGAATGGGTCAAACTTGAATTTCAAATGGGTCATCAATGGGTCAAATTTGAATTTTAAATGAACAGGATCAAAATTGTAATTATGCCAGAGTTTTAAAAATAAGGGTCCAACATGAAGGGCATGATAGAAAAGTCTTTTTAAAATTTATGGAATAGCTTCCTCTCAAGCTTACTAGAGAGGCAAGCTAGGGTCAAAAATATTTTCTATATATTTTTTTTCTAACTCAATCCGTATCACGCCTAACGCCCCCTACTTTTCATTACCTTTCACTTCAACGGCTGGATCAAGATCAGCAGGTCATGAGAGATCACCCCGCTACACCCAACCCCGACCCCTCGTCAAGGAGACCCCAAGAAGGCTAGCATGATCAAGAACGAAGAGTGAGGAAGAAGTAAGACTAAGAAGTAAAGAGAACGAAAAGAATGCCTAATCTAGACCCTACCTTCTTGGCAAGGGGGAAGGTTGATCCTTTGGCCATCATAAGCTTCAACTCCTCCAAGGAGATGAGGCATCGCCATCGCGATCGATGTCGTCAATCATACGTTTGCATTGAGCAACGAAAGTGCCCTCGCTGATGCTGTGGAGGACACGGGCAAACTTGTTGGCGGAGATGGCACCTCATCCCCAAGTCGAAAAATGAAAATCTGCAGCGACAAAAAGTAAGAGGATGATGCCTAATACGGATAAGTTAGGAAAACAATATACAAAATATATTTTTGATAAATGATTTTATCTTCAGCAAACTTATGTAAGTTACCCCATAGATTTGAAAAAGACTTTTCTTTTTTATGTAGACTTTTTTTCCCTACTTTTCTAGCTTTTTACCACTTTGGACTTACAGTCTCAACAACCAAAAGCCACTAACATTAAAAAGTCCTATTGTCACCAAAAATCACCATATAATATTGCAAGCCCTGCAAGGCTTTTCAATGCAAAAAAAAATAAATAAATCCTTCGTTGGCCTATAGAGACTATTTAGAGCATGAAAAACTTTGCTACGAATCAAAATCAAAAAATCATACAGATTAAACCATGTCAACCATTTAATAGCTGACTATTTTATTCACAATTTGTCATTAATTATATGCATTCAATCATTGAACAGTTGAATATTTTTTTCACAATTAATCATTAGCTATACCAATTTCGATTAAACGATCTACTCTTTTATACCATATGTTGCCGCGTAAATCCGTTCTCCGACTCGGGTGTTGTTGGGGCTTCGAATCCGGGCTCAACTCCTGGCCAGGACCTGCAAAATAGTCCTCGAGCAGAGGATGGTTTGGGGGGGTGCCCTCTGTGGAAGACCCTCCGATGCCCAAGTCAGTGGAGATTCACAGCAAGCAGACAATGAGGAGAAGGATCCTGAGGAAGAGTTCCTCTAAGGGTGGTGCTGGGAGCTCTGTCTGAGCTCTAATGGAATTTTTCTGAGAGTGAGACTGAGTGAAAGAGAGGTGTCTTGAGTGTGTAGAATGCCGTACCTGAGGGGATCTGAGGCTATGATATTTATAGGTGATTACCTGATTCCTTGGACACATCACAGAGGGTCTGAAAGTTGTTGAGATTTGAAACTGATTCGAATCAGGCTGTTACAGGGCCGGTAGGATCCGTATCTGGTTGGTTAGAGGATCAACGTCCAGGAAGAGCAGACGGTGCTTCAAGATTCAATTACTACATAGGCTCTAAGCTATTTCTGATAGCGTAGGCATGATTTCCTATTTGAAATCTTGTTAATTTAAGTGTATTCCTTAGAGGCGCTTGAGTACCTCAGTCGGGCCGAGGTATAGAAGATGGCTGAATCTGCCGAAGTATGGTGAGACTCAATTTATCGAGGTATGGGATAGTTCAGCCTTCTTGAGACACAGAATAGCTCGGCTATCCGAGGTATGATGAGGCCCGACCTACCGAAGTGTAGGATGGTTCAGTGGCGATAGCTCGCCTGTGGGGGTATGATAATAGCTCGATCAGCCAAGGTATAATAATAGTTCGGCCAACTGATAATAGCTTGATCAGTCAAGGCATAATAATAGCTCGGCCAACTGTTACACGAAAGCAGTTTGGAGGGGGTAGCCCACTCATTGCTGCCTTTCGGATATGACAGCTATACGACAGGGTGTATGGGCTAGCCTTAGCCCGATGTCTTGGATTGCATGAACATTAATGCAATGATATTTTTATCCCTCATCACATGCCCCCCACTCCCTAGTCTGAAGTGTAACTTCAGATTTAGGGAGTAGAGTCTAGAATAATCCTATCCAGAAGGATTTGAAAAGGCGCAATGATGGCTCCGAAACTGACGGGCCATCAATTCGCTATCATTATCTGCTGTTGCACGAAGAGGAAACTCTTCGGATTTTGTGAGCGGCAATTGGGGGAGTCTCCAGTGGTAGGATCTTCGCGTTTACGATACCCATTGTGGGAGCCTTAACGCTTAAGGCAACTTTCTGAAGCGCTGTTTAAAGGGGAGAAAGGAGGCCAGGGTGGCATGCTCCCCGCAATACTCTTTCGTTCCTTCCCTAGAGACCCTTCTCTTTTCTCTCTTTCCCTTTCCACAGATTTGCTTGTGTTTCGCTCCTTGGCTGGAGAACATGAAGGGTCCGAATGATGTGGTTTCGAAGATAACTTTGGCGGATCTAGAACGGATACGCCGCCACTACAGAGTTCCTCAGGATGTCATCCTGTGGTTCCCAAAGGCCGATGATAGGGTAACATCGGAGCCAGGGGCTGGAGTGTTCTGCTACGAGGAAAGCTTGAGGGCAGGCCTTAGGTTCCCTCTTCATCCACTGGTGCAGGAGGTGATGAGGTTTTATAACATATGTCCCACCATGGTAGCTCCAAATAGTTGGCGCAATCTCATCAGATTTATCTCGATGTGCAGCCGTGTTGGGGTAACCGCAACCCTTCCGATATTTCAGGTATGCTACAACTTAGTTTTTGAGAGAGCCTCTGAGTGGCCTTACATTGGCCTCCAGAAATCTTTTAATTTGATCATAGATAATCCGTCGTCGATAAAAGAGTGGAAGTCCCGATTTTTTATAGTTGAAGGAAATATCGGCTCGGATTTTCCTCGGGTGTGGAAGCATTATGTGAAGGATCCAGAGGTGCACCCAGAGTTATCTGAGTGGGAGAAGAAGGATTTGATCACCTTGCACAGTAGTCGATTACTTTCGGCCAGCACCCTTCTATCAGAGGATGCCCTTTTTGCTGCTGGATTGAGTTCTATCGACCCTCGTGGTAAGCCTTATTTTGCAATCAATGTGCTAAGGTAATTTTAATTTTGATTTTTGCACGATTTAATCGATGAATCGCATTATGCCTGCAGTCGAAAGGTCAGCATTTGTAGGCCAAATGAGAGAGGAATTGGGCAAATTCCATAGGAGGTCCAGTTCCAGTGATAAGCACAGGACCGAGAAGAGGTCCCACCACTCTGGCTCCCCTTCTAGGGGGCCTAAAAAGGATGGCACTGGCCTCCATCCCTCACCGCCGCGGGATGAAAGTGTTGAAGTACCGGCGGCAATTTACGAACCTTCGGTGCCGGAGGAAGATCTGTTATTGGGGGGAGATTAGGCTGCCGAGGGGATTCTAGAGGAGGCTATCGGAGTCTCCCCCCCACAGATAGTTGCTTTGTCAGATGATGGCAAGGGAGTAGCGCCAGCTCATTCGGTGGTCCCCGTGGTCGGGGTTGCTCGGTCTTCTCTATTGAAGGCCGGCAATCCTGAAATGTCACAGGTAGATGTGGGAAAGATCCCTGCTTCAATCGAGGTGGGAGAAATGGTTGTGGCTGTCGAAACTCAGTCTGGGCTACCCATTGGAGAGTCGGCGGAGACCGAAGGGGAAATCGAATCGGTTGAACCGATGATTGAGCTTCGCAAAATGTCTCCCATCGGAAGGCCCTCCGCCGAAGCACTGGAGGCCCCAAGAGAAACTGAGGCTCTAGAGGAGTCCGCCGGGGGCGAAGAAATGTCTGAAGAGGAAGGGGGATCGCCGAGAGAAGGGAATGCCCAAGTTGGGGCTCCCCTCGTCGGAACTGAAGCACCCGAGGCTCCTCAGATGAGGACCTTGGCGGAGGAGGTTAACCGGATGATGGCTCCAAAGGCCGCAACTTCCCAGATCAGCCCTTCGGGAGCGAACTTTCTCTCACATGACCCGAAGGTGGATGACATGTTCGCTGCCTTAATGCGGTCTGTGTTCCGTAAGGGAGAGAGTTCCTCGGTGGGAGGATATGATCCGGTGGATCTCATTGATGCGGCCTTCAGGTATACTGGGGTGCCGAATGAAACTTTCCTCCTCACCGAGATCGATAACCTCGCCCTCACGAAGATTGCCTCGGATTATGCTTCTCGGGTAAGTCGTTATACTGAAACAAAAGTTTTAGTCGGTTAGTTCGGTCGCATTTTCTCACATGCAATTTTTTTGCAGAATGCTTTGATTATGAGGGCGTTAAAATGGCGTTTGCACTTGGCCATCGGAGCTTGGGCTCAAGCCCGAAGAGAAATCGATTGCCTCAAGGAGAGGGTGGACTCGACAACCACTCTTTTCCGATCCTTGGCGACCTCCCAAAAGGAGCTTGAGAGGATGGGTAAGTCTCTTTTGGCTGTAAGAGAGAGGGCCTCTCAGCTTGCTGTACAGGTCAATGAGCTTCAGGGCTTCCGCGAGCAATTAGACAAGGCCCGCTTGGAGCTGTCGCGAATTCAATCTCAGCATGTCGAGGAGATAGAGGATATGCGGAAATGCTTCGACAATAGGTGGAATGAGATGAGGGCTAGGGCGGATAAAAGGCTTGCTAATGAGGAACGTAGGTTCCGGATGCAGCAGGAACAAATTGCTGACTTAAGCAAGAAATTGGGCGACAGTGAAGATCGGGTTAAATGGCAGCAAGGTCAAATTGCCAAGTTGACTGCCGACCTTGCCCAGTCTTGCTTGGAGAATGAGGGTAAACAATCACGGATTAATAGTCTTAAGATTAGGCTCCAGCAGGTGGAGACAGACAAGTCAAAGGCTCTCGATGAGGTTCGTGGGTTGAACACGAAAATGACTCAACGGGAGGAAGAGGTATGTTATCTCCTACTATTTTCATTTTGGCTTTTTGACTTTTGCCTTACTCGGCCCTTTGCCTGTAGGTGAGAAAAATGGGGCTTGAGTTTTAGGAGCGGCTGAGGACCTTCAGAGAGGAAATGGCCTCGAGCCACTGAAGGAACTCCGAACTAGAGAAGCAATTGGCTGAAGCAAATGCACGGACCTCCTTGGTGGTGGAGGAATACAAAAACGGAATACAAAAACTCTGCTCAATTTACCTAGGAGCATAGGGTGGCCTATGCCAATGCATTTTGGTTCGGCGAGGAGGAGATGCGAGCTAAAATCTCTCAGGCCTATCCCGAGTTGGACTTGTCTTTTCTAGAAGCCGAGCATTATGAGACTCGTACCCCAGGGACCGAGGAAACCGAGTATGAGGATATCTCGGATGTTGATCTTGAGGCTATTTTGGGTGCTGACGCAGTTGCCAAGGTATCTCAACAAAGCACTTTTGAAGAGGGCGAACCGAGTCATGCCTCCCCAGATGCTGCTGCAGGAGACACTGGGTCTGACCCTAAACCTTGATTTTCTAGGGCTATCATATGTATTTTCTGCTTCTTTTCTTTTGTAGTTAATCAATAATCAATAAATGAACCTTTTGTTTTCACCTTGTCGTCGTGGCTGTCATCTTTTCTTAAGCAATTGATTATGTGCATTCGATGATTTTCCCTTCTGCCTACAACAACCCGTATCCCACAACTAGGTTGCCTTTGGCATCTTTTAATCAGGCGCCCTACTCAGCCGACTCTGGGCCAAATTTCGCCGAGGAATGTCCTTTCGGGCTTATTCGAAATAGCTCATCCTAATAGGAGTTGGGATAACTCAGCTAGGGTCGAGGTAAAGTAAATGATTTGTCCGAGCTGAAGAAAAGGTGCCTCGGGCCAAGGTACGAAGATTTAGGACTTGGCCCTGCCGAGGTTCCCTAATCTGAAGCGCAGGTTCGGGCATAGGGAATATAGTTCCAGGTGACATGATCTGAACGGAGGAAGTTTGGTCCCAAGAAAGGGGGCGCATCTTGAGCGCCTCAATGTTATTAATGATCCTCTTCGATGAGGGGACGGAACTCTTCGTTTCCTGAGAGCGCTACTGAGGAAGTGACACATGGCGTGTTTTACAGTAATAGTGTTGGAATTGATGGCCCGGGCAATCGGGATACTTGCCAGGAGTAGTTTAAAAACAGATGGGGGAATGCCATCGTTAATCACCTTTTCAGCTGATCTCCCAAAATTTTTGGATACTGAGATAGCTTCTGGAGGCGAGGGGCGATCAACTGAAGCACCAAGCAGCGGCGTCAATAGCCGTAGGGGGCCCAATAGGAGCTGCACTATGGTAACCATCGATGGGGAGGTCTTGGCATCACTGTTCGTAGACCACGAGCTACTCCAGAGGGTGGCCGAGTACCTGACTATTTTCATGAGAGAGAACGAGCTCCTTCGTTGGGCCAACAGCTGATTGGAGGGGCAAGTAGCATCCCTCCAGTGACAGATTGCCGAGTTAGCTCTGTGGCATGGGGGGAGCTCGGCAGCGCTCAGAGAAAATGGCAAGCCCCAGTGAGGGCTCATGTATATTTTTTTTACAATGAATGGAATAGAGACTTTCAGCAACCTTTGTATTTGGTGCTACCCTTGAAACATTCATTCTCATTATGTCAGATACACGAACGAGACATTCCTTAAGGGATCTTTGGAGATCCTGGCGAGACTAGGGTATTGCATCCCCATTTTAGTTGGGGCAAGGGTAGATATCTCGACTCAAACGAGGCATAAGATAACGTTCAGTTATACTGAATCGAAAGGAGATACCTCGATTTATTCGAAGTATGGAGGCAATCTCGGCCTAGGCTGAAGAGATTGAGGAGATCGAGGCCAAGGAGGCCGAGGTATAGCCGACGGCTCAGCTTCGTTGAAGTTTGAGGGAGCCATTCGGGCATGACGAGGCTTTGGGAAGCTGCTCGAGTCATGATAAGGCTTTAAGAACCGTGGAGTGTATTCCTGGTGATGCCATGGTGCGGGGAATATCACTCAGCCCCGCCGAAGTTCGGAGACTATTTGGAGATCACTCAGTTTGGCCGGGGCTTGCAAGCTGCCCGAATCCGACCGAGGTTTACAAGATAAGTAAGATACTTCAGCCAGCAATAGAGTGTCTTGGTTCGGCTCTGTTCGAGGCAAGAGGTTGGTTCTTTTTTTTTTTTGACCAAGGTGATGGAAGAGGCTTATGACTTGTTAGAGAATGCCTCATTTTCTTTCTTGAGCATTTAATTCTTTGGCCATTTCCCATACAGGGTTATTTTGTGCACACGCCAAGCAATTGATCGTTATTGGACGATGTTGCTTTCGTCAGAGGATTCCCCAGATCTGTTCATATCTCAAGGATTTGTGGGCAATTCGGGGCATTTAAGGCTCTCGATTCGAGATCAGAAAAAGATTTTCTGCCTTCTGCCTGTGACCAAAAAATGCGCTTAGCACGCCTCGAGATGCGATTTCTTGCTTTCCTGGACGCCGCGTGGCCTCATGGGCTCCGGCTCTAGCTGAGGCTTTCAAGGATACGTACATTGGCTTTGGCCGAGGCTTTCATTCGTAAGAAATGCACTCTGGCTCTGGCCGAGGCTTACGCACTTTGGCTCTAGCTGGGGCTTATACACTTCGGCTTCGGCCGGGGCTTGTAAGCTGTCCGAATCCGGCCGAAGTTTCTTCGCCCTTTGGTCGGCCGAGGCTTATAAGCTACCCGAATTTGGCCAAAGTTTCTTCGCCCTTTGGTCCGGCCGGGGCATGTAAGCTGCCCGAATCCAGCCAAAGTTTCTTCGCCCTTTGGTCCGGCCAGGGCTTGTAAGCTTCCTGAATCCGGCCGAAGGCTTGGAGATCACTTGGCCCCCAGCCGTACTGAGGGTGCTCGGCCATACCGAGTCTTTGTTGAGTAGGACTCGGCCCAGCCGAGGTACGAAGATTTTTTATTCAAGGAGACAGCTCGGTCATGCCGAGAATTGGTAAGTGGCATTTGTTTTTCATTATGATTTTTTGGAGAAGTGATTGTAGCGACCATGCCATGAATCATAGAAGCAATATTCCAACACAGTTAATGGGGCAGGCCTATAGAAGGTGTACCCTACTGATGATATATGCGGAGGTTGTCTGAATTCCATGTCTGGGGAATGAATTTCCCATCTAGATCCTGAAGCTTGTAGGTACTGGGCCTGACGACTTCTGCCACTTGATAGTGTTCTTCCCAGTTCGGAGACAGCTTTCCTCATTCTGCTGGTTTGGAGACAGACGCCTTTCGAAGGACAAGATCGCCGGGCGATAAAGATTTCTCCTTGACTCTGGAGGCATAATAGCGAGCCACTCTCTACTGGTAGGCAGCTACTTTGATCCGCGCTTTCTCTCTGATCTCCTCCAGTAGGTCGAGGTTGGCGCGGAGTTGCTCATCATTAGACTCCTCCGAATAACCTTTCACGCGAGGGGAAGGGAGCCTAACCTCCACAGGAATGACAGCTTTCGTGCCGAAGGTCATTTTGAAAGGAGTTTGGCCCATGGGCATCCTTTTGGTGGTTCGGTAAGCCCATAGCACGTGGTGGAGCTCTTCCACCCACTTGCCTCATGCTCGATTAAGGCAAGCCTTGATTCCCTGCAAGAGGGTTCGGTTGGTTATCTCGGCTTCTCTATTAGCTTGGGGATGTCCCACTGATGTGAGGCAATGAACAATGCCATGATCCTCGTAGAATTCACGGAACTTGAGATTATCAAATTGCTTCCCATTGTCGGTGATGATTGTGTGGGGAAGACCGAACCGACAAATGATGGACCTCCAGACAAAATCTTTAGCCCGAGCCTCGGTGATCTGGGCGACTGCTTCGGCTTCAACCCATTTGGTGAAGTAATCAATCGCAACAAATAAGAACTTTCTTTGTCCCGTTGCAAAGGAAAAAGGACCGAGGATATCCATTCCCCACTTGGCAAAGGGCCAGGGGGATGATATAGTGGTCAAGTGAGTAGAAGGGAGTCTTTGGATGTTAGAATGTCGTTGACATGAATCACAAGCTCGGACAAGGTCGTTGGCATCTTTCTGCATAGTCAGCCAATAGTATCCTTGGCGAAGTATCTTATGGCACAAAGCTCTGCCGCCGAGTTGGTTGCCGCATATGCCTTCATGAACCTTCCGAAGAGCATAATCAGCCTCCGAAGGTCGGAGGCATTTAAGCAGAGGCATAGAGAAGAATCGTTTGTATAGCCGATCGTCAATCAAGACATAATGGGAGGATTGCATCTTCAGTTTCCTTGCCTCTTTTTGGTCGGCAGGTAGTAGCCCTTCTTTGAAATATTTATATATGGGATCTTCCCAAGATGGCTCAGTGTCAACTTGCATCATCTAATCAAAATTAGCGATGTTGGATTTCTTCAGGACCTCCAAATGAAATTTTTGCTCAAGGTCCATTGAGTCCGCAGTCGCTAGGCGAGATAAGAGGTCGGCGCATGCATTTTCTACCCTTGGTATCTGAATAATTTCAAATTCAATGAAATGGGATAACAAATCATGCACCTTTTGCAAATACCGAACCATATTCGGCTCTCGAGCCTCGAATTCTCCTCGTACTTGGCCTGCCACTAACTGGGAGTCAGTGTAAGTGTTTAGCTTCTCGACTTTGAGCTCCCGAGTGATGCGGAGTCCAGCAATTAGGGCCTCATACTCTACTTCGTTGTCGAAAGTTGGGAAGGAGAAACGGATGCCATACTCAAACATCGCTCCTTCTGGACTAGTGATGACAAGACCCGCGCCAGAGCCGCTTGCACTGGAGGATCCATCGGCGTGAAGTAACCATGGAGCGTTGAGCTTCGGTTGCTCAGGGGAACCTAAGGTAAAGCCATCCTCGGGTATGGTACACTACAGGAAGAAATCCGGTTGGACTTGGGCTTTAATGGATGGACGAGGATAATATTGAATGTCGTGCTCGCTCAGCTCCACAGCCCACTTGGTCATCCTTCCCGAGGCCTCCAGGCGATGGATGATAGATATGATGGATTGGTCGGTCAGAATCACCACGGTATGCGCCTAAAAATATGGCCGCAGTTTCTGGACTAATGTCACCAGGGCCAAGACCACCTTCTCGACCCAGGTATACCTTGTCTCAGCATCCCTGAGAAATTTGCTGACATAATAGATCGGCCTCTAAACCTTGTTATCCTTCCTGACCAGCACTGAGCCAATGGCACTCTCAGAAATCGCCAAATATAAACTCAGCATTTCTCCTTGCTTCGGACTGCTAAGGAGAGGCAGTGAGCCGAGGTATCTTTTAAGATCTTCGAAGGACTTTGGCAATCCAAGGTCCATTGGAAATTTTTCGCCGACTGGAGATCTTTAAAGAAGGGGAGGCATTTTTTGGCCGATCGAGCAATGAAGCGGCTGAGGGCCGCTATCCTCCCAGTGAGACGCTGCACTTCCTTGACCGACACTGGAGGGATCATTTGCTGCAGGGCTTGGATCTTTTGGGGGTTTGCTTCAATTCCCCGATATGAAACCATGAAGCCCAGGAACTTGCCAGAATTAACTCCAAAGGCACATTTAGTTCGATTGAGCTTCATCTGGTACTTTCGGAGCGTTGCGAAGCTTTCCGCAAGGTCCTCCACATGGTGGGGTGACTCCTTGCTCTTCACCAGCATATCATCAACATACACCTCCATGTTCTGACCGATTTGCTCCTTGAAGATTTTGTTGACCAGCCTTTGGTAGATGGCACCTGCATTTTTCAGACCAAAAGGCATAACTCGGTAGCAATAGATACCTCGGTTGGTGATGAAGGCTGTCTTTTCCTCATCTTTGGATGCCATTTAGTGGAGAATTTTATGGCAAGATGGGGAATAGAAATGATGGCCTTGAGGGATATCTGCCCTGGCCTGCCGAGGATGGCATTGTAGGGGGACCGAAGCTTAGTCACGAGGAAATCCATGAGCGTAGTAGCTACACGAGGCCAGGTGCCGGCTTGGACCGTCAGAGTAATGACTCCCTCAGGGGTTATAGAATTGCCCGTGAAACCCACCAGAGTGGATTCCATGGCTCAGAGGTTTTTTGCCTGGAATTTCAGTCTCACAAAGGCATCGAAGTATAAAACATTAATGGAGCTTCCGCTATCAATTAAAATGCGGTGTACATCATAGTTGTTCATATTCAAAGATACAACCAGAGCATCATCGTGGGGGTATTGTACCTCTCGCAGGTCTTCATCAGAGAAAGCAAGCTCATCGATTCGAGCCTTCTTCAGCAGATTTTCCTCCTCACTCGGCCCAGATGATGGAGAGTCGATCGCCACTATCATGTTGACATTGCTGATGATCGGGGGATTCGGCGGAGGAAGCTAGCAAGGTTCAGGTTGACGACCTCCCTCATTCGCTGGCTCAGGTGGCCCTCTGATTCGGTCTAATCTGCCCCGTCGGATTAGATGCTCGATTTCATTCTGGAGCTGCCAGCACTCTTCGGTATCATGCCCATGGTCTTGGTGGAAGCAGCAATACTTGGTCATATCGCTTCGGACCCCGTTACCTCGGAGGGGAGGAGGCCAAGGAATCTGGCACTCGATCTCCATCAGAATCTGTGCCCTTGGTGCAGTGAGAGGGGTATAGCGGTCGAACCTTCGAGCTGGGCTCTGGGTCCGATCTCGAGGCGGCGATGGAGGGGCTCCGTGGTGGCGAGGTGGGATTGCGTGGCGATAGGCTCGATGCTTGTCAAAGATTTTCACCTCCTTCTTCTTCTGCTGCTTGGACTGAGCCGACCTTCTCGACTTCTCAACTCTGGCATACTTGTTCGCCAGAGACATCATGTCCGAAAGGCTCTTCGGGTAGTTAACCGCCAGGGACAAATAAAAGTCTCCCGCCTTTGATACCCCTCCAGCCAAGGCGGACATGGCCACCTCATGATTGAGGTAGTCAACTTCTAGCAGGGCTGTGTTGAAACGGCCGAGGTAGTTCTTCAGGGATTTTCCCTCTCTTTGCTTAACTTCTGATAGAGAATCAGATCTCTGCCGGTGACGATGGCTGCTGACGAATTGGCTGATAAATAGATAGCTCAGCTTGTCAAAAGAATCAATAGAACCTGGCTTCAGGCTGTTGAACCAGGTTCGAGCAGACCCTCTAAGGGTAGAGGGGAAAGCACGGCATAGAATCGCATCTGATGCTCCATGGAACATCATGATGGACTTGAAGCTACAGATGTGGTCATCAGGATCAGTAGATCCGTGTAGGGCTCGATGGTAGGGAGCTTGACATGAGGGGGAATTACTTCCCTCATGATCCTCTCGGTGAAGGGGATGCCCTGATCCATCTTCGGCTGGGATAGAGAAGCCTGCCTGATGGCGTCTAACTCCTGACGCCATTCCCGTCGCATCTCCTGCATCTACAGCCTGATTCCTTTGTCCAGAGTGACAGGAGGGATCGGGTGATGGGATGGCAGCAGCGGTGTTGAATCTTGGGAAGACACCAGGGAGTGGGAGCAAGCCCGACGGGATCTGAGCGAGCTCCCTCCTTTGGCCTGGTGGGGCATTGGCTTTGCCCTTGTAGGTCGGTGAAGGTAATCCGCTGCCCTGAGCGGATTAGAGGGAAGAGTTACTGGAGGAATGGGGGTGGCCTCTTCTTCATGAAGTGGCGAAACAGGAGCTGCCAGGTGGGAAACCCTTTGAGCTCCTTGGACAAGCTGGGTCAAGGCCTGGACCTGCTGAACCAAAGCGATGAACTGGTCCAGGGTCACCGTCGGAGCTGACGGTGAAGGGGTTTCAGCTGGTGGCGGTAGCAAGGGCTCCACGCCGTTAGTTGGATCAGGCCTTTGAGATGCAACTTGATCTTGAGCCTCAGAGGCGGCTCTCTTCCGGTTGGCCATTAGAGGATTTTTCTTTCGATCTGGATCCTTGTCTCCTAGAATACAAGTTTATGGGACTTGCGGCCCTTCCTCTAGCGCCAATCTGTTGCCACGAAAATCCATTCTCCAACTCGGGTGCTGTTGGGGCTTCGAATCTGGGCTCGACTCCTGGCCAGGACCTGCAAAACAGTCCTCGAGAAGAGGGCAATTTGGGGGGGGTGCCCTCTGCGGAAGACCCTTCGACGCCCAAGTCAGTGGAGATTCACAGCAAGCAGACATTGGGGAGAAGGATCTCTGAGGAAGAGTTCCTCTAAGGGTGGTGCTGAGAGCTCTGTCTGAGCTCTAATGGAATTTTTCTGAGAGTGAGAGTGAGTGAAAGAGAGGTGTCTTGAGTGTACATAATGCCATACCTGAGGGGATCTGAGGCTGTGATATTTATAGGTGATCACTTGATTCCTTGGACATGTCATAGAGGATCTGAAAGTTGTTAGGATTCAAAACTGATTCGAATCAAGCTATTATAGGGCCGGTAGGATCCATATCCAGTTGGTTAGAGGATTAACGGCCAGGAAGAGCAGACGGTGCTTCAAGATTCAGCGACTACATAGGCTCTAAGCCATTTCTGGTAGCGTAGGCATGATTTCCTATTTGAAATCTTGTTAATTTAAGTGTATTCCGTAGAGGCGCTTGAGTACCTCGATCGGGCCAAGGTATAGAAGATGGCTGAATATGCCGAAGTATGGTGAGACTCAATTTACCAAGGTATGGGATAATTCGGCCTTCTTGAGACACAGAATGGCTCAAATATCCGAGGTATGATGAGGCCCGGCCTACCGAAGCATAGGATGGTTCAGTGGCGGTAGCTCGGCCTATGGGGGTATGATAATAGCTCGATCAGTCGAGGTATAATAATAGTTCGGCCAACTAATAATAGCTCGATCAACCGAGGCATAATAATAGCTCGGCCAACTGTTACACGAAAGCAGTTTGGAGGGGGTAGCCCACTCATTGCTGCCTTTCGAATATGATAGCTATGCGACAGGGTGTATGGGCTAGCCTTAGCCCGATGTCTTGGATTGCATGAACATTAATGCAATGATATTTTTACCCCTCATCACCATACATACAATATTATCTAACAATTCTTAATATAGATAATTTTCTTACCATACCAAAGGTAGAGATTCATGAACCAGTCATGTTGACCCCAACTATTGATTTTGATGACTAACAAAAGCCATGAGTATATTTCTTATGTTTCTAATAAATTTGATAAGTATTTTAGGAATTAAGATTGGTTATTCATCAATATGTTAGTTAAAAAATCAGTTTCAAGTTGAATTTAAAAGGAATTTATGTAAGTTCAGAACTTGGAGCCAACACCCTAAAATCTCGGAGCCGACTCCAGAGAGTATCAGAACAGTGTTATTTTTTGGCATGCTTTGGAGCCGACACCTAAAATTTTGGAGCCGACACATGAAAAGTTGGAGTCGACACCTGCAGAGTGTGGAGCTGACTCCAGACCAATTATAGAGAGTGATGTTTTCGGTCACTGGCGGAGCCAACACCTTCAAAAAGTTGGAACCGACTCCAGATCTCGCCAAGTTGACACTTCAAGATCTTGGAGCCGATACCTTGACGGATCGCTTGTTACTATTTTTAGGATCCCGATTTGGAGCCGACACCTGAAGACCTAGAGCCGACACCTCCACATCAGAAACGAATTTTTCAAGTTTTCAATGGATATATTTTTCTTACCTAATCTCTAACGGATATATTTTCTTTTGGTAAGGTACATCCAAGGACAACTCCAACTGCTATTTTTTACCTACTCATGGATTGAAACGCCTATAAAATAGGATTGAATCATTTGAAAAATAAGAACGAATAACACGGAAAAAATAGTGAAACAAAAAGAAAGAGAGAGAAATCAAAAATCCTTTTTCAAGAAATTTTTTGAGCCAAAGCTTATCCACTATTGAGAGTTAGAAGAGGAATCCAAAAGAGTTAAAAGAGTTATTTCAAAGGATTTCCCAAGTTTTGAAGAAGAAGAAGAAAAGCCCTAAATCTTCAACCGTGTCTTCACCAAAATCTCTTCAAGTGCTCTAATTCCATTCAATTCGAAAGAGAAGGAGAAGAGAAGAAAAGAAGAAAAGCTCAAGCCCTACATTGCTTCAGAAATTAGTCTTGTCTATTTTTATTTACTTATTTTGCTCATTTGCTTAATTAAGGAGCTGTTGCTGTTATAAATTCTTAATTGATTTATAATTTGTCTAATTCAATCAGGGGATTGAATTAGTGGAGGTAGTATACCTCGGTACAAACTAAGGATGGTTTGTGTTTGGGTTTTGTGCTGGTGAGCCCAAAAAACTAGCTGGGTTCGTTGTGATCCCGAGGGAAACAATAAGTTTTGAGTTGTGAGCTTGTAAAACAACTTGGCTGTAATCAAGTGGATTATAGTATGGACCCAAGTGAAGCTTAGGAGTGGACGTAGGTGTTGGATACACCGAAACACTATAAAATTTGTGTTTGTTATGCTCTGTCTCTTTGTCTCTCTCTATCTCATTTATTTGTGATTAGCATTTATTTATACTTTGCACTCAAGCTCTTTCATATCAAAGCAAATAGTTCTAAAAGAGTTAAATTTTTTTTGAACCCAATTCACCCCCCCCCCCTCTTGGTTGCCATCTGGGCCAACAATTGGTATCAGAACTTGTGCTCATTGTTTATTTGATCAAACGATCAAGAGCTAAAGATTCAAATGGCAGCTCAAGCTGGATCTTCATTTGCTGAAGGTCATTCTACTAATAGACCTCCTTTGTTTAATGGTTTTAATTATTCTTATTGAAAAGCTAGAATGAGAATATTTATTCAAGCTTTAGATTATGAACTTTGGAGTGTAATCACTAATGGACCAAGCACACCCACACATAGTAGATGGTTCAATAGTTCCTAAACCTGAAAGGGATTGGAATGAGAACGATAGAAAATGGCTCAACTCAATGCTAAGGCCATAAATGTTTTATATTATGCTTTAGATGCTAATGAATTTAATAGAATTTCTACATGTATTTTTGCAAAAAAAAATTGGGACATATTAGAAGTTACCCATGAGGGTACTAATCAAGTTAAAGAATCAAAGATTAACATTCTTGTTCATAAATATGAATTGTTTAGCATGGAACAAACTGAATCTATAACCTGCATGTATACAAGATTTACTGATATTGTGAATAGTTTAAAGAGTCTTGGCAAGACCTATACTAACTCTGAATTGGTGCGTAAAATTCTTAGGTCTCTTCCAAGGACATGGGAAGCAAAGGTGACTGTAATCCAAGAAGCAAAGGACCTCAATACCCTACCTTTGGATGAGCTACTTGGATCACTAATGACTTATGAGTTGACCATGAAACAGCATATAGAGGAAGACGTCAAGAAGAAGAAAACAATTGCCCTCAAAGCTGCAGAAATTGAAAAGAGCAGCAGTGATGAAGAAGATGATGAGGAGGAGGAGACTGCACTCCTTGCTAAGAAATTCAAAAGATTTATGCAAAGAAGGAGACCCTTTCACAAGAAAAAATTTGGAACAAAGATGGAAGGTGAAAAAGAAAAAGAAAAGGATAAGGATAAAGAGAAAGACCCCCTCATATGCTATGAATGTAAGAAACCGGGGTACGTTAGATATGATTGTCCTCAACTGAAAAAGGGGTACAAAAAAAAGAAAAGGCATACGTTGCAACATGGAGCGACAGCGAAGAATCCTCATCCGAGGAAGAACAAAAGAAAGTTGTAAACATTTGCTTTATGGCAAAAGAAGACGATGATGTATGTACCGAAACTCATGACTTTACCTTTGATGAATTATTTGATGCATTTAATGAACTAGTTAGTGATTTTAAAGTTTTGAAAAAGAAAAGTAAATCTTTGAAAAATAATAATTTAAATGTTGTCAAAGAAAAAGATAAACTAACTCATGAAGTTGAAGAATTAAAATCTGAAAATAAGAATTTATTAAAGGAAAAAGAATCAATTTCAAATGAAAATGTTAATTTAAAAAAGAAGTTGATAAATATAAAAATATAATTGATAAATTTACATATAGCTCTGAAAAACTTAATTTGCTATTGAGTAATCAAAGAGCTGTATTTGATAAAGCTGGATTAGATTATAGGCCTAACAAGAAACAAAAGTATGTTAAAAATTTCTTTAGAAAAGAACAAGATAAAAATAATGTTTCATGTAATTGCTGTAACAAGAAAGGACATAAAGCTTATGAATGTAATTTTAGAAAAATTAATAAGAATTTAAGTATTAAAGGAAAGAAAATATGGGTTCCGAAAGGAATAATCTTTATTGCTACTAACCATGAAGGATCCAAGAAAGCTTGAGTACCTAAACAGAAAGTTTGATCACTTTGCAGGAGTGTCTTACGGCCAAAAGATCAAAACGAAAGTGGTATCTTGATAGTGAATGCTCAATACACATGACGGTGACAAAGAGCAATTCATCACCCTTGAGGATAAAAGATAAGGAGTTGTTACATTTGGAGACAATGGTAAAGGCCAAATTATGGGATTTGATAAAATTCAAATAACTCCCTCTACTTTTATAGAAAATATTTTATATTTAGATGGTTTAAAGCATAATTTAATTAATATAACCAATTATGCAATAAAGGTTTCAAAGTTTCATTTGAAGCTTCTATCTGCACTATTTCTAATCCCATTGATAATAGCATTATATTTGTTGATAATAGAAATGGTAATGTATACTTAATTGAGTTAGACAATTTGTCTACTAGTAATCATTGCTTAGTTGCTAATAATGCTAATGTAAATGAGATTGGATGGTTGTGGCATCGTAGATTAGGTCATGCAAGCACACACTTAATTTCAAAATTAATAAGAATGGATTTAGTTAAAGGACTTCCAAAATTAGATTTTGAAAATAACAGAATTTATGATGCATGTCAATTTGGAAAACAAACTAGAAACTCTTTCAAATCTAAAAATGTTGTTTCCACTTCTAGGCCACTAGAGCTACTTCACATGGACCTTTTTGGACCTACTAGAACCACTAGTCTAGGAAAAAAGAAATATGGTCTTGTAATAGTAGATGATTATTCTAGATTCACTTGGGTATTATTTTTGGCTCACAAGGATGAGACTTTCTCAATATTTCTGAAATTCTTCAAGAAAGTCACTAATGAAAAAAATAACACCATAGTGTCTCTTAGAAGTGATCATGGCACTGAATTAAAAAATTATTTGTTTAAAAATTTCTGCATTGAACATGGTATTAATCATAATTTTTCTGCACCTAGAACACCACAACAAAACGGAGTTGTAGAAAGAAAGAATAGAACTTTAGAAGACATGGCCTGTACCATGCTATGTGAAAGCAACCTACCAAAATACTTTTGGGCAGAAGCTGTAAACACGGCATGTTACATCCTTAATAGAGCCCTAATTAGGCCAATTTTTAAGAAAACTCCCTATGAATTATGGAATAATAGGAAACCAAACATTAGTTATTTTCATGCATTTGCTTGTAAATGTTTTATTCATAATAATGGTAAAGATAATCTTGGAAAATTTGATGCAAAATCTGATAAAGGCATATTCTTAGGATATTCAACAACTAGTAAAGCCTATAGAGTATTTAACAAGTGGAACTTAATTGTAGAAGAATCTATTCATGTAGTTTTTGATGAGTCTTTAGTATCAAGTTCAGAAAAGATTGATGATGAGAAGATACAATTTTGCTAGAAAGAGATATTGAAAAATTAAATATGGATGTATCTTCAGATCATGAATAAGAGGCTAAAGATGATGATTCACCTAGGGTTGATGTTATTGATACTAATCATAATGAGGTAGATCTTCCTAGAGATTGAGATATGCCTATGGTCATCTAAAGAATTGATTATAGGTGATCCAACTTAAGGTGTAAGAACTAGATCATCTATGAGAAATATCAATAATCATCTTGCATTTGTATCTCAAATTAAACCTAAACTATTGAAGAAGCTGAAAAAGATAGTAATTGGATGCTAGCTATGCAAGAAGAATTAAACCAATTTACTAGGAATAATGTATGGTCCTTAGTTGATAGACCTAAAGGTCATTCAGTTATAGGATCTAAATGGGTATTTAGGAATAAATTAGATGAAAATGGCATAGTAATTAGAAATAAAGCTAGATTAGTTGCAAAAGGATATAATCAAGAAGAAGGAATTAATTTTGATGAAACTTTTGCACCTGTAGCTAGATTAGAGGCAATTAGACTATTACTTGCATTTGCATGTCATATGAACATTAATTTGTTTCAAATGGATGTTAAGAGCGCATTTTTGAATGGTTTTATAAATGAGGAAGTTTTTGTAGAATAACCACCTGGTTTTGAAGATCATGAATTTTCAAATCATGTTTTTAAATTACATAAAGCACTATATGGTTTAAAACAAGCACATAGAGCTTGGTATGATAGGTTAAGCAAATTTCTAATTGAAAATGATTTTTCTAGAGGAAATGTTGACAAAACCCTATTTTTGAAAAGAAAAGATAAAGACTTATTAGTAGTACAAATATATGTAGATGATATTGTTTTTGGTGCTACTAACAATCTTTTATGTCAAGAATTTGCTAAGTTAATGCAGGGTGAATTCGAAATGAGCATGATGGGAGAACTCAATTTCTTTCTAGGACTATAAATCAAACAAAGAGAGAGGGGATTTTCATCAACCAAACAAAGTACACAAAGGAGATTCTCAAAAAGTTTGGAATGGAATCAATCAAACCTCTCGGAACACCAATAAGTCCTTCATGCAAATTGGATAAAGATGAAGATGGTAAGTCTGTTGATCAAAAGCATTATAGAGGTATGATCGAAATTCTACTTTACCTAACTGCAAGTAGACCTGATATCATGTTTGTATTTATCTATGTGCTAGATTTCAATCTGAACCTAAAGAATCTCATTTAATTGCTGTAAAAAGAATACTAAGATATCTAAGTGGAACTAAAAATGTAGGATTATGGTATTCTAGAGACTCAACACTGAATTTGATTGCATATTCTGATTCTGACTATGCTGGATGTAAACTAGATAGAAAAAGTATAAGTGGTGCATGTCAATTTTTAGGAAGTAACTTAATCTCTTGGTTTAGCAAAAAGCAAAATTCAGTTGCATTATCTACTGCTGAAGCAGAATATGTTGTAGCTGGAAGTTGCTGTGCTCAAATCATTTGGATTAAAGATAACTTGAAGATTATGACATAACACTTGATAAAACTCCTATTAGATGTGATAACACAAGTGCAATAAACCTAACAAAAAATCCAATCCAACATTCAAGAACTAAACACATTGAAATTAGATATCACTTTATTAGAGAACATGTAGCTAATGGTGACATTTGTCTTGATTATGTTTGTACTGAAGAACAATTAGCTGACATATTTACAAAACCTTTAAGTGAAGAAAGATTTTGTTATCTTAGAGGTGAATTAGGAATTTGTAATCCTTTAGAATAGTCTAAACCTCCAAGGATCAATTATCTAGATTTCAATCACTTTTCTTGAAAATTTTCTCATGATTCTAAGGAAAACTTATCTAAAAACATGAATCCCTTGATTTATTCAAATTTTAATAACCTTTTTGATAAGTTTCGAATCATTTGAAACCTTAATTTTTCACTGAAACTTTCTTGGAGTCGACACCACAGTTGGTGGAGTCGACACCTGTTTGTGTTATCTATGTTTCTAGGAGCCGACACCTGGCTTTGCGGAGCCGACTCCATTTTGAGCACTGACTGTTTTAGCGAGTTGGAGTCGACACCTTGCTTTGTGGGAGTCGACACCTCGGGGACCCATTTGACTATTTTAGGGCAGAGTCGACACATCTCATTTTCTAAAATCCTCAAATCCTTCCCCATTTCATTCAAACCTCCGAATCCTTCAAATCTACCATCCACTTGCTTCCAATGGCACCAAAGCGCCATGGATCATCCTTTGGAGCGCCCATTACAATCGGGAGAAGGACTGCGAGGTGTCTGGCTCACCAACCATCGCCCAGCTCGTCCTCAACCTCCTCTTCTTCAACCCAAAGTGTGAATCCCTCTCTCTCATCCCCTCAAGTTGATTTATTAGCAGGAAAGATCATTACAACTGGTAGGAAAGTCGATTTTGACTTTTTTGATTCAGAGGGTTTTTCATTAGGGAGACAGTTAAAGGAAATGGGTTGGGAAAGATTTTGCTCAATGGATATTCCAACTTATCCAAGTCTAGTAAAAGAATTTTATAACAATTTATCTAGAGGAGATGATGGGCTTGTTAGCTCAATCAGAGGTACTAGAATCCATTTGACAGCCAAAATTTTGGAAAATTTACTAGAAATCCTGCTATTGGCTTGATAGCAAGTGCACACAGTGAGAGAGGTGTAGCACTTTCTAGATTACTTGACAGAGAGATGACTGATTTTGAGGAAGTGAGTGCTAATCAGCTACCCCTGGAGCTTAGATTGCTCCATAATATTTGTAGCTGGATGTTATTTCATAAAATTGGACGTTTTGAGTATGTCTCGGAGCGAGACATTGTAGTTATGGATAGTGTGATTATGGGATAGCCTCTTAATCTACCAGGAATGATTATTGGATATATGGTAGAGGTAGGCAGCAGGAAGAGAGCTACACTTCCTTATGGCATGGTTTTGACAAGAGTATTTCGAAGCCAAGGAGTTCGCATTTTGGAAAATGAGCCCTTGAAGAGCCTTCGGCACACTGATTACTACAATTCTGCTACTTTGCACCGGATGGGTTTTAAGAAGGTAAATGGTATTTGGTTAAGGAAAGGTCAGGATGAGTTGAGAGCCACAGGAGCTGACTCTGTGGTCCATGGACCTTCCGAGGTAGGACCCTCAGTTAGGCATCACTCGCCTCCACCGAGTTGTTCAGTACCCTCGAGGCACCCCCAGCGACTCCAGCACCTGCACCTACAGTCGTACCTAATTCTGCACCCTCTTCTTCTGGCTTTTTGCTATCCAATTGAGCAACTTAAAGGACTGTTTGTTAATCATAAAGAAGAGATAAAACTGAGATAGACAACAGTCTTATGAGCTTGAGAGAATTATTCTACTCCTTAGATGAAAGAGTAAGCAAGATTGAGGCCACCCTTAGTTCTTCTTCAGAATCTTTAAGGAATGATCTCAAGAACATATTTGAGGAACTTAAAGAATTTGGAGGAGATTCTAAAACTTATTCTAGATGCAATGCAGAGCTTCAAGAGAAAATTGTAACTGCATCTAGTTTCTTTGATAGAAGACTAAATGAATTTATCAGAACTCAAAGTAAAGGAATGGGCAAAATTGTGGAAAATTTACAAAGAGTTCTTAGAAATCATTAGATTCTGTAATGAAAGTTTGCTTGTGATGTACTAATGTTTAGTTTAAATCTTTTGATGTTATTAAAAGTTGATGTTTAAGTTTAATATGTTTTAATGTTTTGATGAATTAAAGTAACCTTTTGTTCAATGATGTATGAAAGCACTCATGATGTAATGTGTGGATACTTTAATGAAAATAATTTTTACTAAAGTTGAATTTATTATTAAGTGACTTGAATTGAATCTTGATTCACTTAATCTTTAATACGTTGATCTTGATCATATTTACATCTTCCTAACCTTTTTGTTGATTACAAAAAAAGGGGGAGAAGTAAATGATATTTGTATATGCATAAAAGTTATTATTGAATGTAAAAGGGGAGAAAAGATAATTATATATATACATTGAATGAATCTCATTAGTTAATTGGTATCAAGCATAATCTCATTAGTCAATTAGTATCAAGCATTGAATGAGAGCTTGATTGTAAGCTTAATTATATGAATTACAATGATAAAATAAAAAGATGTTAATTTAAGTATCAAGGTGAAAAGATGTTAATTTGAGTATCATAGGGGAAACTACCTCATCCAGGGGGAGCTTAACTATGAGAACTCTTCTCTGTTTTGAAACTCTCACTAATTAATCATGCATATATTCAATATTTTTGTCATCATCAAAAAGGGGAGATTGTTGACCCAACTATTGATTTTGATGACTAACAAAAGCCATGAGTATATTTCTTATGTTTCTAATAAATTTGATAAGTGTTTCAAGAATTAAGATTGGTTATTCATCAATATGTTAGTTAGAAAATAGTTTCAAGTTGAATTTAAAAGGAATTTATGTAAGTTCAGAACTTGGAGCCGACACCCTAAAATCTCGGAGCCGACTCCAGAGAGTATCAGAACAGTATTGTTTTTGGCATGCTTCGGAGCCGACACCTAAAATTCTGGAGCTGATACATGAAAAGTTGGAGACGACACCTGCAGAGTGTGGAGCCGACTCTAGACCAATTACAAAGAGTGATGTTTTCGGTCACTGGTGAAGCCAACACCTTCAGAAAGTTGGAGCCGACTCCAGATCTCGCCGAGTCGATACTTCAAAATCTTGGAGCCGACACCTTGACGGATCGCTTATTACTATTTTTAGGATCCCGATTTGGAGCCGACACCTGAAGACCTGGAGCCAACACCTCCACGTTAGAAACGGATTTTTTAAGTTTTCAACGGATATATTTTTCTTACCTAATCTCTAACGGATATATTTTCTTTTGGTAAGGTACATCCAAGGACAACTCCAACGACTATTTTTCACCTACTCATGGATTGAAATGCCTATAAAATAGGATTGAATCGTTTGAAAAATAAGAACGAAAAACATGGAAAAAACAGTGAAACGAAAAGAAAATAGAGAGAAATCAAAAATCCTTCTTCAAGAAATTTTTGAGCCAAAGCTTATCCACTATTGAGAGTTAGAAGAGGAATCCAAAAGAGACAAAAGAGTTATTTCAAAGGATTTCCCAAGTTTGAAGAAGAAGAAGAAAAGCCCTAAATCTTCAACCGTGTCTTCACCAAAATCTCTTCAAGTGCTCTAATTTCATTCAATTCGAAAGAGAAAGAGAAGAGAAGAAAAGCTCAACCCTACATTGCTTCAGAAATCAGGCTTTTCTATTTTTATTTACTTATTTTGCTCATTTGCTCAATTAAGGAGATGTTACTGTTATAAATTCTTAATTAATTTATAGTTTGTCTAATTCAATCAGGGGATTGAATTAGTGGAGGTAGTATACCTCGGTACAAACTAAGGATAGTTTGTGTTTGGGTTTTGTGCTGGTGAGCCTAGAAAACTAGCTGGGTTCGTTATGATCCCGCACTACAAGAAAAAAAAAATTGCGACGCCTAAATGCGTCGCTAATGCGTCGCTAAACATGCTATTGCGATGCATTAGCGACGCAATGACTGCGTCGCTGAGAATATCGTTGCAACCATAATTTATCGCAATTGCGTCGCAAAACAGTGACTCTCTGCGACGCAGAGATGCGTCGCAATATTGCGACGCATCAAAATGCGTCGCTAAATTTAAAACTAAATTTTAATATTTTAAATATTAATATTAAATATTGCGACGCATTCAATTGCGTCGCAATATTGCGACGCATTTAGCTGCATCGTAATATTTAATAATAATATTTTAAATATAATAGCGACGCAATATTAGTCGCTAATGCATCGCTAATAAATTTTTTTAAAATATTGCGATGCCAGGTCACTACGTCACAATATTATTAATAATATTTTAGATATATTAGCGACGCAATTTTAGTCGCTAATGCATCACTAATTAAATTTTTAAAAAAATATTGCGATGCCAGATCGTTGCGTCGCAATATTTAATAGTAATATTATGAAAATATTAGCGATGCAATTTGAGTCGCTAATGCGTCACTAATTAATTTTTTTAAAATATTGCGATGCCAGCTCATTGCATCGTAATATTTAATAATAATATTTTAAAATATTAGCGATGCAATTGCAGTCGCTAATGCGTTGCTAAATCAATATTTTTTAAAAAAATAAAAATTTAAAAATTAAAATGGTTAATACAATTTCGTTACATTTAAATATTGATCGAAACATTCTTCACTCATATTGATCCAAACAATAATCATTAAATTTACAAAAATAAATAATATATTAAAATTTTAAAGTTTTCATATACAACATATAAAAAGAAAAAAAATACATCAAGAATCTCAGCGATCACGTGGAGGCTGTGGAGGCTGGAGACTCTGCGACAAGCGGCTAACCATATCCCGCAAATGATGCATCTCATCTCGCATGTCTGCAATCTCCTGATCCTGGCCTCGCATACGATCCTCGAATCCTGCTCGACCTCCTGCCGAACCTCCTCTGCAATAGATCTTGAAGGTCGTCTAAACGCTCGGGAGGAATATCACCAGAAACTCGCGAGCTAGAGGCCTGATGGGAAAATATGTAGAAGCTCTAGTGCCCAGACCATAGACCCTGCGGTCTCGCGGCTGGGCACCAATAGCCTTCAAAAACACATGCTGACTCTCCTCTGCTGAGAGTTCGACGGGCGTCTCCCCATTAGTAGAGTCGACCTGCGATGCCTGAGAGCGAAGCTCCTCGACTCGTGTCTTTAAATTATAAAATCAACAATAAATGAGTTAATAAATTCTCGAAATAAAATTTTAAAAATTAAATAGATACTACATAAATCTAATTTCTTACCACAACCTCCCGTGATCGCGTGTCGACCCAGGAACCGTCCCTCCTGGTGTGTGTCGCCCTGAATAGATAAAACTCACCAGGATCTCCGCCCTCCTGCTCAGACTATAACAATAAAAAAATTGATATTAATACAAATATTTGTAAATAAATAAAATAGTAATTAAAATATTTATGTTTTCTTACCATACGCCATCTGTGCTCCTGAATCTAAATGGAGCCCGAAGTATGGCGGGAGAGACCCGTGCCAGGACCGCCCTTCTCAGATTGGCAGTTCGTGCTGGCTGATGCGGACCTCCTGCGCCAGCCATCGGACTACCAGGCCTGCTGCCACTCGTGCCAAATACCCTCTGGCACGTGCGCAGGACGCTGACCCGATGACCTCCAATGATGAAGCATGTCGGAGTATCGGCGTCCCTCAGAGCCTCCCATGGCTGGCAGGATCCCACGTAAACTTTTTCTGCATTAAAATAAACAGTTAGTTTCTGAATTTATTAAGATTAAGAAATTTTATATCAGTGATAATTGTATTTAATAAGTTTACCTGAAACTTAGAAAAATAAAACTCCCTCGTGGCTGGAGATACGTGGCACCAATCATAGCCACTGGGATCTGCACGCCTCTGAAATACGGCACTGATGTGGCTGGATACATGATGCTGCTCAATAAATCTGTTAAAAAAATGCATGTTTATAAGTAATTGACTTAAAAACATAAACATATTTTTAATTAGTATATACTTAGAGCCCCTGAGCATCAAGTCAAAGTACGGTGCGGTCGATGGTGGAAGAACTCTCGGAGGTATGTGCCGATCGGCTGGATGGTAATACTGCTGGAGAGATCGAAGGTTGTGCAACTGCTGGAGATCCGAACTCTCCATCTCCGATGCTCATGTGATCTGATGCAGCAGGGCTACGTTCCTGCTTACTCCGTCTATCGTCGGTAGATCTACCTCTGCCCGTCATACTAAAAATACTAAAGATTCATACAATTAAATTACGATTAATGATTGACTATGTAAAAATTTAACACTTATAAAAAAAAGTTAAATTTTAAAAAACCTCTATGTTTAATTGGTGTCATTTGTTTCGTGAAATGTTGGTTCAACATCTGATGTCGTATCGGACTGCGATTCAGTTTCATTATCATCGGAAGGAAACCGAACATTTGCATCTGCAATTTCTTGGACATCACCATTTGGATCTCTAAGTGATGTTTCAGGAGCCCTTGTGTCATCCTCAATTGCATGCATTTCCATCTCATCCTCTTGAAATGCAGGGCACTCGGCTGATTGACTTGATGAACTCTCCTCTAATACGATTGTTGAACGTGGGACGATTTTAGAAACGGCCC